>CM040481.1:13439902-13516078 GCA_022758105.1 Pangasianodon gigas
GTGTGTGTGTGTGTGTGTGTGTGTGTGTGTGTGTGTGTGTGTGTGTGTGTGTGTGTGTTCGGTCCAAATTCATACTGGTAACAGTACAAATTTTCATGTGTCTAATGGATTAAAAATACAGCCAAGGTGAAGAGCCAAGAACTGTGTGTGTGTGTGCGCGCGTGTGTGGTTACATACTGTATGTATTTTGGGCAAAAAAAAATGGGAAGAGGAACGTACGATACTCTCTGATTTCCCGTTGTTAACGTAGTGCGAACACGGTTGCTATGCAACAGGGAAACATTGACACATACAGTGTAAGCTAGCTAGTAATAGAGAATTCAGCTAGCTAAGAGATTGTAGAAATGAGACAAAACGGAATCAACCAAAATTACACTTTGCCCTGACCGCTTGTTCCAGCAGGTATCTGTAGTAAAAGGATGTTAAAAGATTCGCTGCTCTTCATTCCTTCAAGTGTCACAGTGTATTAATTTCACCATATCACACACAGTTACGTGCATTTATGAGTCTCATCACTGCATACAAATGGGCTTTGTGTGTGTGTGTGTGTGTGTGTGTGTGTGTGTGTGTGTGTGTCCTGTGACCCACTGACTCTCGGCCGCCGAGCACAAGCGTATCAGAGACCACCCTCTGGCCTGCTAATCCGTTTAGATCGGACCGATAGAGGCACACAAAAGCGAGGTAATTAATAGGGCTACAGAGCTTTATGCATGGAGCACCGGACGGTGTGTTTGAGGGCGGGTGGGTGACGAGCGGAGGGGGCTTTTTGTTCCCTCGCTCTCTTCTTCCACCTTTGAGGCCAAGCGCAGTAACGGGAGCTCAAGGTCAAGGGAAGGGGGGGGGAGTGTGTGTGTGTGTGTGTGTGTGTGTGTCTCACAGGCCAATTTGCATGAGAGATGAGCGAGAAAATGGAGATGTGTTATAGAAACGGAGCAGGAGATGGACGTATAGCAAGAAAGAGGAAGGAAATTGTACATTAATGTGTCCACGAAATTTAAAAAAAAGCCTTTCGGAGCTTTCTTCACACGTCTCTTAGCCTCATGGATATAAATATGCGAGTTTTAAAAATATACACAAATACGTGTTTAGTAAATATTCTACGTAAAATAGAGAGATTAGATTCTAGACTTGTCTAATCAGATGTTCTCACACACACAGCCAGGGGGCGCTCTACCGTAGCATGTGGGTTTGTTACCTTCCCTTAATTATGAAAAAAGAGGCGTAGCTCGAGTATGTGACAGAAATCGTTTCTGTAGTAGTTTTTCTGCCCCCAAAGAAATGAGAAACTTCCATGGACATTTCAGCGAACAAATATTTAACGGTCATTAAAGGTGCACGTAATAGTTTAGCTTAGTTATCGCTAGTGATGTCAGATTCTGAAAGATGAAAACAATGTAAAGTGGCAGTCTATATAAAAACTAGCTGACTCATAAGTAAAGCAATATTAAAGTAAAGCTTTAACCCTGATTTGAATGGTTTTTTTTTTTATTTAAAGGTGCTGTTTATAATGTTTAAAAGTGATTTAATAATCATCTGATTTCAGAGATAATTTAGGAAAAACCGATTGTCTGAAAGAGGGTGGTGAAGGTTTGTCAATGTTTTCATCACAAATGTAATTTCTTTAATCGACAGCAGAGGGTTTGAAAAGTTACAAACTGCACCTTTAATGCTCATTCATCCGTGAGTGTGAGCGAAATGCAGAAAACAGGAGAAAGAACAGGAATCATGTCGATAACGGATGGCTAACGAATGAAAATTACCGTAACTGCTAGAAAAGCAGGGCTACCGTAAATACCCTAATAAGCAGGCATATTACATTTACATTTACACTTACACTGACATGAAAAACAATATGGTACATCAGTGTTCCCTTCTCTCTCTCTCTCTCTCTCTCTCTCTAAACCCATAACACTCTCGATGTCACTCGCCCGACTCTCTGCAGACAGGGTGTGGAAGGGGCTGTGGGGAGACGCTGGGGGTTCGAGCAGGTCTCTGATCTGTCTGGCCTTTGTGATGCTGATGGAGGCGCAGGACCGAGCCGATAATGACCAGCATCACAATTCATCCCTCCATCTCTTCACTCTCTTGTAAAAAGAAAGAGAGCGAGAGAATGTGGGGATGAGACAGAGAACATTTAAAATATGATGGAATCACATGTGCAGTCGCTTTTACTGTCACACACACACACACACACACACACACACACTCACACACACACACACACGGCAGTCGGCTTACTCTCTTTATCGGAGCGTATTTACGGAGGGCGATGGAGCGTGAAACGCCTTTGGGCTTCCTGGGACCAGATGGGACACACACACACACACACACACACACACACTGAGCAACTTTCTCTGAAGGAAGGCGGCGTTATCAGGAGCGTATTACCGAGCTTCATTGATAGGCTCAGTAATCACTCGCTCCAATCTGCTTAATGGAAAAGAAGAAATGGGAATGTGTATGAAAGAGAGAGAGAGAGAGTGAGGTTATAAGCAATCTCTCTTATTCACAGCGCGCGTCGGGGAAGTGAATAAACGGAGGCGTGTGTGTTTGGGTAATAGAATGAGGGCAGGATGAAGGTGCAACTAAACACACACAAAGAGGATCACATAAGATGAACAAGTCCGTTACACTTGAGGTTCGCGTTCCCGGCTGACGAAATAAATCATAAATAACATGAGCATTCACGCGTACGATTTGCAGCGACGTCCTACTTCCTATATCCATATATGGACTTGTGTGCGAATGTGTAGTTTAATATTTGTGCATCTCTCTTACATCATACTGTTTTTCCTTCCTCCAGACGACGCCGGGTCCCCCGGTCAAATCCCCTGATCCTGACGCTCACAGATCTCCTGCGTACTGCTACAACTGCTCTGGAAAGGGACACTTTGGCCATGTGAGTCATTCTTCACTATCGTGCACACACACACACACACACACACACACACACACGTATTCTCCAGATCCCCATAAACTACATAATGCAAGTACAATGTATTAAAAACACAACAGTCCTTACTTTACATTTAGGATTAAGGTTTTGTGTGTGTGTGTGTGTGTGTGTGTGTGTGTGTGTGTGTGTGTGTGTGTAGGAGTGCACAGACAGGAGGATGTTTAACGGAACGTATCCCACGCTGCCTTTCGCCTCCTCGTACGACACACAGCACGACATCAAACGGAGAGAGCATCGGGCTCACCTCCGAGCCAAAGGTCAGTAAAGTAAAGCTCCATGTGATTGACAGCTGGAGGTCACATGACACAAGATACAATACAGTGATGCTCATATAGAGTCAAGTGCGTAATTGTGTGTGTGTGTGTGTTGCAGAGCTCCAAGAGGCCGGCCTTCTAGAGCAGGCCGAAGACGCTCCCACTCCCCAGCCTCCCCGAAAGAAAGCGAAAAACACACATTTCCGGTCTGCACCAGTCCCTCACACACCCAACACACACACCCCGAAGAGACGCATCGCCCACACGCCTAAACACGCTGCTCAGACCACGCCCAAACCCAACACACACCTGCACTGGCAGGAGGACACACCCGTCCCCAAGAAGAAGAATAAGAAGAACATGACGACAAACACACCTGGTCCTTACAGCGTGGCCACGCCCCAGTTCGAGGGCAAGAAGAAGAAGAAGAACAAGATCAAGAAACAGAAACAAAATGCGATGAACGAGGAACAGGACTTTCCCCGGAGCTTCCAGAAAAGTCCCTGTAACAAAGGAGCGCTCATTCACACTCCGCCGTATAGAGGGAGGAAAAGCCCGGGAGTGCTGTTCGGCTCGGAAAAGAGCAAGAAGAAGAAACACAAGGAGGAAAAAAGGGCGAGGAAAGCGGCCAGGGACCCCGAGAACCTGTTTCTGATCAAACAAAGGAAGCGTAGTAGATAGTGTGTGTGAGGAATGAGGGAATGAAAGGAAAGTCTGTGAGAGAGAGAGAAGGAATGGTGAACGACTAGTAACGAGTAAAGCTCTGGCTTTTCTTTGTCTCCCTCTAGTGTCCATCATCAGTATTACACACTGAGTATTACATACACACTCATATATAACAAGAAGGTGATTTAATTGCGGTACTAGTAACACACACACACACACACACACACAAAAATCAGTCTCACACAGTTTTCTCCGTACCCTAACATAGATGGTGTCCGATGTTTGTTTCTTTAGATGTAGTAGAATCCAGAGTAACATGAAAACCTGTTCAAAAGTACACACTACAGTAAACACACTGATGTCGCAAATCTGTAAAACCTTCTACATTCCCTTTTACATCTCAACAGCTCTGAAAAGGATTTTTGAAACTTCTGGTTTGTCACTGTTTCTCTGTTTGTGCTGCTCTCATCAATGATCAGATCTGAAGTTCCTGCTGCTGTGAACGCTGCTGCCAAACACGCCGGCCATTTTAACGTTCACCTTCGAAGGATCTTTCAGAAAACCAGACGAAAACTCTGCTTGTACATAACTTTGTAGAATTTTTCTATTTAAATTGTGTACACGGCTGTGGCTCTGCTGCAGCAGCAAATAAAAGCAGGAATGTTGGTATTCTGTTTCTTTTTTGGGTTGCAAATCTTCTCTCTCTTTTTTTTTTTTTTAAACTATCAAACGATTTTCGAAACCAGACAACGCCACAGCCATCCTTAGAGAGGAGTCTAGGGAGCAAAGGGCATACTCTCTTTTTTTTTTTTTCCCAGTCAATCGCAGCAACACTAGCCAATCGTACGCTGTGAGCTCACGTATGCGGAAGAGGGCAGATAGCGCTTTCCTCTGAGTATGTTACGCCGCCCTGTGATGCAGCATGAGCAGCAGTTTGAAAAAGATGCACTTGGCTGGCTTCACGTGTCTCAGAGGAAGCACGTTTTATCGGAGAGCTGGCTGATGGAAGGAAAAAAAAATTCCTCATTTAAGTTGACTAGCAGAATGATTCCGATAGATTCAGTAGTTTTGCACTGGAGCTACAAGGCTAATTTTGAAGGTAGGTATTATTATTATTAGATAATTAAAGATTGTAGCTGCCAGCTTAGCATCTGAACACAGTGTGTGCAAAGAGAGATTAATAAAAAAAAAAAAGATGATGGTTTAGAAAGTACTGTGAGCTTCTAGCTTGCCTAGTGTGTCAAGAACGACCTAATTTCACAGATTATCAGATTATCGTTTCCTCTAATTGCTTCACAAACAATTTTTCTTTAATAATGTTTAAAGACAGGATTCTGTCAACTTTTTCAATCTTGTTCCAAAAAGCTCCAAAAGTTTGCCGGTGCATGGAAGTGTTGAAAGCCAAACAGATTCTAACATTTAAGATCCTGAAGCTCGTGGCCAGAAAAGTGTACAAAGTATACATGAGCGTCTGAGGCTGAGACTGTGTTAGTCTAAACTAGGGAGGGTAAGATGACATGTTTTCATGCAGATGTTTACAGATGTCACATGAAAACTGACAGTTTTATCCTTTTTTTATTAGTTAGTTTTAATTTAGTTATGTGCCTGAGCTATTTTTATAGAGGATTTACAGCAGACCAAATGATAAAGAAAGAAGAGCAACGAGCCAAGAAAGTGTTCAGTCGAGATGTGGGAAATATTTTTCTTAAATAATCTCTCTCTCTCTCTCGCTCTCTCTCTCTCGCTCTCTCTCTCTCACACACACACACACACACACACACACACACAGCTACATTTGTGAATTCTTTGAAAAATGACAGTGCAGTTCTTCGCAGACTCGTGCCACGATGTTATCTTCATTACTGAGATTGTTTCTTTGTTTATTTTTGATTAGCGCTCTGCTGATAAGACAGCCAGTGTTGATTTTTTTCCCCAAAATGCTAATCGCATGAGCCATCAGCAAAACATCAAACAAAAGTGCCTGATGGAGGGGAAAAAAACAGAGAATGACTCACAGATAAACGAGTGAAATTGCTCTGTTTGTTTCTCCCACAGTGTTGGGAAAGAAGAGGAGAACGTAGAACCAACTGTCTGAAAGCATCTTCAATGTTTTGTGAACAATAACAGATAAAAAATCATCATCGCCTCCGCTGCTCACTTCAACCTGCTTCGCTTTAAAGCTCTGTTGGACTACAGCTGACCGTAAGGGTGCCAATAGTTAATAAAAATACTGCACTAATTTAGAAAGAAAATGTAATGTTTGAAATAAGGTAGCATTGAAGTAAAACTGTACAGCGTCCTCAAGTGTTTAGATAAAAACCGTCACTCATTTCATCATATTCAGTTTTTTGGCTCATGAGGGGTGCCAATACTTCTGAAGCGGAGTGTATGTTGAAACCACGAGTGTATCTGTAATATTACTAATGCATTATGGTATAGCCCAGCTTGCATTAGTTAGCATTTTGGTATCTACCCACAGTCAAGCCCAGAATTATTGGCACCCCTCATGAAAAACAGCAATAAATAAACATAAATATTTTTTAAAAAATGGTAAATAAAAGAGAGAAACTGTGTTTTTTTTCTGTTTTCATTAGCATATTGGGTTTTTTTTTTACCCACAGTCAATTCCAGAATTATTGGCACCCCTCATGAAAAAGAGCGCAAAAAAATCTATATTTTTTATGTAAATAAAATAAAGAAAGAAATCAGCTAGTTTACTTTTCTGCTGAAAGAATACAAGCAGAGACTTTATGCTAATGCTAGTTACAAATTCCATACACAGATTAATTGTCTAGCTAGTTGTGTGTTTAATTAAGTCTTTTAACCTTTTTATGATGTCTATGCTAAATTTTGGTGAAAATCCCTTTGAAACTTCTAATCAATTCCTTTCCCAGTAAATAAAATAACCATGATGGATATTCACATTTATGTTTATTCAAATATTAATAATTCAGCCTTCAGACTTCCATACAGATATCTTTAATTTTCTTTACAGATTTGAGCACCACTAAAAATAAGATGAAATTCCAAATAAATAAGATAAACCTCAGAAGTTAAAAGTGGGCTAAATGTGCTTTAGAGGTGATCAGTAGCAGCGTTTGGTTGAAAAGAACATAATCAGCACTTTCTGAAGCTCGATATATCAGGAGTAGTGTTAGTAAGGAGAGGAGCGCAAAGGCGATTTACAAAAGTGGCATGCAAAGCCAAGCAAATGATGAAAATAATAGCCTCTAAGGTGCAAAAAATGGACTGGAACAGCAAGGAGAAGAGATATCATAAACAGGAGAAAACAGCATTATTTTGATATTTTGATGCTTCACCATTATTCGAGGAATGAAAAAAAAAGTCTTTCTTCCGTTTTTCCTTCTCAAACTTCAACAAACTGACTAAAAGTGTCTCGTCTATACAATGAAAAAACCTCATCACAGTTTGTCAGCTACCTTGTCACCTTTTCCTCTCCCCCGCTGTCTCTCTTCTTTCTTTCTTTTTTTTCCCGTTTCTCAGTTGCTTTTGCTGCAGTTTGAGGTCCGAGGGCTCGGGTCGGCCACGTAGTCGTTCTGGAAGCGAGAGTTTGGTGTGCGCTGCCTCTTACGCTCACCCTGCGTGGTGAAGAAAGCGTCCTCGAAACGCATGCTGGAGGCTGTGGACTGCACACACACACACACACACACACACACACACACAGGAGCATTTAACATTATTTTTAAAAAAAAACAAATCGACAATCAATTGCAAAAATACTTTCAGATAGATAGATAGATAGATAGATAGATAGACAGATAGATAGAGAACGCTTACGATTTGTGTGGCGGTCTGGGAAAACCCAAAATAGCTTAAAATTCTTGTTATTCTTTCTGTAACACACTTCTCCACCTCAACTTTAAAGAAACAATAAATATATTTCACCAAAACAACGCGACAGGTTTCCTAAAGACGACTAAAACCTTGCTAGCTGAGTGCGATCTCCTCACGTCACGATTTGATCAAGTTGTTGGATATGAAATAGAGACACAAACGAATCAGTTCAGTCTGTAATCAGATACCGAGAGTCACAATGTCCGAATCTTTACATGCAGTTTTCTCCCTTTTCGCTTCAACCAGCACTTTAATTCTGGCTGAGATACACACAAAACAGAAAAGGAAAAAAAATTAAATTTTAAAATATAACCATGGGAAGGTTTTTTCCCAGGATGCTGCACTTAAATTAAAGGAACGGTTCAGGTTCAAGTCAAATACACAGCATTTCCTCCTCATGTACCACAGAAGTAAATGATAAGGTAATGTTTGGTGTCTTACGTTTGCTTCTTTAGTTTAGTTTTCTGCTAGAACTACAAGGCTAATCTTGGATTTTTTTATGTTTAATCCTATCAGTAGAATTAATTCATTAATTAACTGAGTGGGTGAAAATTGTCACGCGCCGTTTTGCCGCCTGCTTTTAAGAAACAGGCTGCTGACCATGTCACTGAAAAATCTTAAACTGGAGGGTTATGATGTCATAAAACATAAGAGCCAATCAGATTCCAGTATGCAAATGCACTCCATGCAACACACGCAAACTGCCTACGGAATCCGGATTTCTTGATGAGCGTTTAGTTTAGCTGATATTATTTTTGTGAAGTCTGTATTCACACAGGTTAAAACCGGACCATGTTTCCATCTAGATCACGTCCAGCTTCTGCTACAATTCCACCTTTAATCATCAGGAGGCGGAGCCTATGTGATGGAATAATACAAAACTGTACTGAAAAAATAATTCTGGTTGTCCAAAATGGCCGCCTCCCATAACCCTGTAGTGTCCGGCTACATGGTGAAGTCGTGTTCATGACTTACGAGACGACCTTTGACCTTTTTGGGCAGGTCCTCGTCCAGGGTGTAAATGTCCTCTCTCTTAGCCAGCACCTGAGAACCGTCCTCAAACTCCACCTTACACACACACACACACACACACACAAAAAAAAAAAAAAAACACATACAGTTTCCACAACACATAAACAAACCCCAGATAAAGACAACATGGCTGCCTTTTACGATAATACAATATTATTTATTATTATTTATTATTATTATTTATACCACGATGCTGCTGATTTCTGGATTCTGATTGGTCTGAAGGTGTCGATTCATTTTCTATAACAGTATCTATGATGTGTCGTTACAAAAAAAATTTAATTGTTGGCAATTATAGGAAAATAATCAACGTTGGTCTGGTAACAGTAGCTCCGCTGCATCACACCTCATCGTCGCTGATTAATTTCCTATAACAGCACACCGCTGGATGATTAATACACACTAAACCTGGTGATACTGTCATATTTTCACACACGTGAGTATAAAGTGAGCCTTGTAGCTTTTATTATAACAAACAGTTTTAGCTTATGAGACCAAGTGTGGGCTCTGTTTTTATTTTCGGACACCGCATTTAGATTTCTGATCTCCGTAGTTCTGAGAGCTGCTCAGGTTTAAAATGGCATGTTACAAGGCTTAAAAGCTTCTACAGAGAAGGAAATTAGAAATATTTCAATTGGATAAATAATAAGAAAAATCAATGTTAGAGGTAAAAAAAATACTGATAGGGATAGTGTGTGTGTGTGTGTGTGTGTGTGTGTGTGTGTACCTGATACATGTATGTAGTGTTAGAGCCCAGGTATTTAGCTCCATAAAAAAGCCCATCAGGCCACTTGACCTGCACGACCTCGCCGACCTCCGGAGGCCCGAGCTGAACACAGTCTCTGCTCTGTGTGAATACGGACAAGTGTTAGAGTATTAGACACACTAACGCTGCATCTTATCCACACACACACACACACACACACACACACACAAACACACTCACCACGATATCTTCAGGGAAGGTGTCATTGCTGAAGGATCCATCATCGAACATGACCTCGTAGAACGTCTGTGCCGTGACGCTGGCGATGCGGCAGCTGTAGTAGCGCAGGTTCTTGTGCTTAGCGATCACAGTTTGGCCCAGAGCCAGCTCTGTTCGGCTCACCTTCGATTTCTGTAAGAAAAAAAATTACAAATATGTTTTTTCATGCATCAGTGTTGACAATGGGACATGGAGAAATCGCCCATCGTGGATTTATCTCTAACTGTTCTCTTCAGTACACACGAGCTCACACTGATGATTGGTGGGAGTGGTGGTGTGGGCGGGGCTTAAACTACAGGGGGGGCGGGACTGAAGTACTCACAGTGCCGGAGCTCCGTGATTGGTGCCTGTGGCAGATGATGAACACCACGTACGGCCAGTCGTCAGGCTCCATGGTGACGCCGGCGGCGTGAGCGCACGTGACGTGGAAGGAGGTGGGACAACGGCCACAGGAGCACTGGATACACGCACCCGCTAACTTCTTCATCCGTTTATGACAATATATACACTTCTACAGACAGAGAAGCACATGAGAGATGGTTCATTCACAATTATAATATTAATATCAGATATTAATAAAACTAATCCATTATGAAAAAAATTTTTTCATAATTGAAAAATTTCAATTATGATTTCATTATTATCATTATTATTATTAGTAGTAGTAGTAGTATTATATGAAAATGTTTGTGTGTTTTCATATAAAATGAAGACATTGGGAGTCATTTATCAAACTGGATACGAACGGATTTATTACACAAGCAATTTGGTATTCCTGAAAATCCCGTAAATTCAGAAAAACTTTCGTATCTAACTCGTGCTCCTGAGTGTGTGTAATTTTACACATAAGAAAACTAACTAATGTAAACCTCGACTTCATCAACTTCAGATCATATAATCTGCAAGGATTTCTGCACTTTTGTATCTGGAATGTACTGTAGAGTATAAATTGCGTATTTTTCGTACGTTTACAGTGTTTAGCAGACGCCGTTATCCAGAGCGACTTACAGAAGAGCTTTAGAGTCTCGATCAGAAACACATCCTCATGATAGCTCACTAGGTCCGGGACTTAAGACAGCATCGAGAACATTTAGCGAAAACCAGTTGTTTTATTTTACTGGCCTTAATTAAAGAACATGAAAAATAAAGAAAGCGAGCCAAAACAAACCCATAAATTAAAACAAATAAAACTGAAATTATGATAAAAGAAATGGCAGCATGTCTGTCTGCACATAGCCTTAAGCCATAAACAAACGCCTCATCTGATGGAAGATTTAACACTCATTTATTATTACTATTAATATTATATATTATTAAATATTTTACTGGCATATAAATGAGTCACAATAACGTCCACTTCTGACTTTCAGCCTTTACACACATTGCTCATTTCCTGCTCCCAGCTGTCTGTGCACTTCCCCTTTTATGGAGTTTTGTGGGCGTCGCTATATGCAAATGAGCTGTGTCAGGGACTCACTGTGCTCTTTACAGGTAATCAACATACACGTGAGATTGAAAAAAAAATATCAGTATTTCCTAAACTTTTGAAAATCCAGAAGAAAATTTTAGTCCGTTTTGCTTACACAAACATTTACACAGAACTTTACTAAAAGAGTGATAAACGAGGCCCAATAAAATGTAATTTATACCAACAAGTCGTTAAATTTAGTAGTAGGTAACGTGTCACAAATGTTCCTTCGTTATCACAAATAGAAAAAGTTGCTAAAAAGTGGAGTCAGTTTTAAAATTTTTGAAATAATTTTTATCTCTGGTTCTGATCTCTTTTTTTAAATGTCTGCCTCTGAATCAGGTCTGGAGACCGAGAGGTTCTTTTCACAATATGCTTCTGCTGATTTTGTCTCGTGTTTTAAACAGTTTTCTTGTTGCAGAATACACTAGCTCATTTTTTTAAACTTCGTGCAAACTTTTGCACTCAACTGAATCCTGGAATAATAAACATCAGCTGTGCAAAGTGTTTCTTGAATTTAATATCTAGTGAAATAAAAACTACTTTATGTGTGTCACAGGTTTTAGTGTCTATGTGTGTGTGTGTGTGTGTGTGTGTGTGTGTGTGTGTGTACCAGTTTGTATCTCTGTGCAGGGACAGCGCTGATATCGATGGGACTCCTCTTCACTACGTCAATGAATTTGACCTCAGGAAGACCCACAGCACACATCACATGAGCCCATCTGGAACACATCGTACATCAACACCTACACTACACGCAATCATTTATACCTGACCAGTGTATGTGCAGAAAATTCCAGATTAGTAAAGCCGCTAAGAGCCGTGTTTAACTGTTTATAAAATACGTCTGAAGGTTCTGGGACAGCGTGTGGTTACTGGTGAAACTATACACTTCTAAACTTGTGTCAACATCCAAAGCACAATTTCTACTAGGACAGTTGTGAATTTATTGCGGCATGGCAACAGGGTTTAATCCTAAAAAAAAAAAAAAAAAAAACTCTTGCCCACTCTTTCATATTTTCTGTCACTTTACAGCATAACGAGCGTTCATTGCATGAGTGCAGAAAAGGGGCTTAGGATTATTGTGAGAATATTTTAATATTTATAACATACTAATATCTAAACAGTAATATGGATGACATAATATAGCTTCACAACTTAAAATGCAAATTATATATATATAAAAAAAGTGGATCGGCGCAAGACAGCTCTCACCTGTTGTCTGTCGTTCTTTTCAACGCACCGCCTCTCAAGTTACATAAACAGCAGTCCTGTTACACACAAACACACTATATTATTAAAAAGGATTTTAATAATCTAATCGCGAATATCTGTTTGAGTGATCACATACAGCGGTTAGATCTCCACTCGAACAGCGGTCACATGTCCACTCCGGGGTGACATCATGAGCAGCGACGCCATAGCAACCTGGACGGTGCGGAAAAATTAATAAAAACAATGACCTAGATCTGAATGTACAGTGTACAGCGTGTTTGTTAGGGACGGGTGGTTAGGTGGTTACGTACTGGCATGAACTTGTACGCAGCAGCGTTTACAGGCTACGAGAGGACTGGATCCATCTTCCTCCAGGAGTGTGTTGGGGGGACACGACCCCTCACGGTACGCGAAGCATATTTCAGGAATCAGAGGTCGCGACCTCGCTGTTGCTTCTCCGACCGCCATCGTGACCTCGGGTCTGCTTTCGTCTTTCGTCTCTTCAGGCTGGTGAGAAACGTTCATGATATCATAAAACAGCAATAAACGGTGTAACAGTAAAATGTAACCTTGTGTAACAGATGTGCAGCAGCTGTTAATTCATCTTTATGCACTGTAATAGATAGCAGTGTTGCTATGACCACAGTTGTGTTCACCGGCGTGCCTGGACCCCGTCTCTCGCTTCCGATTGGCTGATTTCAGTTTCGTTTTTGCTCTGCCCCTGTTTCCCTGTTTCTAGCATCTAGCACAAATCGCTGTAATACAAGAGGAATAGAACGCCTCGGGATGTGGGTTACCTGATAGTAAGGCATGAATAGTGTGCATACGGCGCAGTGCGGCGGCGCTTTAGCCGCTGTGCTGTTGTACTCTCTCTCAGAGGGGAAGTGAGACTTCCTGCTGTGCCAGAGATGAACCAGGGGTCTCGCCCAGACGTCAGCCTCCTGCAGTTCTTCCTCCGCGGTACTCTCCTCTATGGGTTCTGATCCACAAACATGAGACGGTATAAACAAGCTAGCTAGACTAACTAGCTAACTGACACGATGGTGTATTTGTTACTTTACACCACAGCACTATTTAATTCTCAATTCTGATTGGTCAGAAGGTGTTGCTTAACTTTATATATTCATGCCCTTGTCCTAACCTGTAATCGTTTCCATAGTAACAACATACACACATGGTTTTCTATAATTGACGCACCACATAAACAGATTATAAAACGTGGGTAATTGTTGATAGGGTGAACATTTCTGTAAAGACACATTTATTTAGCTTTTATGGAAGGAGTCTCCAGTGTGAGTACATTATAACAAGTCTTCAGAACAGTGTTTTTTTTTAATTGTTGTTAAAGTCAGGAGAGAAGAAAAATAGAGGCTGGAGAAGAAGCAACTGTTTATGGCTGCTATAACATAAGTGATAATGTAAGTTCCGCCAAATTAAACGTAACTATAAACAGATAAAAAGTATGACATGCTCGGTAATAAATAAAAAATTGTTAGTAAACAACTCTATGTTGTATCGGGCCACATCACGACCTCATCTTTGATTATTTTTCTACAACAGCACCTCCTCGTAAGTGTTTTATTCCTTACATTACCTGTAAGAATGGGACATGTGGCTAAAAGAGTAGTAACCAAAGTGTGCATTACTGATATATGTATATATTATACTCGTCTTCTGTGTTGCAATTTATAAACTTACCATCATCGCTGTAGGCTTGCTGCTTCACGGCGCTTGGAACCGCCCTGGCTGTCGGTTTCCTCAAAGGGTGGCGCCAACTTTTGCCCGTCTTTCTCTTCACCGCGGGCATTGAGTACTGAGAGATAGTAAGAGAAGACAGAAAATTATTCACACGAATAAAACATGGTCAGTTTGGGTTGATGTTAGAGTCTGGGTACTCACGATGCGGACTTCTCCCGGCTCAATGCCTGAATCTCCATACTCCGCCTCACTCATGGAGTTCTCCTCACCAGACTCGCTGCTACTGTCTGACCTCTGAGGCCTGTCTGGAGAATCGAGAAGCTCCGCACCAGAATGATGAACCACACTGGGTTCCAGGTCAGTAAATGTCAGGCTCTTCTCTGGAAAGTCTGAAGGATCTGGGCACTTCACCTCCTGGCACCGAGGCTCCGCCCACATGGCGTAAGGCACCGCTAGCTCGGAAACTTCAGGATTTTGGTAGCTTAAGTTCTTCCAGATGGTAGAAGATTCCTCAAAGAGGTTAGGTAATGCAGAAGACGTGAAGTCGGCTTCATTGAGAGGAAATGAAGGCTTGTTGGGAAGGTTCTGATCGTAAGAGGTGGAAGGAGACTCACTGGAAAGTGTGTTAGTGTTAGCTGATAATTGAGAATCCTGCACAGAGCTACATCCAAAAAGTTCAGTACTGGCTTTGAGGTGATGTGAGATATCAACGACTGGGTTCGCAGCTTGACCCATCGATGTAGATCCATCTCCATCTTTCTTTTTGAGGAGCTCCTTGGTAGTGTCTGGATCAGAGCCGAGGGATTGGCTGACGTCTTCTTGGAATGCATTTGAGCACCAATCAGGATACAGCGCTTTAGAGCAAACACTGGTTTCACCCATCGCATTCTGAGGTGAGGTGGATTTAGAAGGATTCAGAAGTGTGTTATTATCAGTGGACTGGACCGCGAGGGTCAGGAAGGGCATTTCAGATGACAGATTTGGAGATTTTCTTCCCTCTGGATCCTCCGTGATTTCTGGAGTAAGGAAAGGCATGTCAGACGAAGGAGCTCCTGAATGTTCTGTGAGTTCACAGGTTTCAGTAGTGACTGTTGTAGTAGAGAGATTTACAGCAGAAGGGTTTTCTTCATGAACCGCACCTTGACAAGGGGATTGATTTTCAGATGGTGATTTGCTGCTCGAGGATTTGGCAATACACGAACGTTCAGAAGGTTCTTCTGAGTCCAGCGTGTCATCCATACCAGAACCATGAGCTTTATCGGCTGAGGTTAGAGACTGATCGGTTCCTAAGGCTTCTCTTGGCGTGTCTTGTGGATCAGGGGGCGGGGCTTGGGATGAGGCTCTTTTAGACGACTGGACCAATAAATTGCTCTCAACTCGAGTGACCTTGACGAAACAAATCTGTTGACACAGACTAGCAGGCCCTGCAAGACCAACACAAAGTGAGGAGTTTATTTATAAATAAGACACACTCTCCTGAAATAACAAGAAAAAAAATAAGAAAAAAAAGAAAGACCAAAGCACTATAGCACGAAATAAGTTACAGGACAGCATCACGTGTATAACCTGAGAGGCGCGATGCATTGTGGGTTTTATGATCTTCCTCCTCTTTCGCTTCCTTTTCCTGGTCACTTATCCGTGTAGTTGTGGTTTCCACGACGACCGGCTGCTGCACAGTTTTCAGTCGTTTGGAGCGTGTGCAAGGGTAGCTCGCTCTACCAAGGGACGGACGAAATATAAAAACACAACCGTACAGATGCTAACTTTTATTTTTAAAATGTTTCGATAATTAGCTCATTAATAGCTAGAGCAGGTTAAAAGCAAACTGTCATTCATACTTTTTGTTGGCTCTGGCCCTGCGGCGTCTCTGGAGCCACGTTTGGAGCTCAGGTGTAGTGCTGGGCGTGGCCAAGGTGTGGTCTATCGAGCATGTGTCTTTGCCTTGCGTCCACGCCTGATATCGATCTGGTTGGAAACGTCTCACGAATGGGTCCATGGAGATCTTCACCATGTCCTTACTGCATGTGCACTGTGGAAAAGAAAAGCAGAAGAATCTTAATTAATTCACGAGTGGAGTTAAACTGCTGCAAGGCAAATCACAGGTTTATATTAATGCGCTCGTTCTGATACGTTATCGTTTCTATAGTAACAGCTCATTCACAGGGACTTGTATAGGAGATGCTCCATGATATAAACGGATTAAAAAGATGTCTTGTTACAGTATTTAACAAAGAAAAAATGTAACAATTATGGAAGGAGTCTCCAGCGTCAGCAGCGCTTTGTAACAGCCAGTACGTTTTCCACCACAGGAAAGTCTTCAGGACCGAGGACTTGTGCTTTGTGCTTTGTGTTTTCTGTCTGATTAACTTCAAGTGGGGAATGAAGAGATGCTGGTGAGCGACAGACTGTTTACAGCTGCTATAACATAAGTGATAAGAAGAATAATTTATTTCATGGACGTTCCCGAACATTAAATGTAACTATAAATGGATAAAAAGTATGATGTGTTGTTCGTTTTATACAAAATGACCAAACTCGCAAATCTGTTGTAGTATAAGAGGAATAACATGTCCACTTCTGGACACGACGTTATTGAAAAATAATCAACTTCGGGGTGATAACAGTAACTCTGCTTCATCACACCACTGCATCATTGATTATTTTCTTATAAAAGCACGCAACATCATTTTTAATTCCTTACTCAGAGTGATAGAATGACTGTAGCTAACTACCCTAGCTATTTTAGCTACTTTAATGACGACCCCATATAATGCAATATATACAGATTCAGAACTTGTATTAGTTGCACTGTGTAATATAAGAATATGTAATAAAACATTTCTAAGTGATTATAGCTGAAGCGTAGCGTACGATGAACGTACCTGAGTGGCGATTTTGCCGTAGTCGATCCAGCGCAGGCTGGCGAAGTTGGTGGACTCGGCGCAGTTGAAGCCATGGTTGAAGCCAGCGTGGTAGCCGTACGGAAACGTGATCATGAACTCTCCGGCTTCTTGTGTTATCTGACCGTGTACGTATATACAAACCAACGTTGCGTAACGGTTTTAGGAAATACAGATAGACTTCTATTACTTGATAGCTACACTATAAGAAATAAAGTATGTGGAGGAATCATCAGCTCTACTGCTATAAATCACGTCTTGTCTGATTGACTGCATTGTTTTGTGCAGAAGCATTCCTTTAAAACATCAGTTTGTACCTTATCAAACGGGATGCTGTATTTCTTCAGCACAGAAGGTGATATGAGGGTCATCTTGTGTCTGAGAAAAGCTTCACAACTCTTAAAGCTGTTAGGGAAAAAACCTGCAAAAAAAGAAAAAAGGGGGGAAAAGACACACAACCGTCACCTCCACATACAGGACATCGTTTTTAACATTAAAACCATCAATACTATCCTGAGTTCTAGGACTGCACAATATATCGAAATTATTGAAATATCGCAAATGTAAATATCACAATACGCATATCGCAGGGGCTCGAATGATTTTAATACTTCAAAAAGTTACGAAAAAGTTTTAGGGCGACGCAGATAGCAGAGAATGCTTTCTTTTCCGCAAAAGAACACGAAACATGCGTATTGATTATGTCATTTTCAGTTTTTAAACATATAGAGTATATATAGAAATATAATTACACACTTATAGCATTATGATATCGCATATCACATTATTTAACAAGTTATCACATATCGCATTTTTCTCCAACATCGTGCAGCCCTACTGAGCTCCGTTCACGAAGAGGCTACCCGGGCGACGTTTGCATCCCGAGATAATCCCCGATTTCTCCACCAGAGGTCACCATCCTAACAATACCGAAACATTCCCATCTACGTTACCACTGATTACTCTGACCCATCTGTAATTACGCTCTAAATATAATCCGCTTCCTCACTTCATTCTAGTTATTAGTTCCTTATTTTGGGCCAATTTGAACGAGTGACTCAAATTCCATTAACCAGAAAGGTGTGAACAGAAAGACAACATAATATTGTGATAATATAAACCATGATAAAAGGATAAGTGATTATTGCGTAAAGTGCATTTCCTTTCACAGGAACCTTTTCTGTATCTCAGGAGCTTTAGTAGCATATAATCCAGAGGAACCACAGCCAATTTTATTTCCTGGCTCATGGTTCCTGGAACCTTTTTAAGTGTATTCTCCAAAAGTAGGTTGAAATTGCTTTACTGATCTTCACTGACTGGTCTAATCCAAGCTTGACCACGTGGGTTTATCTAAGAAGAGATTAGTAACGTTAGTTTTGTATCGGAGGAGATGAAGCACGCCTGGCAAAGCAGAATGTTCCTCTAAAGTTCCTCAGAAAAAGGTTTTGAAACTTTTGAAAATGTAGCTAACAGCAGCATATGGCTTCCTAAAAAAGTGCTTTCACATTTTTTTTAATGACAACCGCCATCGCACGCCTTTATCATAAAGCGCTACAGATTTATTTGTTCATAGCAGTGCTATCTAAAAGTTCCTTCTTCTCAGAAAATCACAGCGTGACATCAAGCGCCTTTTTACTACATATCTACATCTGGATATGATACTACATATCATACCTACATACCGAAAATATTACACTTCTGATATCCCAAAGCTGCAACGTAACGAAAAATGAATGTCTATTTTTCGGACTTCGATCAGTATGTGATGTGACGTCACGCTTTAACAGACAAGTCACGTGCATTACTGAGAATAATAAATCTAATCTAGACAGAAAGATGGGATTGTAGTTAGTTAACGAATTCTAGCTATTAGTCTTAACAGCGTTGTTATGGTTACAATAACAATGCGTTTTGTTTTTTTTTTCATATTATTATGAAAAAAAAGAGAGGGTGTGTACCTGTGGCTAATCGCTCCAGTCGCTTCCCGTGTTCAGGAGGAATGGCATACCTGAAAGGTTTAAATGAACAGTTTATCTGATTAAAATCCAATCACACAAAAGATAAAGATACGCCAACGTAACACAGAGACTAGACGCTAAACTCGTAGCTATACACCTTCCTTATTTGTCTGAGATAATTAGCTACATTCGTATATGAGCTGTTCTGTGTAGACCCTGGATCAGTGACCTTGCCCTGATCCGGGATTTAAATGTGATCTGTTGAATCAGTTAACACACAACACGAGAGCACACATCTCTAACCAGGACTTGGGCTCTCCGAAGTGCAGGTAGTTGATGCTGTAGAGGTCCATGTCCTCCGTGTGCCAGGAGAAGCTCGTCTTCCACATGCCGAAGTACAGGTAGGGGGTGTTCACGCCTTGGATGGAGACGCCGCAGTCCTCCTCGATCACGTCCAGGATGGAGTTCAGGTGTCCGATGTTCCACTCCTCCACGTCCTGACATCATACACACACACACAAACTTTATAAAATGTGACTGTGAGCTCACTTTGTCTGTAAAGTCGATCATTTTCGCTATTAGTGAACGTTTTCCATGAACAAGCCCTAAAGCTTAAAAAAAAAAATTATACAAATGTAGACAGTGAAGTATTTCAGCATATGAATAGATTTTTTTTTTTCTTCACATCCCGACACTAAAGCTAAATAACTCACGAGTAACATATTATCATGCTAAACATCTGGAAACATCTGAATTTTTAACGCCGCTGTTTACAGTCTGACCTCGTCATACAGCGTCCCGCTCACGTCCGCGCCGTATATGGGTGGCACAAAGGTCAGGTTCTTCCAGTACTTTCTCTCGAGGTCCTCGTAGTTCAGGTACCGAGGGGTGCAGTACCTGCGCAAAACAATCCAAAAATCCAAAAATCACGTGCTGTGATTACAATAAGTGTGCATTTTGACCTGAATTAACGGTTAGCAAGGAATTAGGCGCAAAAAGATTCCAAAAATGAATTATAAAAGTCACAAAAAAGATATTTATAATAAGACAAGTTAATAAGGCTTGGACTGAAATTAAAGTCCAGCTGAAATGTAGATTAAAAGTATGTGAAACTTATAACCTCCAGTTTAGCATCGTCACACACTTGTATATATAAAAATTCAGTGTGAATGCTGTAAGAATCCGAATCACTTCTAACATATAACTCCGCCTTCAAACTTTAGGCCACGCCTCCTACCTGAGCCTGAGTCAAAGTGATTCGGCTTTAATTCGGAGCTACGACTTGTTTACAGATAACAGTGCTAACACAGGTCACATGACCGTCCCAGTCCTAGCTAATATCGACTAACTAACTACCCTAGCTTGCTCTCTAGATTTTATTTGTTATTATAATCAGTATTATAAGATTGTAATTAAGATTGGTTTAAAGTGCCAAGTCACATCACGTTGTTATTTTTAGTTGCAACATTGGAATATGAGCAACGAAACATTTTCTATCCAACATGTCGTAAAAATCCTCGTATTCGCTCACTATCGAGACTCATTTTTTCACCGGCACTCTTTCCTTCATGCTTGTTTTTCTGTCTTGTCCCCTAACTTGCAACCTGATTGGTCAGGAAGTAAAAAAAAAAAAAAACACCTGATGTCATTCATCACTCTTGTGAAACTCTGCTTCTGAAAAGTATGCCAAGAGCTGCACTTTTTTTCTAAGCAAAACATGTGTTTAAAAAAAAAAAAGTGTGTGTCTCACTTGTCGCTATTCGCTAGCCTGCGGAACTCCTGCACACTGAGCGGCTTCTTCTGGATGTTGTACTGAGTGAAGAGCCCTGATTGGCCGGCCACCATCTGCTGAATGGGCGCCTGGATGACGAGGTCATCGATGTCATCGTAGGTGCGTCTCGGCTTCCAGCCCTTCGGCGGTATCACCTGCGAGGAGACAGACCAATGATCCGATTCTGCTTTATAAAAATTAATTATCCCTTTAACATTATTTTATATCAGGAAATATTTATATTTAATATTATATTTCTATTTATTTATAGCACATTTCAGTGTTTTGGTTCTGCACTTAAAGAAGGAAATACGTTTTTTTTTGTTCCCTTTCCTGTCCAATGTAATATGATGGAACATAAAAGCAAGGAAAAAAGAAACATAATTTTAAAAAAGATGATATATTAAGGAGAATAAGCATGGTCTATTGCTGCACAACTAGTGCTAAGTTCACATTAATCACTGCAAATTTCAACAAAACGGCTTCCGCCTTCAGTATCCGGCAGTTTAGAGAATAGAATAGCACTTGATCCAGCACATCGTATTATTTTACACAGGAACCCGTGATGTACGAGGCAGCACAGTTATCAATCACTCTCTAATCAAAAGTAAGTTTTTAAAGTGTGATTATATCCAGTGTTGCGTGACGGACCTTAGCCAGACCGGCCCGGTGCGCTCCCTGAGACTCCATGTACACCAGATACTTATTAAAATCCCGAAATTCCTCCATGGTGGGACGAAAGGTCATAATCTTACAGGTGGGGTTTGCAGAGGCGTTCGCCCCGACACCCGCCATGACGGCCTGCCTTTCCTTCCTGTGTGGGGAAACAACAACAATAACAACAACATAAAAACACACAATAAAGAGGACACACATTAAACAGAGAATAGAGGACGACTTGAAAACTGGGAGTGATGTTTCAGTGAATGAACGCAGCCACAAAGTGATCACGTGACCCTCTGGGTTAAAAATAATGCTACTACTGAACCTTCTGATGCATATTACAAGATAATAATAATAATAATAATAATAATAACGATATAAATAAAATTATAATATCAGCTTGTCATCATGCAAGTTTTTTTTAAGTTAAGGATGATTTTTTAGACTAAATCATCTCTAATTTAAAAGCCTAAAAAGCAAAAATAAAACTTTTCTCAGTTCATGATCCATGCGAATGACTTCACATATGCATTTTATTTATTTACTTGTTTATTATTATTTTTTCTTTTTTTTAAAACCCAGGCCCGTTTTTGACAGTTAGCCAGCAGGTGCTAAACCACCAAACAAACACCAACATGCATCACAAAAACACGCAATTTAATCCTAACTGCCTTATTTATGAAAATATAACGTTTAAAAACTTAATCTCGAGGTGTGCTAGTGCAATAACTCAGCTGCCTTGTTGATGTACAGGTGGATAGCCAAAGCTAGCTAGCGTTAGCCAGTTAGCTGACATTGTAGCTAGGATTTATCCACTAAACAAACACCCTGACACGCAAGCACAACTTCAACATGCATTTTCCGAAGTATTTATTAAAGTTACGGTGACTTTTGCGTAAAAATTTACCTCAGTGTTTGAGGAAATAGCACGCGTTGTTGACAGTGAAAGCCCTTTAAATAGCCTCAGCTGTGCGTCTAGTTCAGGAGCCGCACTACAAATCCAGCCTTGCTCCCTACATCTGAGCACTACGTTTATGGAAGTAAAGATGGCGTCTAACACTCAGAATAGTGCACTCTGTATAAAATAGCGTGGTGTTTGGGATTCGGCCCACCTAGTATCGCGCGATTTCATTTCTTCTTCTGTGTTTGTTTGTTACAGTGAGCTCTTAATGTACATTGCCGCCTGTTGTATTAAATAGTATTATTTGAATAAAATAAACATTACTGTTCTTTTTTCTTTTATATACTTGCTTGCTAAACTAATTCACTTCCTTTTTTTCACGCTTGAATGGTTTAATGTTTTCTAAACGGACAAAAACAAGCTAAACACGCTTCATATTAGCATTTTTATATCTTTTTTATTCATATCATAATTCTAAAATGTCACCATAACCAGTTTTCATAGACCTTTGACTATAATATATGAGGAAAAAACACCATTTTAGCTGGAAAAAGGGTGTGTCACGGTGCCTAATGAGTCACGAGTCACGAGTCATATCTTAGGCATCACTACTGTCATAAAGGACCAGTAAATAAATATGGTTTGAGACCAAGACCTTTCAACACAGGAACCCGTCTAAAGATTGTTATAGAGAGACAAAACAAAATTACACATTCACTGGGGTGTCATAATGTGTCGTTCGCTAATGAGTCGGTTCTTTGAATCGACTCTTTTAGCTGAACCTTAGGAGCCAACTCGCATATGTGAGCCACAATGTAATGCTATTTTGCTTATAAAAAGGTTGAGTAAGATTTCATGAAACGATTTCTGACGTAAGGAGAACACTCAGAGGTGGAAATATCGCAAACTGTCCAGTTCAGAAATAAAGAAATGGCAATGAGCCGTTTGGGAGTCGAGTTGGTTCAATAAGAGCCGATTCACTGAAAAGAGCCAAAATTCGCATCACTACTGGGATTCTGCCTTAAATGGTTTTCTTAGAGGACCAAAATATTGTAGCATGCACATAAAACTCACTTAAGGTAGATATCTGGACCACAATTGAATCTTTAGAGTAAATTTTCATGCTTATACAATGTAAAAACAATATTTTATCTGATACTGAATGAGAAGTTTGTCTCTCTGCTTCGTGCTCTGTAATGAGTCATCACTTTTCTTTCCTTTTTTTTATTTATTCTTTTATAAATTAACACTAAAACAATGTGGTGGTTTGAAACACAGCCTTTCAAGTCATCAATCTGTCACGAATTGCTAATAAATACAGAAAAAAAAAGCCTCTACATTCAGGATACTGTCACTGTGATGCAGTGATGTGTCGTTCACAAACGAGTCGACTCTTTGATCCGGCTCTTTTAGGTGAACCTTAAGAGTCGACTCGCATATATGAGCTGCAAATTAATGTTTTGGTTTTTTTTTTATTACAAAGTAGAGTAAGATTACATGAAACATTTCCGCCATAAGAAGAACACTCATAGGTCATAATAACATTTAAAAAAATTGCAGCTCATATCTGTGAGTCGGCTCTTTGATCCGGCTCTTTTAGGTGAACTTTAAGAGTCGACTCGCATGTATGAGGTGCAAAATATGAGCTGCTGTTTTGTTTATTAAAGGGTAGAGCGAGATTTTGCAGATAAAACTATTTTGTAAACAATCACAGGTTAAAAATATATATATACATCGCAGAAATTGACATTGACATCTTTTTAGAAATAAAAAAATGTCAATGACAAGTTTGGGAACCGAAAGAGTCGACTCTTTTTGATGAACTGAGTCAAATAATTTGACTCACTGAAAAAGAGCCGGGATTTGAATCACTCACTTAAAGGGTGTTTAATTAATGGACATAAAGGAGGTAATATATCTTTAAAACTCATGTAACTACTGCCACCTGGTGGTCATTTGGAGTTTGGACCGTAATAAATAAAAAATAATAAAAATAATGAAAATGATAGAACAGCTAGAAAATGTAGACTATACTAGCCTGCTAGCCTAGCACTGTTTATAGAGTCAGGCAGAGATTAGGCGATTAGGAGTCCACACACACACACACACACACACACACACAGAGAGAGAGAGCGAGCGAGAGAGAGAGAGAGAGAATGGAGCGCGCGCCCACAGCAGATTGAACGGTTCATGTGCATCTTCCCTCTCGTGCGCCGCTCGCGAGGCTCCCTCAAATACCACGCGCCGTGTACAGAATTTCAAATTTTTAACGTCTTTTCAACGGTTTTTAACGGATTTTTCTTTTACAGTCCCTTTAAAACTATATGTATATGGATAATTCTGTGACCTGAGGTGTCAAATATATACGTTAGAGGTGAGTATTTCAAAAATATTTAATATTTCTTTAAACCATTGTAAGTATGAAGATGTAAAAGAGAGAAATTTGTTGAATTAACACCTACACTATGGCCTAAAGTGTGATGTTAATACTTTATAGAAGTGTAGCTGAGTTAATTCAACAGAATAGGCATTAATACAGTTAATAATTCTAGGAGTGTTAATTCAAGGTGTTAATTCAAGAGTGTATGTATGATAATTCATTATTGTATATGTAAACTATGCATTATATCTGTGTAGACTGAAATTTTTTATGTTAATTCAACACTATCAGGGCTAATTCATTGTTACAGGTGTTAATTCAAGACTTCAACATTATAGAATCCTGTAAGTGTATTACAGGTGTTAATTCAACACATTCAACACCGTATCTGTGCCATTTTAACACCATACCTGTTAATTGTACACTGTACAGTATGTATGCTTATCCAACACAATAAGTGTTCAGTAGTATGGATGTTAACTCATTAATGTTCATTCATTAATTCAGTAATGTTATTCTATACAGTGGATGTGCTAGTTCAACAGTGTTAATTTAGCATTGTATATGCTCTGGTTCACCATTATAGGTGTTAATTTAACCTGGTAAGAGTTAATGTATTAATTTCATTCAACATTATATGTGTTCAGTGTGTTGACATGATGGAATTGAATGGTTAACCAAAAAAAAATTGCATACATAACCCCAAATCAAGGCTTTATAAATAAATCAGTGCAGTGTTGATTCAGTGAAAGTGGGTTAAGCAGGCTGTAATAAACAACACACTCTCACTCACACACATTGTTGTCTCATAATGCAGAAGGATGAGTGTGTAAGGATTGGCCTTGAGAAGGAGACAAAGACCTGGGTGACACCTTTAAGCCGTGCAAATCCAGATCCTTGGTCGAATTAGTTCGTCTGCCAGAAGCAAAGAAAAACATTTTAAGGAATTTCAGTTGGTTGTAAATGTTAAAAATAACATTATACTGTATATTTGGCATGGACTTGCTAAACACATGACACTCAGACACAGTGTAAGCTACGTCTTATACAAAAGAAAATAAAAAGGGTATTAGCATAGCTAGTGTACTGTATGTTACTGTCATATAGACACAAACACGTGCTTATACAATACAGTGTTTACAGTAGACTTTAGAAGTGCTAATAGATTTCGGAAGCACTGTGGAACTAAAACATGGCAAGAGAAACTAAATAAAATATATCTTAACTTTCATAAAGAACATAAAGTATTTTTTTGGAAATCTTTTTTGCTTTGAGATCAAATAAAATGCTGCTGTTGGAGCACACCAGATTAACAACAACATTCTTCAACAACTCAGAATGTGATAAAATAGCCTACATCCCATGCACACGTTACAATTTCATGACCTCGATTTAGTATTTCATGGGTTCATTAAGTTGTACAAGTAGCTGGACAAACTAACAAGATGTGCTGGATCAAGTGCTATTTTATAAGCAGCTGAAGCCATGTTATTCCATGTGATAATCGCAACTCATGCAGCAATATATTGGCAATATATCGGATTCCTGTTAGATGATTATTTCAGTGCTTACCCTCTTCTCATCCTACGTAACCCGTCTCGATGAATACACATAACTTTTTGAGTGGAACTATTAGCGTACCTTTTGAGGATTAGCTTGATTTGAACTTTTTTTCCTCCCGAATGCCCCGACAGAATAAACAGGCAGAGGAGTAAAACGACATACCGTTCAGTCTAGGAGAATAACTAGAAACTCCCACAAATCACGAAAATAGAACTGTCAAGATGTTCAACAATGTTCACGACAGCAATTAGCAGCGTCGCTCTAAAATGACGTCCTGAAAAATGATTGCCTTAACGGGCCGTCTTAAATGGTCGTTATTGACAGTGGTGACTAATAAACTATTTGTGGTGTTATTATTATGAATAAAAAAATAAGTGTTCGCATGGAATGTTAAAGGTAATAGTTTTTTAAATTACCATTTAAATGTAATTTTGCAATATAATGTAAATTTAACAATTTAACGTAAATTTAACAATTTAATATGAATTTAACAATTTAACATAAATTTAAATTTGAATCATATTAGCATTTAATAAATTCAAACTATTCAGTGAGCTAATAACAATTTGTATCGTGTAACTACATTTGGTGATTCTTTCATAGTGGCTTGGTTTCTGCTATTATGGCTATTAGCTAGTTATGTAATGTAAGACCATGCTCGATTCTGATTGGTCAGAAGGTGTTGACTAATTTTCTATAACAGCAGCTCTGACAATATTTCTAGCTATATTAATGCTCTTATTCTAATATGTTATTGTATTGTTTCTTCTATGGTGGACACTCAGTGTAATCGGATTAATAATTTTTATAATTTTTTTCATAATTTTTATCGAACGTGCCAAAATATGAAAAGTGGCTTCGGTAATGACGACACTGGTGCAGGTGATAATTTTTTTTAAAAAGGGGCGGGGCTGGAAGAGGAGAGCCTTTCAGGAGCGGGACTGCTATTTTGGTACAGACTGACTGAATCTAATCCATCTACACGAAAGAACGAATGAGTCAGCATTTTAAGTCTGTGACTATAATTCATTTATGCGATTATTTTTAGCAGGAACTCCTGCACATAATACTTTATTATCATTTATGGTACCTCATACACACACATACACACAAACACACACACTAAACCCCGTCACACCAGTTTTCCAGGCAGCTCATGAATAAAAGCAGCCATTTATGCTGTTTTAAAGCTTTAAAGAATACTGACTATAAGGTCTGGTGGTAGATCTGTTTATCCATAGAACATACCAGACTCCTAATGGGAATGTGCTGATGTTGCTTAGGGACTTGTGGATGCTCACACACACACACACACACACACACACACACACACACACGCTCGCATGTCTTAATGCACAATCCGGCTAATTTGATCAATTGATTTTTTTTTTCGGACATTCTGTTCAGACATTCTCAACCTAACATTCAACATTTTAGCTAAACATGTACCAAAGCCTGTGGTTATTATCCACCTTAGCAAACATTTGTCATTCTGTGTTTTATATTATAGCTTCTGATTGGTCAGAAGGCAATGATTAATTTTCTATTACAGCAGCTCTGACAATAGTGCATGTGTTATGGTTTCACCTCATTCACAGGGACTTGTGGCAGTATGGCAGATGATGTTTACTTAAAATTATTTAACATTTACGGAAGGAGTCTCCAGTGTCAGGGCATGTTTTCCACCACAGGAAAGTCTTCAGGACAGAGGAGTTTGCGTTTTCTTGGTAACAAGCATTTTTTTTGTCTTATTAACTTCAAGAGAAAATGAGGGAATGACAGTTTGTAGCTGCTATAACATAAGTGATAACAAGGACTTGTTTCATGGACATTCCACAACATTAAATGTAACTGTAAAAGGATAAATATACATGTCATTCTTTCATTAAAAAAAAAATTGGTATAAGAGGAATAAAACACTTCAGTACATGCTGTTATTGGAAGATAATCAACTATAGGGTGGGTACAGTATCTCCAGTATCTTGACTACCTCCACTCCATCATTGATTATTTTCCTATAACAGCATACCCCCAAATGATTTAATTCTTATTCATTCAAACTAAACACATTTGTAAAGTAAAAGACAATGCTTTCTCCACACATTACAGCTTGTACGCATGTTGGGGGCGGAGCTTACGATCGATCACGGAGGAACTGAGGGTTAAAAGCCGTGCTCAGGAGTTCAAGTGTGTCAGCAGTGCCGGGATTTGAACTCTCACCTTTTCGATTAATAGCAATCTGACATAAATGAACACACTCGGCCTAAAAGTTTTTTTAAAAACTTTGGTCACTAATGAAAAGTTCGTTAGTATTTCAGTGGAATTTAATATATATGGACTTTATGAAGATTAACATTTGTTGAACAGCTGATGTATGCTATATGGTGGAACTCATCTGTCCAATTGAAGAACCACCACTAGTGTGTGTGTGTGTGTGTGTGTGAGAGAGAGAAAGAGAATTTTATCGGTCTTCTGTCAGTATACATTACTCTGTTAAGGCCTTTCTTTATTGCTGTGCACTTTCTTTACTTTCACACAAACGGAGAGAGAGACAGAGAGTGAGAGAGAGAGAGAGAGAGAGAGGTCTAGCAGCAGCATTTTCTGGATAAATTATTGATGCCTTGCACTCTAGAGGTCAAACTCTCTCTCTCTCTCTCTCTCTCTCTCTCTCTCTTTCTTTCTTTCACCGTGCTTTTGTGGGTAAGTAAACAGAAGGAAACAAAGTATGCTATATGCACACATACACACACACACACACACACACACACACAAAATACACATACACTGGTACTCTCCAACTTTAATTCATTATTAGCAAAGTTTGCACTTTTATATGTCATGTTAAATATGCAACAGTGGCTGAGGATAGTACATCGTATCAATGGGAAATTAAAAAAAAAAAAAGATTACTAACCTCAGGTATAAACATTACTCATGCACATCATTTCCCCCTCTAGATAATTACCTGCATCTGTTTCCCTTTGTCCACCCACTGGATAATCTGTATGCTAATTTTGGTTGTCTGTTAAACCTAATCAGCTGCATTTTGCGAGAGGATGGACAGTATGTGCAAACCCCGGAAGTAGCTTCTCATGGCCAGGTTGCTGACATGCCAGCTGTGTGCAGCACCGTGACATACAATGTACTTAAGAGGAAGCTCTCGATTGTAGTCACCTCTGTTAATTGATCCACAGAGTTATTTACAGAGTCTTAGAGAACAAGAGAAATGAATGAAAGGGAAGAACATCATGGTGTCCCGGGCTACAGGGAAGAAAAGTGTGACAGAAGGATGGATAAAAAAAAAGGGAGAACGAGAGAGGCGCATTCGTTCTGTCTCTGTCCAGGACGCATTAATAATTCAACACTCAGGAACGGAAATGGGCCGGAGGGACTACGCTAAGCCTGCCTGCTTTCTCTTTCACTCTTTCTCTTTCTCTCTTTCTTTCTCCTGTCTCTCTTTCTCTCAATTCAGCTCACACCATGTGTCTCTTGCCTTCATCTGCCATCTCTGTTCAGCCCATTTTTGTGTTTAAATCAGTTTCTAGACTTGAATGAGAGACATGACGCTTCCTGAGTGTCCTGAAACAAATCCTCACAGAGTCAGTGAATTATGATGCTAATGATAATTTTTGTTTTCTAACTCCTAACTGAAGCGGCTAGTTATCAAAGCATCACTAGCGTGATATCGTAGTAATTACTTTGTAATTATCTCAGGATTAGAAGAAAATTAAAACAATTGAGTGTGAGGATGGGAGTATCTTCTCATTTGTCTTTCTGTCACTGTGATAAATGATCTCTTCCATTTGGAAATGCCCTTCTGTTTACTTTTAGGAGTGGATATCTCTCCCTCTCACACGCACACACACACACACACACACACACACACAGTTTCTGTGTCAATTATGCATCCTCTGCTCTTAATGAATGCTTTTGTCCTGCACTTGAATACATAAATAAGCTTCAGTGCTGCTGACGCTGATGAAGAGCAGCGTCCATTTTTCACTTCACTATTGTGTCCGGGATCTTTTCAGCATCAAACGTGGACAAACCCATTAAAGGAACGGTGTACTTTATTTAATTCGCTTTCAATTCACGAGTTTAAACCTTTAATCAGTGTGATGGACTTAGTTTTGATATAGAAGACGGGTCTGATATTGTGCTGTTGTTGCTTATGAAATGTAATATGATCAGTGTTTTTGTTATTTTTGACAGATGCAACTCTGCATCTTAATCCACAGTTCAGACACAAAATGGAGGAATGATTTACATGTTTCTACAAGTGAACGATGTGGATTTGTGCGAGTCTACAGAACGTAAGAAGAGAGCTTCTCGAACAGACGGACAAGCTGTGATGTAGAGCTAGTAAACTACTGAACTTCAGGGAATAAACTACTGAACAGTGCAACATTGGACCTGCGTGATGGATATTAGACTGAAATAAATGCTGACGATGTACTGATATGAGAGTGGACTGCTCTACTAATGGATAAAGAAGTGCATAGTGCATTGTAAACGACAGTTTCTCTCTGATGGAGCTCTAACACACAAGACGGTAAGTGTGTGTGTGTGTGTATGTGTGTTTTGCTATCACGCTATGATTCAACTTTGAATTATAAATCGATTCTTTATTAAGAGGTTTAGTTACACATGCTATTGTGATATCTGATCAAATCAGCTCCTCTTGTTCCCTTTAAAGATGCATCAAGTACGATTATTCACTGTTTTTCAAGATTAGCTCTTTAACAGATAAGTAGGTGAATTTGACATTTGAATGTATTTTAACTCCTTGAAACCACCCCTCTCCCCTCACCATTCCCACCCACCAATGTTCACGAAGCTCCGCCTCCAGAATCCACAGCGCATTCAAACACAAACAAGCATTCCGGGCCGGAAATCAGTTTTCCAAACGGGTTTTCTCAGCAACTTAATACACTTGTGCTAAGGTCATGGCTTAAATCTTTATAATTTATCAAATTTGACTATTGCACCTTTAAGAACCGAATGTATGCAGTATGGCATGACTTACAGAACTTACAGCAAATATATTTTCTGTCTTCCTTGTCACTATTCCTTGTTGATATTTCAGTGGTGGCGTTACAAACACCGAGATTTGGATACAACTGCATGCTTTTTTTTTTTAATATACAGATATCGGGCTAATGCTGAGATCGAAAGCCGTTAAAGAAACAACGTGCAAGAGGTCTACGATGACTGTCGACGGTTTTCACAAGCAGCACTCACTGAATGCACATTTTCCACACTGGAATGGTTTCCTGCTATATAAACACTACAAAATATAAGATTTGTGCTATATTGTGTTGTCTAGGCCTGCGATTAAAATAGGGTATGAGCTTTATTTTTTTAATATTTTGTTTCCAAAACACGACAAACGCCAAATTCGTACTTTGTGCTTTTATCAATAGAAATGAATTCTCATGGATCACTGAATATACTGTATGTATTATGTCACATTACGATCACACACTACTTATGATTGGAGAATTAAAGCCCCAAACCCAAGAGTGTGTAGAGCGTATACAGTTATTGGATCTTTCAGTGATTTTGACATCATTTATTATATAATTATATAATACAACGGCTACCAATCGGTGAGGGCGAAAGCTAACACGTGCTTCCTCTGAGACACGTAAAGCCAGCCAACCGCGTCTTTTCAAACTGCTGCTCGTACTGCACCACAGGACAGCGTAACACTCAGAGGAAAGTGCTATCTACCATCTTCCTCATACATGAGCTCACAGATGCCTACGATTGGCTGGTATCGCTGTGATTGACAGGTGAGATAGAGTATGCCCCTCCCACCCAGAGAGCATGGCCAGTTTTGCTCTCTTGGACGCCCGGCCACAGATGAGTAAACAACAATTTTTATCAGGCGCCTACTTTAGTATTATTCAAAGAAAATCACACTGCATCTGAGATTGCATTATTTTTCCTCCATCCCCACTGTGTGTGTGGTGTGTGTGTGTGTGTGTGTGTGTGTGTGTGTGTGTGTGTGTGTGTCCCTGTGATCAGCTCAGGTTGTATGACGCAGTTACTCTCTCCTGGAGTAATCCAGTTACTCCAATTACCCTTCTAAAACCCCAGGGTCATCTCCCTGCCACTTTATCCCTTCGTTTCTGAATATAAGTGCATCCCCTCTCATTGCTGTCCATTGAGAGTTTCACATATCCATTCATTCATGTGCTGTGGAGTTTATGAAACTTTTTTTTTTTTTTTGCTTACTAAAGCTAGCAGAGAAAAGGTGGACTCGGCAGTTTAGCATCAATGCCTCGCAGTCCCTGTTAGAGTTAACCGTAGACAGGGGAAGACATTATCTCTCTCAGAGACCGGGATCTCTCAGAGCATTTTAAATCGAGGGGGTGGGCATAAAACGGAATTACGCCTCACTTCAGTGCCCTCTAATCGAATAAAGAACGGGCGGGAAAAAGAGCGAAAGAGGGAGAGTTAGACGGTCATGGAGAGAGAGATGGAGGGGGGGAGATTCAGACAGCCAGAGATGGAGAGAGAGCAAGATGAAGGCTGTTGCAAATGAATTATGTGTGAAGTACTTAGAATTGCGTCTCCGCCGTTGCATCACAAGCCAAACTTTTAAAGTCCATCTTATTGATCTGATGATTTACAGATAGAGAGACAATTTAATCCCAGTCTGCACTTAATGTTAGGTTATACAGTCATGTATGCATCTTTTAACAAGCACCAATAAAAGCCTTAAGTTGGCCCTAATGCAGGATGTGAAATGAAAGTGATTCTCCAGTTTTAAAAAAGTAACGCCGAGTGCTTTTATTGTCGGGCTTATGCCCCGGGTAATGTTCTCGCCATGGCGTGGGAAGAAAGAGAGATGTAAGCGTGTAAAGCCATGCTTTAGGGAGATGATTGGGGTAATTTATGCACAAATTTCCACTTTCATCTGCATCACTACTGAAGCTCTAAACACAGTGTTAAGGGAAAGTCTATCGCTTTCTACCGAACATGCCCAAACAGGGATATGAAAATGCAAGTTAAATCTGAGCTGTCTGCTTTTAAATTCAAAACATATTGAAGAAAAATATTTTTTTTTATTTGCAGTTTTGAACCACCACTGATAATTTAGCACTAGGATCTAAATTAGGTCAGTAGCGTTCTTTTGTTTCAGAGAATCTCCATCATCACCTTATTTAAGAATTAAACTAAGATGATTCTTATCTCCTCCTTAGTCTGGTTTGGTTTGTTGGTTTCACATCATTTTGTGTATAGCTTAAAAAAAAAAAAAGAAAAAAAAGAATAAGCTTATGAATTAAGTTTACGATAATTGTAAAATATTATGAATAACTGCTGATACACTTTTGCATAAAATGACTGGACTTGGAAATCTTCCTATATTGTTAAATAAAGGTGCAAAATGTTTCCTGTTTGTCTCTTGGCAAGGTGAAATGTCTTACAGATGTTGCTGATTATTGATAATCCAAAACTGATAACATTAATGATCTTGGTATGTTAAGGATCATGATATTAATAATAGCATTGTACACATTAATAATACTGTCTCTGGTATTTTTAATGATGTCGCTGATATTAATGATGGAACACTCATTCTTATAAATGGTACTATTTTCTCTCAAAAATATCTGATTCTACGGAATATTTTAAATAAATGCAGACAAATTGGCATTCTTGAAAAATGTATAAGTTATTATTTTTCATTTGTTCTCAGTTTTAAGGAACTCTATATGTTGTTGATGTAGCCATGTCCTGTGTCCCTGGGGTATATATATGAGGTTGCACACGTGTAAAATCCATTTTTCACCACAGCAGCTTTCAAGACAAAAGAGACAGATGGTTGTTAACATGCACAAATCATGTAATGGGTATAATAATACATAAGCAGCTAAAAAAATATACTGTTATGCACAATTCAGGCCATAACAAAAAGTTTCAGATGTCTAAAATAGTTAGAAATTTGCCAAAAATGGCAACCCTCACACAGGGAAAGAAAAAAAAGAGCCCAAAGATTACAGTTTAGTTGATTCCTCTTGTTTTTAAGTTTCAAAATCACTTTCACAACCACTAGCTGTTTAGAAGTGTTGTGCGAAAGAAACCCTTCCTGAGAGACAAAATGCAGCGCCTGAATTTCACCAAGTGTGATGAACACCATTAGCATGTTTGGTGACAAGGCACCTGATACCCCACTGTAAAATCTGGGCTGTTTTGTTGCTGATATACTGTATGGCTTAAGGGATGTGGACACCTGACCATCACACCTATATGTGCCCGTTGAACATCCCATTCCAGATTTAGTCCCTCCTTTACGATTATAATAACCTCCACTCTTCTGGGAGGGGTTTCCACTAGACTTTGGGACGTGAACCCAAAGAGGAAGTCATTTTCATGAAGGGTGCCAATAATTTTATTCTACTATTAACACTGAAAATGATGCTGGTGATCTTGATCATCTTCATTATCATTATCAATGCTATCCACGCTGACTTCGCTAATCATGCTGATAGCTGGCAGAGAGATGGATAATGGCACTGTCCTGATATAGCGAAACCCAAGATCACAAAACATCCATGACGACCAGTGCGAATTTCTCTCTTCTCTCTCTCTCCCTCACTCTCGGCACCAAGCTGTCTGGGATGTGTGTGATAACACATGATGTGCTTTTAGTGGGCCTGTAGGATGTGGGATGCGGGATGCAATCTCTTTGGGAGTGAAAGTGATCCCAGTTGTACTTTATCACTATCGGAAAGCACTTTGGCGTACCACAGCGTAGTAGTTGTATTGTATACAGCAGACACAACATAAAGTCACATGTGCTGCGGTAAACAGAGCGCCACTCGTCTGATTCCCTGGATGATTATGAGTACGTCCAGTATGGAGCGTTGTTTCAGTTGTTTCATGTTTCAGTTCCACACTGCATACATATTCATGTGGCCCTAAACGACAACTTACTCAGGGGCCCCCAGCAGCACTAATCATATTATTTTATATGCAAGAATGAACAAAATTAATACCTCATTATCTTGGATGAGTCAGCAGGCTACTGTATTCATACCTAGTAGCAACTTGACATTTGTTAGCTCAACACTTGACTAAATCCAATGAATTTATTTCTTACTGGTGTATTGGGTCCATTTCTCCTCTTCTGCTTTTTCCTTTTTGTGTTTTTTTCCTGCTTCAGACAGATATGAACGCTTCATGATCATGGCTTCTTCATGATCTTCTGACGTTAGTTACCTAATTTAGTTGCATAAATTGCAGTTGCTATTCTTTTCATAACACAGGGATTCCTGTCTGATTCCTGTCAGACAGCAACTGTCTGATACATAAACCTTTTTCCCAAATGCTTGTAAAGTGTCTTAATGGCCCCCTGGTGGTCTAGGGGCCTAAATGACCACTTATACCACTTATAGCAAGAAACAGCCCCTGCTGAGATCATTGTGTAGTGGTGAGACGATATCAGGAACATTTTATATTGTGATTATATAAATTTTTGGCTGTAGTCAAGACCGCTGTTGTAATGTCCAAGACAAGTCCAAGACCAGGACTAACCAAGATTGAATCAGACAGATTCTTAAGGGGGTCGAGGCCAAGTCAAGATCAAGTCCAAATGAAAGTGAGGCGAAGTAAAGATTGAGACCGAAAACCATTAAATCCTTTTCGAGACCAAACTTTTACTTCAGCTTGTTGGCTTCATTTGTGCATTGCACCAATGATTAGACTGGTAAAAATTTTTTGCATGCAACACAGATATATTTTTACAAACTCCAGGCCAGACCAAGACCATATTTAGTGAGACCAATGCCCAAGACTGAGACATGTCCAAGTCAATATAGAAAACGTCTCGAGACTGGACTCTAGACTGGGCTAAAAAAGTAACTTTTTTCATAAAAAAAATAGCAACTTTTTTTCTTTCTGTGAAAATTCAATCCTTTTGGTGTAACATGCGATTACTGAAAGGACACAAGTATGGTACTTATTGGTGAAAATCCAAAATTCATCGTCAGTATCCGTTGTGTAGGTCAATGAACAGGCCGGCGGCATCAAACAAGGTATATACATTAGTATATAGGTATAAGAAAGGTATTAGATATTATAGGAATTAGGTATAATAGAAAAAATGAGAAAAATGGGCAAAGGTCAAAACCAGGAACACAGAACATGGAAAAGAAAAAAAAACAGGCTTGGATGTAACTACGCACACGCAGTTCTGTAGGGTATGTTTGACTCTAAGCTCATTAAGACCAGTGGAATGCACCTAACGTAGGTAATAAAATTCACTAATGCAATCTAGTTAAAGCAGAATTGCTTACATCGACAATTTCCAAGATTGAGAGAATGGCCAGCAGTGCTCCATTATACTCAGTTTGTATATGACATCATCTTTAACCCGAGTGCATGTGTGCTTGTGTGTGTGTGTGTGTGTGTGTGTAGCTCAATGGAGGACCGGGACCGCAGCCGCTCTCCGTCACGCAGGACCAGCAAAGTGGAGCAGGTGGTAGGACGCTGGCTTCGTCGTTCCAGAGAGTCCACCAGCAGGTGTGTGTGTGTGTGTGTGTGTGTGTGTGTGCACGTGTGTATGTGTTTGTGTGTGTGTAATTAACTCCTAACTTTTCATTCTCCGTCTCCGTAGAGAGCGTGTGTTGGACGATGATGGACGAGGCGCTGATGCCAGTCCTCAGGAACAGAGAAACTGTCCAGTCAGAGTGACTGTTCAGATCCCACTGGACCCTGACCTCAAGTCCCACGGCTTCACCGTGTCCACACACACTCCAGCACAGGTGGAGGAGGTCGTTGCAGGTACGCATCTTCATACACATAGAGCACATAGAGCTCACATAGAGTCATCATCAGTCATCATGGTCATAACACAGAGCAGGGGTGGGATCACAAGAAACCATGATCAGAGCTGATGGGGGAAAAAAAACAGAAAGAATCCCATGATTTTATAGTATTAGCCAAACATCTATTTTCAAAGTGGAAAATTTGTCTTAACATAGAGATTAAACCAATTTTAAAATGAAAAATATAAAAGACTAATATAATTATACAGTATATGAATGAAAAGATGACAGGCATTGAAATAAAGATTTAATAGGAGCGTAGTATATTATGAATATATCACTGCACGAATAATCCTAATTGTAATTATCACGTTAATTCATTTTAATTTATCTATGTGGCTAATCGGCAGCTTATAGAATAGCACTTGATCCAGCACATCCTAATATTTTGCATTATTTTTATTTTTTAATATTGCATGTTGACAGTTCATTAAATCTAGCCATGGGAAAACGTAACATATGTGCGGGATGTAAATGATTTTTATCACACTTTTTAAAATTCACTATTTTGGGTGTTTGTTAAAAATAATGCCCGAGGTTAATGTCGAATGTTAATTCATAGCACACTGAATATTGCTCTTAGTCTGTTTTCCTTTTCAAAGCTCTAAACCAATTTAGTGTCTTCCATAAGACCTGGTAAAAGGTATCAAACATAGTACCAGCTTCTACTACATGAACTTTACAATCTTCTCCTCTACAGTCAATATATGATAACAAACATTATAATATAAATCTTACAGGTCTGTGTAAAGAGTTGATCATTGTGTTGTGTTTGTGAGGAACAGGAAGCACAGACACAACACCAATAATTATTTCTTTCAGTAATAATAGGAGTCATTTGGATTAGCATTAATAATGATAAAAGCGTGTGTGTGTGTGTGTGTGTGTGTGTGTGTGTGTGGTTTATTTGGCTGGAGAATATAAACAGCGACAGGAAATCATGGTGCGGGTTTGTGTGAGACCATCTGTTACCCAACCATATCACGAGTTTACCGAATTAATTCCATCCCAATGAGAGATGATGATGTAATTGCCTTGATATAAATATAACTGAATCATTTCAGAGTGCCAGAGTGTGCACCCAACAAACTGGATATTAGAAGCTGATTTATTTGAGAGTTTTGAGCTTTGGCTGGTCCACACAAAACAAAAACTACATCTTGTATTTAAAAAAAAACAACAACAAAAAATAAAAAAACTGAACGAGCCTTTTGGAGAGAGTTTCCTTTTGGTTACTGAGGTTAAGGTTAGGTTTAGATTTATTTGTAGGTATAACGTTAATTGTCAGCATTAATAATTATGTCAGTGGCAGGTCCTTACAAACGTGTGTGTGTGTGTTGTAGGGGGTCCTGCAGACGGCAAACTTTTACCTGGTGACCAGCTTGTGAAAATCAACACCGTCGCTGTTGATGATCTGTCTACAGAGCAAGCTGCCGACGTTATCAAGTACGTGTGGACGTGTGCATGTGTTTATATGTATATTATAATCATTCATTACGACATCACACGAAGTTCCAAATGGTATAAGTGGATATGCGATTGTTCCCTTTCTCTCTCTCTCTCTCTCTCTCTCTCTCGCTCTCTCTCTCTCTGTCTTTCTCACTTTATTTTTCTTGTATACAGAGAGTGCCAGGACACCGTAACAATGACAGTCCTCAGAATAACAGTGGTGAGTGTATACACACACACACACACACACACACACACAAAGTGTTGACCACACTAGACCTTAAAAACAATGTGACGAAGATCTTAGCAAAGAAAAATTAGGGCTTTGGTCCAATCCACACCAGCATTCTTTTCCATTTTCTCCTCCTTTCTGCTGAGGGTGCACTTTTTTTAAATTCCAGGAAACTTGATGGAGTGCATATTATGTAGAATAAAAGTAGAGAAAGCTTAAGAGCATGTCGAGGGAAAGATTTCTCGCAGGTTTTAGCTGACACTGTAACTTAAGAAGAGCCTCATCCACGCCTTTCTTTTACAGTAAATGTAACTAATTGTCTATTTTAGTGGCTGTTGTTCGAGTGGTTGTGCAATGCAGCTAGCTTCGTATTAGCAGCATTAAGGACTGTGGGGTTTTTTGTGTTTGTGTGTGTTAGGGGCCGAAGTCGTCCTTCATAACCCCAGAGAAGAGGGCTAAGCTAAAATCCAACCCGGTTAAGGTGCGCTTCGCCGAGGAAGTGGTCGTTAACGGCCACTCGCAGGTTCGGTGCACGCTTCTCTTAGCTGTGCTCTCTGAGTCTTTGTGTGTATCATGCAGACATTTCTCTGTGTGTTCACACCCATGTAAGTGTCTGTGTTTGTGAGTTAACTTGTGTACGTGTGTGTGTTTGTGGAACGTCTCAATAATAAAAAGTTATCAAACTGTATTGTGACAGTAATCAACATTAATCTGATTAGTTTATTATTTAAAGATAAATACAACAACAAATGGCAAATTTATTTCAATATTTAAATAAATTTAGACCTGTAACAGTCATTTTGTTTCAACTAGCCATTGCCATTCAGTAGATCTTGCTAGTTTATAAATCTCAGGCTGTGTACATTTTTTTCTGGCCCACACCTGAAGCAGATTGACCCTTTTTTTTGCCACGTTTCCCTAAAAGACAACTTCTTTCTTTGCAACTGTGTTTATTATCTAAGTGTATTTCTCTGTGAGAGAAATTGAGAGAAAAGACCAAAAAACATGGTACTCCAGCAGTAAGTGTCAGTTACCTTTTAAAATGACATTTTAATAAATGATGAAATAAAAATAGTTCTTTGTGGTGAGCTTAGACTTAGGCCACTGTATATTCAGGGATTTAAGGGAATAAAAATCAGTTTATTGCACTATACTTTCCTCAGCCGTAGCCTAATCCTTGGCTTTGCAGGCTAAATAGCCATAATTAAAAGTACGGCTCTTAGGATGCATCCTTTATATAGAAAAATAAACAGCACTGTTTTCAGATATTTAGTTTCCAGTCATTGTCTTCTTTGTGGAATAGTGGTGATGATATGTCAGTGCGTAAAACAACATCCAGTGAGTGGCGACTCTGAGGGTAGAAACACCTTGTTGATGAGAGAGGGACAGAGGAGAATGGCCAGACTTGTTCCAGCCGACAGGAAGTCTACAGTAACTCAAATAACCCCTCTTTACAACCGTGGTGAGCAGAAAAGCATCTCAGAACGCACATCACATCAAAGCTTGAAGCAGATGGACTAAAACAGTGCAAGATGACAGTGAGCTCCACTCCTGAATTAATCGTGTGTGTGTTGAATAAAGTGAAGTGATCTGAAATCTGAGAGTCAGCAAACAGGGCATTTTGGATATGAATCATTTTACACTAATAGCCTTGAAAAACCACATCCCCTTCTCCGGTAGTCTTCGTGCATTAGTGTTTATGGTTTGTATTTCTCTTGTTCCATTTTCATTTCGAACTGTATTCATTGTTGTGTGTATGTCATGATAATTGCTTACATTTTTATTATGGTTTACAGTATTATCAACAGTAGAGTCGCAGAACTCAATATTTGTCCAAAATAACCTTAAGAAACCTTAGACACTTGTACCGTCTTTTTCAAATGGGACAGATTTTATGCCGCCTACTTAGGCAGATTTTCCTTAATGGGGAGAGACGATACTTAATAACAAAATCATCTGTATTGAATATTGTGAGATATTTGAATATTGGCACATAATAATGTCTGTTTGTTGTAAGAAACTATGAAATTGAGACGCAGGGGTGGGAGTAAAAGTGACTCAGTAAGCAGAAGTACAGGAAAGAAAAAAAAAAACATGCAGCATTTTAGACAGGCCTCTTCAATAATTCACGAGTAATTGATTAATTATTCAATTAATCGTTTATTTAAGGAGGCCTGCATGTATTCGCACAAGACGTAGTGGAGTTTTGTCTACGGTTTGGGATGGAGCACCTTAACTAAACTGAATAGATCTTGTTTCTCTTTATAGATCTGTTCCTTAAGCTGACTTTATTTAGCAGACAGTATTAGGTTGTTAATAAAGAATTCTGGATACATGGGAGTAACCACTGCAGATTGGTGATCTCAGATGATCAGACGTTCTTCATTAGGATGTGAATGTTAAACTGATTGTAGATGAACGTTTTGGGGGGTTTACCAAGCAGAATCCAGTCTACACACATTTTAGGAGAGGATGGTTAGGATTCCTGCTCAAGGTGGCTGGAATTTGAACCTACAACCTTCAGGTCACTAAACACAGAGCCTTGACTTCTGAGCTACCAAAGCCCCTATAAGCTATGAAAAAAAAAAAAAAAAACAGATCTTTGGATAGATATTTGCTTTTGTCTCTTCTCTCCAAAAAGGGATTTTCTGATTCTTGCTTTACTGAACATTGATTTTTTTTTTTCTTTTGGCCTCCAGGGTAACTCTCTGCTCTTCCTGCCCAACGTCCTGAAGGTCTATTTAGAGAATGGACAGACCAAAGCCTTCAAATTCGAGCCCAAAACCACTGTTAAGGTACGGAGATTGTGCAGTAATTAGTTTTTGGTTGCTGGAACTGAACCAACTGGGAACTGAATTATTTGATGAAAAAGCACAGAATGGTTTGAGATTCGGCCCCCGGCACTTAAAAGTCGATTAAAAGGGCTATAAAGCTCAAACTGCATTACTTTTCCTATTCCATCAACAGAACAATGCAATCAAATTAACGTTATTTGATATTTCATATTGTTGAGCTACAGCATAATTACAGCATCAAAACAAAATAATTAGGAAATAGCGATTATATAATGGTGCCAAATTTAATCAAATTGCGAGAAGTACCATCAGCCTCCTCTCAGTGTCTTTTTACTATACATGTGTGTGTGTGTGTGTGTGTTGGGTGTGTTAATGTGTATTGTGCTGGTTTCTCATCCACTAGGACATTGTGATGACTCTGAAAGAGAAGCTGTCTATATCCCGCATCGAGCACTTCTCTCTGGTGCTCGAGCAGCAGTACAGCATCGCTAAACTCTTTCTGCTGCATGAGGATGAGCTGATTCAAGAAGTAAAATGCACAAACACACACACTGCACACAATACACAAGTGTTTGGAATCAATCAGATTGTATAGAGTTTGTCCAGTTCTGGGTTTAGATCTTATACAGTTCCCAGAAGTCATTGCAGATCTGAACTAGCACTCAGATAAAACTTGGACGAACAGAATAGTATAACAGAGACAACTTGTGCATTTAAACTAGACTTGTGAAAAGAAGGAGAACACTCTACACACTTGTTTATGTGGTTAAATTCAGGAAAATGCCGTTACTAAGCGACTAATAAACATGGCTGCTGTGTGTAAGCTAGCTAATATCTGTAGTTAGCTATCTAGCTAGGTAAATCTTCAGTATGGACTATGTAAAGGCACAAACATGTCAGAAATTTAAACTTATTCCTCAGATGTGTTGGTAAATTACTAGGAAAATACTCAGTATAAGTAAAATTACACTAAATTAGCATCAACCAACCACTAAGCTAACTTCCATGGGTTTCCTTTTGAATTTTTTTTCATGCAAACATGGCGAACACAGTGGTGACTGAATGTAGTGTGTGCACGTGTGTGTGTGTGTGCACGTGTGTGTGTGTAGGTGGTCCAGAAGAGAGAGACTCATGACTACCGGTGTTTGTTTCGTGTCTGCTTCATGCCCAAATATCCACAAGAGCTGCTGGAAGAGGACCCTGTAGCCTTCGAGTATCTCTACTTACAGGTGTGTTTTATGGGAATTTGATCATGTGGCCTTCACAAAATTTGAAACGTACTATATCAGTGTTCGATTTTAGATTATTTTATCCTAGCTCATTTGAAGTAAGCTAAGTCCTCATAAGTAATAGGTGTGTGTGTGTGGTTTCATTGTAATCTTTCCTGAGGAAAACTGAACTGTTTAATGTTATGTTATGTAGGGCTTTTTTAAAGCTTTTTATGGACCAGAGATTTTCAGCAATGAGAGTTTGATCTGTTTTGTTAAGAGTAAAATCTGTTTTTGAACCCGGATGCAGTCCACAAAACCAATCTCTGATCCATGTCTAAAAGCTAACCAGGGCACATATTTGGTTGAACGTCATTATTTACTGTTTCTAGTTTATAATTCGATTTAAAGGAATGTAGAAGTGCTGATGCCTTCTAGACATTTTTGTATGTAAGCAAGCAGCTTAGAACGAAAACACTGACTTGATCAGTGTCTAGCCACTGTAATATAATGCTAAATAAATAAATAAATAACGTCAATCACACACACATATTAATAAGGACAATATAGATGTACCTCCCATTTAGCAAAAACTAGACAGTAGAAATGATACAGTGACAGTGTCCAAAGTAAAAAAAAATTAAAAAGCCCTGACAATCACTTTCTTTCCCTATGTGTGTTCCACATATGTGTGTATATAGAGCGTGAGCGATGTCCTGCAGGAGAGGTTTGCTGTGGAGATGAAGTGTAACACGGCGCTCAGACTGGCAGCTCTGCACATACAGGAGAGACTCTCCAGCACCGGCCAGTCGCCCAAAACACCGCTAAAGACCGTCATGTAAGTCTCACACATTACTACAGGTGCTTATACAGTCGCACACATTTATCCATGCATTTTAAGCACTAACCATAATCTAGCAAATTAATAATCATAAGCTATCTTGTGTGTGTGTGTGTGTGTGTGTGTGTGCTGGTGTCCACAGGAAGGACTGGGGTATCGAAAGCTTTGTCTCCAGCACCCTGCTGAAGAACATGAGAGAGAAGGACTTGAGAAAAGCCATCAGTTTACACATGAAGAAGATCCTTTTACAGGAACACAAGCATAAGGTGTGTGTGTGTGTGTGTGAGTCTGATAGTGTGTGTTTGTCTGTGTTTTAGAGTGATAACAATGTATTTAATGAGAATTTATGTATCTTTATTTCCTCAGTGTATAGTATACACGTGTGTATGTGTGTGTGTGTACGTGTGTGTGTGTCTGTCTGTCTTTTAGGCGATGACAGTAAACCAGGCCAGGCTAAACTACCTGAGCGAGATGTCTGAACTCAAGTCTTACGGGGGAAAATCCTTTAGTGCCACCATGATGGTAAGAATTCAAGACACACACAGCAAATTCTTCTGCCTCCTCTCCTTGTTGAAGGCAAAGTCAAAAATTCAAAACAAAGATTACAGATATGACTAATTAACAAATTACAAATTAGACAGAAAACTGTAAATAAGTAGTGGCTGGTAAAAAGCTAGCTAGCGAGAGACTTTACAAACTGCATGGAAATACTATTGTGTATAAAGAGGCCCATAATAATGAGAAGAAAGAGGTTAAAGAGGAAGTAGCCGAGAGTGTGACACTCATGATAATTAAATATCTCAAATTTAGACTATTCAAACCATCTGTTCAATTGTAATTTGGGTTTTCTAAACCATAAAAAAAGAAAAGAAAAAAATGGAGGAAAAGAAATAGGAGGAAATGCTTATTTACACAGTATCTCATTTACACAGTATCTTAAACACCTCACATGATAAACTCATGTTCAGGAACCCAACCATTATGATTTTTTTCCATTTGTAATCTATTTGTAAATGTTTGGAGCTCATTTTCATGCCAAATTCCCCAGAAGGTTTAATTCAATTCAATTCAGTTTTAATTCTACAGCACTTTTAACAATGGATATTGTCACAAAGCAGCTTTACGGAAATATGGATATAGATATAGATCCAGATTTATCCCTAATGAGCAAGCCAGAGGTGACAGTGGCAAGGATAAACTGAGATGACATGAGGAAACCTTGAGAGGAACCAGACTCAAAAGGGAACCCCGGTTAGTATCATACACACTCCTTTCTCCATCTTCGCAGCTGCAAGACAGGGAGTCTACGGTGAGCTTGTTGGTGGGGGCGCAGTACGGGGTGAGTCAGGTGATCAATCACAAGCTGAGCATCATGACCACACTGACGGAGTTCAGCAGCATCACCAGGGTGGAGCTCTTAATGGAGTCGGAAAGTGTTAGCCTGGTCAAGATCTACATGCAGGACATTAAGGTACATACTGTAGGTGCATTCAAAGGTATATAACAGGACCTACTATACATTCTCCTCACTCCTTCTCTCCTCTACAGCCCATAACATTGCTGTTGGAGTCAGTGCCTGCTAAGGATTTGTCATGTCTGGTAGCTGGTTATTGCAAAGTATTCATAGATCCTCAAATCTGTGTGTTCCCCTGGACAGTCGAATCAAAGAGCCACCGTATATCTGCAGAAGAAGGTAGGACGTCATACTCGTTAAATAATACGTACAATAAAAGCAAAGTAGAAAAATGACACTTGATTATTTTATGCTAGTTCTGAAAAAGTTTGTCATTTAGTTTCTGTTCTAGTTCTGTCTCCTCTCCTGTCCTGTCTGTGTCTCACCTCGATCAGGTTGGTTATTGTGTCTTAGTCTCATGGTGAAGACGTGGACTGAAAGACATGAATGGATGATAAGACTTCGCAACAAGACTACAAAATGGCAGGATATGCATAGACAAACTAATTAAGGGCTTAACACAGAACGCATGAACACAATCAGGTAACACACCAGTGACAGGACGGGGCGGAAACAGGACTAGAACAGAAGCACATGATAATGCAAACAAATGACGTGAACTCAAAACTGAAGAGCATGATAGAACCCGGAAACTCTGTATATCTTTATTATACTTTGAAGTCTTCTTTAATACTCTGTACTGATGATAAGTACCACTTGAATTACAGTAATACGGTGTGGATATCTGTGTACTGTGTAGGTTATGTATCAAGATGCTGCAGCGACTCTGAAGACTCAGAAGTGGATGCTCTGCTTGTTCATGCTACAAGTCCTACCCAGACTGATTTACCCATCAGTTTGGTCAATAGTCAAGTTGTAGGACAAGAGGAAGAAAAAGCCAACACAGAAGGAGAGGAGGATGTGGAAGACAAGAGTGAAAAAGAAAGTGTGGAGAATGGAGCTGGAGAAACAAAGAAAGTAAGACTAGAGGAGCAGGAGACTGTTGCAGAAAACGACACGGTGGAAACCAAGGAGATTGAACAAGAGGCCAAGGAGGAGGAGCCACCATGTGTCATCATTGTGGAGGACCCACCATCAGAGGCATCAGATTCATTTCACACAGACTCACGCTTCGTAACCAGCATGTCCAGCGACTCCATGGACGCTTTAGAGGAGGATGACTTTTTGACCTACTTCTCCACTAACTGTGTCAGCCAACTGAATGTGAGAGACCATTACCTCCATGTTGATACTCATGCACCATGTCCGAGTCAACTGGATTGCCAAGACAGCGATTTCAATGATGAACTGTGTTCCATTGATTTCCCTGCCAATGATGACGAATTCTTATGTCTCGCTGCCCTGTCTAGCATCGCAGAATGTCTACCCAGTCCTACCGAGGCCAGTGAGGATGAATATTCAGAACAGGGAGTTGATGAAGATGAACAAGAGGCACCAGAAGACGTTTTCGAAAGCATCGAGCCTCCTCAAGGAGAGTGTGTGTTTACATTCAACCAGGGTGATGCACAACAGTACTACAACATCTGTTCGAATGTAACGCCCGATAGCAGTCACGTCCATGCAAGAACAGCTTCTCCTCACCACACGCATGAAAAAAACAAAGAAGAGGAGGAGAGGGCGACTGAGCCTGTGCCCATTCTTCTGCCTCCTCCAGGTTTTGGGGACAGTAGCTCAGATGATGAGTTCTTTGATGCCCAGGAGAGATTAATTCCTGAGGAACCTTTGTCAGCACCAATGCCTAAAGGTTTGTTCCCATTATGTACTCTCATATACATGTATTTGTGATTCTTAAGTGGTGAGTGACTGGAATTAACTGAAGTCTGGAGTTTAGATTATTTGTACTAGATCATTTTCTTTTATGTCTTTATGTCTTTAAAGAAGCAAAAATCATATGTGTTTATTTATACCTCTCACCCTTCCAGAACGTTCTAGAGATTCAAGTGTCATGAAGCGTACTCTGAGCCTAAGTAATATTGGCGTCAGTGCAGGTGAACGAAAGAAGCGAGAAGGAGAGAGTAAAAAGAGAGAGAGAAAAGATAAAGGAAAACTAAAGACGGAGACGAGAAATGAAGTTGCAAGGTTCCGCAAGAGAAGCAGAAAGCGTCGTTCCTACCTGGAAACGGAGCACACCTCTTTAGTATCATTTCCTGAAAAAGACCGAACAAAAAATTACAACCAAATCCCAAATCATTGGTTGGGACCCAGGCATCTTAGTGAAAGCCACCTTGATGGGCTGTCAGATCAAAGCTCCTGCCCCACAGTCTCATCTCTAACAAACGCTGAGGGTGAGCCAGCACAAATGGAATCAAAACCCATCACCCCGTCCAAGCCGAGTGAGTCTGGAACCTATCATCTTCTGCATGGTAACAAAATCAGTAAGGCAAGTCAGCGGAAACAGCAGGTTATATTGATGGAACCAGATTCCATGGAGTTTAAGTCTGTCACTGAAATCATGTCTACTGCCTCGCCTGCTATTGTAGCAGTACGCACCTCTACAGAGCCTAAAGTAAAAGGCAACATCACGAGCAATGCTGATGGACTCGAAGAAGAAGGTGCAGTAGGAGGTTTTGTTGAAAGGTTGCTTGATGGTCACTTGTTTTTTGGCACTCCTAGCAGGGACTATGGTGATGATGCTTTACTTGTGAAAGTAAATGACCAAGAATCCCTGATAGAAGGTCCATCTCAGGAACCTTTGCAAAGGAAAAAGAGCTGCTCACTTCCACGATTAGATCAAACATCTGCATCTAGCTCGCTTTGTTTGACAGTCCCAACCATATCCTTCACCCAAAACCCAAGCATGGACAGGCTTGATGCAGAAAGTCTGGAAATGGACATTCAAAAATGTTCAATAGAGCCAACAGAGAGAACAAGAAGTCAGAGCATGTCTGCAGTATCTGACAGTAGCGGTCTCTTTTGTTTAACGAGGCACCTCTTCCCTCAGACAGAACCTGTAGTCTGCACAAAAGAACCACATTCTGGTGACACAGACAGTTCTGGCTATCCATTCACGAAAGAACTATCCTCCACTGTATCTCCCGGGCCGCTTACCCAGGGATACATATTCGCTCAATGTTCTTCTGGTATTCTTGGTCGCCTCTCTGCTTCAACACTGCGGGGAAAGATCCAGAACTTGCCCCTGTACCTGTCTCGTTCCCAGGAAGTGCTAGCTAGTAACAGTAGTCTTGTAGATATTGCGAAACCAGCAAGGAGATTTTCTGAAGATATGACCACAACTGAGGTAAAGTCTGAAGAGGTCACAGAGGTGGTTGAAGAGTTTGGGGAAGTAGTTTGCAATAATTCTTATGTGGAAAGAGAACAGAAAGCTGAACCCGAAGAACCATCTTGGCCTCCAAAGTCACCTTCAAGCCTGAAATCGGTTGACCCTGTCAAAATCAGCCCTTCATCTCTTGTGGTTACTACGCAAAACCTTAATGGACCATGGAGTGTGGTGACGTCACAAGAGATCAGCAGATTACAAGCAGGAAGCAGGCCTCTTGTGGGTGCACACTCACAACCTCTCACAAATTGTGAACCCAAGCCCAACAACACCCAGCCGCAGGCCCTGCCTGGCCCAAATCTACATGCAAAGCCTGACCTTACTTGCAGCTCAATGCTTGCCTCAGTGTGTGAGACAGTAATCGAGAGTGCTGAAACACCTATGGAGGTTTGTGGCTGCCAATCAGCATATACCAACTGCTTCAGCAGTGTCTTGGACAATGGGAGTTTTGATGACGAACTGACTGTCTATGAGTTCTCCTGCAGGACACAGCAAAGCATGCGTGACCGGGTAGCGTTGGTGACATCTATCCCTCCTTCATCCCTTTCTGGTTCCTCTTCCTCTTTTTCACCATCCTCACCCCTCCCAGCTTTCTCTCGTGTGGTCCTGCCACCTTCCTCGTCCACTGAACTTGGCCCCCTTCTGTCACCCCTGGACACCCCCGACTGCTTCCTCTCTGACCCTCATGGAGATGCTATCACCTCCTTACTGGCCCAGCATTACCCCTTACCACCAACAGGCTTCCTGGCTCTGCAGAGAGATGTTGACACACTATTAACTGTCCTAGATGGAGCTATGAAGGACCAAGATTGCATCCAAGAGCATCCCAGAGACAAATGTGCAGACCACTTTTCTGAAAACAAGCGCAGACTGCATGTGGAGGCACGAGGGTTTCTGGCTGGCTGTCAGCAGGTAGTGAAGGCTGGGCAGACCCCAGCAGAGACGCTGCAAGCCCTAGCGGACAGTTTTCACTCACTGGTGCACCTGACAGCCGTATGCCTAAGTTTCTCTAGCTGCCAGAGGTGCCAGGAGCGCCACTCTCAAACCTTGTCGGGACTTGCAGATGTTGCGCAGACCTATCAGGAGTTTGCACGGGCGGCAGAGCGCTTGGGCATGGCTACAGAAAGGAGGACATGCCATGAGCTCAGCATTAAACTCCTGGCCCGCCAGTGTACCGCGCTCACAACCTCAGTCTTCTGCCTAACGCAGCTATTCCGTACACTCACGGCCCTTTGACCGCCGAACGATAACGTCTTGCAGACATCTGACTCTAGTGTAATTCTGCCAAATCTGAGCTACGTAAGGCATTTAAGATATAAATATATAAAAGCCTAACTATAGCAACCTAACTAATGGTGTCCAAAGATGCTGACCTTTTACTGATGAGTATACGCACACACAACACACAAAATCAGGGTGACACTGATTATGAATGCACTCACACACGTGACAATCACTTGATTAAAATGCGGCATGTGGTATTATTACTTCATCAGTGTTTTTATTTGAATGTATGAAATTATTTTCTTATTCCGGATCTATGTACTTTAGTAGGTTTCTTGAATTCATTAGTGGCTATTTTCGGGTAGGAAAGCTTTTTTTTCTTTATCGTATGCACAATGTAGCAGTTACGCACAAGAACAGGACCTCACCTTGAACTTTTCCTCATTCCTCTTCCTCCTCTATCTTTCTGTTTTTCTGTTTCATGCATATGCATAATTGCCTCTAAATCAAACTTTATAAAAATACGTGATCTTACTTTTCACACACCAAGCTGCACACTCACCAGAGCAGAATTAACAAAGGCGCAATGTTTAGTAGACACTAATGGTTATCTCTTAGTGACCAGGAGCTATACTTTGCATATTTTGAGCAGGCATACCAAAGGATATGAATAACTAGGTTGTGCTTTTTTTGTAGATGAAGACTCAGGTGAGTAGCGTTTTTCAAGATGGATTTCGACTCCTTTTCATTATTAATATTTTTTTTTATTACAGACACATTATTTATTAAACTTTATTTATATGGATATATCATTTCACAAAGTCCAATCAGATCCACAGAGACATGTTCTTATTATACGGTTTGCTTCTTACATCTGTAATTAATTTGTTTCTGTTTCTTTGTGCTTAATTTGAGTAACTTTAGTACTGTAAAGGAAACATGGGCTGTGATTGGGTAGTCTGCAGTGTCTGGAATCGTGACCTCTTTTCTTCTAAAGGCCTGAATCACAATTTGGTACGACTTATAATGGGAGCAGGCGATTTAGCTTTAATGGTCACGGTCATACCACACGAGGATTGTAATATTACTTTTTCATACAGGTGTGTGATCTAACCTGGAAGCTGCTGTGCACTATTCTTATTAGGCATGCTTCAAACCATACACATACTGTACTTTACCATTTACAACATGGACTAGGGGAATGCATGCAGAAACCAAAGCATGACCTGATCGAGTGACTGATGAGCGTCAGTGGCTCAGTCGCTGACCAATCAAATGAGGGAATGAATGAATGAATGTCTAGATAATGAAATGCAATCTCTTGCTTTGTAATGCAGTATTCACTATTAAAAAGAGTCTCAAAATGACTCGTGTTTAAGTGTCTTGCATCTAGTAATGTTTAGCTTCATCATTGCTTTTCACACTTGCATAAGTTACATTATGTGATCTAATATACAGTACATATGGTAAGTACATTATACCTTTTTTTTACACAAGAGAACAGTAGATGCACAAAAATATGCATATATAAATAATATATATAATTATTATTTATAACTACAGAAATTCATACAAGCATTTGTATAACATGATCTATGTCAAATGTCTTGTTTTTTTTTGTTTTTTGTTTTTTTACTTAGATGTATCCCATGTTTTCCCAATTTAGTCTTTGTCAGTTTGCATGCTCTAGCTAGTTCTCTTCTATCGCTCAACAGGTATTGGTATACATAAATTGCTGTTCAGTCCATGTTACAGGGCAGCTGAACATACTTAGAGGAGAGTACTAACTGGCCTTTCCCTAGACAGCCAGTTATGCTTTCCTTGCTTCCCTGTCACAGATGGCTATAGTATCACCAAACTTGGAATCTTTTGTCAGTAGGACTTTGCTTTGACCGTTGTGTCACTTCAGAACCCCTTAAACTTAATCCTGAAACACAACTGATCTAACTGAAGAACGTTTCCTAAGGATTGACACCCTCATTGTCCATCTGGCACATCTGGATGGATTCCGGACGAGCAGCTCAAATTTTCTGTCTGCACTATATTAACCATCAGATCCTGCACACTTCATCTTCACAGCATCATATGAAAATGACTTGGTTCTGAATTTCACACCAACTCAGTTCTGCGATTGGTTACCTTGCGTTCTCTAAGGTAAGAGTTCACTGGCTCTAATTTGAATGGCACGTTTCTTTATTCCTTCTGCAAAGCTCTAAAGACCTACCTCTTCAAACACTACCCAAATCATGCAGTAACTTTGATTAGTTTCCTGACTTGTCCACTCTGGCACTTGTGTGAACTAGCCCAGATTTACAGGTACAAGTGTTTGTATCATCACACCTTTAGCTGTTTGCAAATTTTGGAAATTTCCTCGTCCAGTCTAGTTGAGAAATTCCAGATTACATGGCAGTAAGTTAGCGCTTAAAGTGCTGATTAATGTTAACTTCCTTTGACCGTTCTTAAGCAAGAGCTTCCTTTCCTAAGTTGAGCAAAAGTTTCTGCAACATGATGTTATCTTCCCTACCCTTAATGAATCATCCTTAAACCCAACATGACCTTTTCTGAGCTCTTTTTACTTTCTCAACATGAATGTGTTCAAAATGTTTCAAAGAAACAAAAAACTGCACCCTTAAAATTTGCTCCAGAGAGCCTCTGATCAGAGATGTCATAGTCTCAGTCTCAGATGATATCAGATGGAGTGTCTGATATCTTTTGTACACTTTTCTGACCACAAGCTTCAGAATGTTGAAGGCTGTAATCTGATTGGCTCTCCACACTTCCATGTATACACACTTCCATGCGCTGGTTTTCAGCGGGAAAACAATCTTTTGGACACAACTCTGTGAGGTATCACCACTGTGGTATTTTTGGACATTGAGGTGTTTCTAACCTAACAGTTTGCTAGTCAGTTAGCAATTTTGGATTAGTGTATTATGTTTCTAGGATATTTTAGTAGTTTAAATTATTTTTTTAAAATAATTATTATGGTAATATATATGTATAACAACATAACAACATAGTTTTATAATAAGATATTAAAAAATAAAAAAAAAACCCAGATATTATTTTTCAATTTATAAACCGGCTCGCTTTCGTCAGAGCTTACTAGCCAATCACATTGCAGCCTCAGCTTCCTTCTGTACTACGTCATCGACACAAAGGCTGAGTTTCAAACGGCTCTTCGGTTTATATATCAGTGCACTATTTTAGGGCTTGAACTAATAACTTGTAAACCCTACATAGTGCACTCTGTGGGTGTTTGGTGTGGAGCCTGAGTGTACGCAAACTGAGCGGTTTATAAGCCACAGCAGCACAGCGACTGATGTGTGAGTGTTGAATCAGTTATTCAGGAGCAAAAACAAAACAAAACAAAATGGCGGAAGATGGAGTCGAAAGTACCGGAGATGTTACTCTGGACAACGCCGTTAAACAGTGGTTAGAGTTTGATAAGGTGAGCAGAGTTATATTTTATATAAATTAAATTTACGTACATGTTGGCTAGTCTGAGTTTCTCTTGCTAGCTGGTGGAAGTAAGGTTCAATCTCAAACGGCTTCGTGTTGTCTATTTAGGTGTACTATAGAGGGTGTGACGTAATTGACACTTACACCCTACTTAGTGCACTATGTGTATAATGCGGATGCATTTGGGATTCGGACTAAGAGTGCAGCTGACAGTTACAGATTTGGTCGTGTTTCAGTGTTTAACTTAGCCATTTAAGGTTTAAAAGAATGTTAGATCGTTTCTAAGCTCATACATACATTAAAAGTGAAATTGAAAAGTTTGTTATAGCTAAGCTCCCACACACACACACACACACAGGAACTTGACTAACAGCACCATGAAGTTTCATCCTTAAAATGACAAATGATTAAAAGTTGTCCGAAACAAATTCCTACTTGTCTATAAAGTGTGTATAAATTGAGAATAACTTAATAATTGTAAATAAATGAAGTCTGCCAGGTGTGTTCAAGTGTAATCCAGTGAGTGATGTGCGACTCCTGAACGAATCGATTCTTTTGAACCGATTCGTTTGATGAATCAATTCGAACTTGTTCACTTACTGTGTATTACTGGTTTAAAAAATCTTGTAAAATTCTAACACTCTAATAATTTAACCTTAGAATTGTTACAAAAATAAATGTTTGTGCTATAGAAATGTGTATTTCTGAAAATTTGCACATTAATGCCAATGATTTGCATAAGTCAGGGGTTCTCAAACCTTTTTTTTTTTTTTTTTTTTGCAAACTTTAGCTGTAAAAAAAAAAAACTAATAATAATAAATAAACAATATGAACTCTCTCAGCTTATATTTATGTGCTGCAGAGTTGAGATTTCTCCTCTCTATAACCCTGAATCCCAAATCACAGCCTACTCTGTACACAAGCGCATGGTTCAGGGTATAAAATAACGTCTCCGATGCACAATATAGTGCACTACATGATTCATTGTTAGGATTTGACCTCCATTTTGTCAAGTCTAAGACCAGGACTAGCCGAGATCGAGTCAAGATCGAGACAAGCATCGTAGGCCGAGCGTTTACTTCATTCGAGCATCGCTTCAGTGATTACATTGTTTCCTAGAAGAAGGAATTATTTCTCTGTCAAACTTTGTGAAAAGACAATTATTATTATTATTATTATTTTTTTTTTTTTACAAACTCTTGGTTGACCTTGAGAAAAGTCCAAGTCAGTACAGAGAAGGTCTCGAGATCAGACTCGAGTCCTACAGCCCAGCTCAGTGTAGTAACTAGAGTGACGTGCCGTGACACATGAAACTCATTCAGCAGCTAAATGGAAAACGGATGGAAACTGATTGGCAAAGAAAATCTGGTGATTAAGGCTTAATTGGAGTTAACGTTATTTGCGTGAGTGTGTAGATGCGTGCCGTTCTGTCTTGTGAGTCTTGGAATGTAGACGTGAGCGTCCGACTCTGACTTTATGAGATCGAGACGGTCTTTGTCGCTCTGTACGTCTACGTGTAGAGGGGAAAAAAGGAAACTCACATGTCCCTCACATGATGGAAATCAACCGGCTAAACACGGACAACACGTTCCTGATCTTACTGATGTACATGATGATGGTACTGTCTCAGATAAAATAAATATAACCTACAAATGATCATAAAATTGAACATTAAATTTAAAAAAATTCAGAATAAAATGTCTAACCTTTATCAGACTCCGAGATCTCAATTCCCTGAAGACTTTCTCTGATATTTATGTGGAAACAGAACGGCAAGACGGCGGCTTGCGTGCGAGAGATGGTGAAGACGGGAAACTTAGAAGAGCTGCGCCAATGTTTTGGCGCCCGGATGACGTTTGGGACGGCGGGGCTGAGAGCGGCCATGGGACCCGGCGTGTCGCGCATGAACGACCTCACCATCATACAGACCACCCAGGTGAGACCAAACACACATCATCACACATCGAGACGTCTCTGTCACACACAGCACGAAGGTGTTAATCATGACTGGACACAACACTGTGGTCCTTCCATAAGTGTTAAGTAAACCTTACAGAAAGCTTCATTATGTTAATAAATGTACATTTTCTTTGTTTTCTCTCTTTCTGTCTCACTTTTAGGGGTTCTGTCGCTATCTGGAGCAGTGTTTTGAGGATCTGAAGCAGCGCGGCGTGGTGATCGGGTTTGACGCGCGCCAGCACACTCCCAGCGGCGCCAGCAGCAAGCGCTTCGCCTCTCTGGCCGCGGCTGTGTTCATCAGCCGAGGAGTTCCTGTTCACCTCTTCTCGGTCTTCACTCCCACACCGTACGTGGTGCGTATCGTAATTCTTAGTAGTAATATTATCCGTATTTACCAGATAAAGATTCCACGATTATTGACGGCAATTCGACACGTCCGTCACAGCATCACATGGCGCTATAGTGCCTCGTTCATCTGTTTGAACAATTTCTTTTTTTTCTCTCTCTCTCTCTCTTTCTTTTGTCTCTCAGCCGTTCACTGTATCTCACCTGGGTCTCTGTGCTGGTGTTATGGTGACGGCCTCGCACAACCCCAAACAGGACAACGGTTACAAGGTACATCCAGTAATATCACCATCCTGCTGATTCTACTGATCTGTTTGGTTTCTCAGGATTTCATTTGGACGAAGTTGGTTTCCAGCTGGAGGGATGATGATTCAATCATTCGCAGACTTTTCGCCGAATGACTGATTGTGTGTGTGTGTGTGTGTGTGTGAGACAGGTGTACTGGGAGAACGGTGCTCAGATCATCTCCCCGCATGACAAAGGTATCGCTGCAGCTATAGAGGAGAATCTGGAGCCGTGGGCCGAGTCGTGGGACACGGACGCTGCCTCCCAGAGTGCACTGCTCAAAGACCCGTATCAGGATATACACCAAGAATACCTGCAGTCTATTCAACAACACTGCTTCCACAAGTACACACACACACACACACACACATACACACAGCGTACACACACCCAGGTCTGTCGAATTCCTTCAGTGATTTTTGATTAAAACATGTGAAAAAAGTATTTATCCAGACGGACAACGTGAGTAAAGGTAGAACGTGGGATCGTAAACGCTCAGGTGCACATGCAGTGTGTGTGTGACTGTGTTTGTTTTCACACAGAGAGCTGAACAAGAGTTCAGAGGTGAAGATCGTACACACCTCGGTGCACGGCGTGGGTCACGTGTTCGTCCAGGCCGCTTTTAAAGCTTTCGACCTTCGACCTCCGTATGCCGTAGAGGAGCAGAAAAATCCCGACCCGGAATTCCCAACAGTGGAGTACCCTAACCCTGAGGAAGGAGCGGGAGTGCTGGTAGACACACACAAACTCTCACACACTCACACTCACACACACATATACTTTCTATCCATTTATAGTTACATGTAATGTTGAAAATCAACACAGAAAGTTAGAGATAGGTCTTCATAAGCATGTTTGCTCTAGTCACATGACTCAGAGGTGTGTGTGTGTGTGTAGAACCTGTCTTTTGCACTAGCGGACCGAGAGGGAGCGACCGTGGTTCTGGCCAACGACCCAGACGCGGACCGACTGGCCATGGCTGAGAAACAGCCGAGGTGTGTGTGTGTGTGTGCGTGTGTGTGTGATTAACAGCTAGCAGCGTGAAAAAACTTCCTCTCGCATCCCGTCACCAGTCCTCTTGTCTGTGTGCAGTGGTGAGTGGAGGGTGTTCTCGGGGAACGAGCTCGGTGCGCTGCTCGGCTGGTGGACGTTTCAGTGCTGGAAGGAGAAGCAGGGGGAAAAGTTCAAGTCCTCGGTGAAGGACGTGTACATGCTGGCCAGCACCGTCTCCTCCAAGATCCTCCGCGCCATCGCTCTTAAAGAGGGCTTTCACTTCGAGGTGCCTGACCTTTCACTCTGTAACCATTTTATATCTGACCTCATATGAATTAAGATCACATTCCTCTATTTTTCTGTTCTCTCTCTCTCTCTCTCTCTCTCTCTCTGTCCGTCTGTAGGAGACTCTGACTGGCTTTAAGTGGATGGGGAACAGAGCGAAGCAGCTGCTGGATCAGGGGAAGAGCGTCCTGTTCGCCTTCGAGGAGGCCATCGGTACGACAGCGCCCGAAAAACACCGCCAGCGAAACTCTCAGCTAACGTTTCACAACAACAGATGGTTTATAAAAGACATTCCAGTTAGCTCCAAATGCACTTTCACACGAGTGGATTCTTTCTTCAGTCAGATATACTGAAGAAAGTTCAAACTGCTCCACCTACTTTAACCCTAGCAACCAGCTGATTTTCCTTAGCAACCGACTAGCTACAACCTAGCAATATATACCTACCTGGGATTGTAGTTAAACCTTCTATAAAGACCATAGCAACCACCTGGGACCCCGTAACAGCCACCTAGCAACACCCTGGCGACCAGCTGGGATAGCATAGCAGCTAACAAGTAACATTCTACCAACCAAATTGGTTAGCAGAGCAACAACCTAGAAACACCCTAGCAACCAACTGGGTTAGCATAGCAACGTTTTAACATTGTCACGTTTTAACCTTTAGTCTTTTTTTAACCTTTACCAGACCCATTATAAATATCTAGCATTAAAAACTAGCAAAAGAACTCAATACAGCAAGAAAGAGTGGTTTTAAAATTGTGTCAAAGGTCACAACACAGGTTCAGGTATGTGCCTTTCTGTGGTAAAGGTGGAAACGACGCTATTCTGAACTTTAAAACGAATTAGTGGTGTAACTCAGATCCTCTGTATTGATTTTTTTTTTTAGTGGAATGAGTTAGCTCGGGTTTGAGTTTAAGCGCCGCAGCTCAAATAGGCCGGAGTTTGGGATTGTAAACATTTCAGTTTATAAATGTGTAGTAACACATGAACACGGTGTGTTTATTCAGGATACATGTGCAGCCCAGCAGTGCTGGATAAGGATGGAGTGAGCGCAGCAGCCATCGCCGGAGAGATGATCTCATACCTGGCCTCCAAAAACACCTCCATCTCACAGCAGCTTAAAGCCATTTACGATGAGTGAGTCCAAAAAAACCCACGATATTTTACCTAAAATATAATCAACCAGGCACGAGTTATGAGTTACGAGTCTGTACGAACCGTGTTTAGAGACGAGTGTACGATTATTTAGTTCTGTGCTAAACTGGTAGCTATGAGCTTCCATGGCTTGTTAGCTGCATTAGCCTTGATTCAGATTTAAATACAGAATGTGCGTTTTTAACGTACACACACAAGTGATCAGGTTTAAGCCGATTCACAGGTTGCATAAGTTTGTTTTATCTCTCTTTAGTGCTTCCTTAATTAATTTTAATTCTCTTTAAGGTTGATATAGTGGTATTCTATTCTATAGCACATCTATATCTTTATATATAAAGTTGCATAGAAAGTAATTTATACCAATTATACTAATTTTAGTATTTCTTCTAATGTCTCAGTGCATTTTGTGATTATATAAATCATCCCAATCTTTTAAGATTGTTCAGAATGGGCTTTGTGTCTCCAGGTACGGCTACCACATCACCAAGAACTCGTACTTCATCTGCCACAACCAGGACACCATCAAGCAGCTGTTTGAGCGTCTGAGGAACTACGACGGCGAGAACACCTACCCTAAAGAGTGCCAGGGCTTCGCCGTCACCGGCGTCCGTGACCTCACTACGGGCTACGACAGCAACCAGCCCGATCTCAAGGCCGTAAGCGATGCCCGGTTTCTCAAACATAACGTCATCACTAGGATTTAAGAGGATTGCAGTATATCTTTACATATTATATATCTGTGTCTATTACATATCTCTGACTACGTATACCGTATTTCTCGCTCAGATCCTTCCTACCAGTAAGAGCAGTCAGATGATCACCTTCAGCTTTGCTAACGGAGGCGTGGCCACCATGCGGACAAGCGGCACCGAGCCCAAGATCAAGTACTACACCGAGCTGTGTGCCGCTCCAGGGAACAGGTGAGTGTCTGAGAGACGTCTAAGTGTCCATGCGTCTCATCCGCACTGTTTGTGCTCATGGGTCTTAATTCTAAAATGAGTTTAGTGTGTGTTTTTTTTTTTTTGTGTGTGTGTGTGAAGCAACACTAACAGGACAAACACTAATCCAAATTCCACCAGTAGGGGTCTCTGAAGTGAGGCTTTAAAATCAATGCAGGCATTTTGGAAAATAAAAATGCCTGTATATTAAGCTGTATAACAATATTATCGTCCATACACAATCTTTTTTTTTTATTATTTATTTAAAAGTATGTTTTTATTTGGACAGTTAGCAATATTACAACATACACAAACAAGTATGAAAAAATTTTTGCATTAAAGTATATAGAACACATTAACAAAAGCCCAAATAGTACCCAAAATAAAATAAAATAAAATAAATACCCTCACCCTGTTGGTCCAATAGAAAAAAAAAACAGAATGGCATAAAAATAACATTAAATAAAGTTACATGAGAGAGGCGTCAAGTAAATAAAATAAATAAAAGGACTCTAGACACACTGTGGTTAATTAAATTAAATTAAATTGTGTCTATGGACAAAAGTGGTAGCTGGTCCAAATAAGATCCAAGAGGTTGCCAGATTTGGCAAGTTGAATCTCTGTGTGTGAATTAAATTTTTTCTAATTTGAAGAAGGACATGAATTCAGACAGCCAAGAGAAATCTGAAGCAGGAACAGGAGACTAGGCGTCTCCAAGCTGTCAAAGATGCAAAAGATTTAAGTTATTGTGAAGTAAATAGGATTCATCCATCATGGCTTTAGGTAATAATAAAAGGTAATAAAAGGTAATGTGATATCCTGTGATTTTTACTCAAATGATTTTAACAGACATGCTAAACTTTATGCATTTTTTGTGCACCGGAGTACGCTAGTACAGGTTATAACTTTAAAAAACAAACAAAAAAAAACACCAAAATAGCCGTCTTTTTCTCCCTAATAAAAGGTGAGATGAGACTCCGGAGTGATTTGCGCATGTGTTTTAAATTCTCCGATATAAACCGACACCTGCGTAAATCATTCCAGATGTTTGTTACTATAGAAACGATAATATATTAGGACATGGAAAATGTTTTGAGGTCATTAATGTGGAATAAAATCTGTCAAGGTACGGTGTGTTTACCAACATTAGACAAGTTTATAGGTGACATCAGTTAGCTATACTTTTCAGAGAAAAAAGAAAAAGGGACGCAAATTTTGACGTAAAAAATGTCGAATTGGCTCAGAACAAAGTGTCAAATCTAACACTTTACGGATAATGTTATAAATCTGTTAAAGCTGCAGTCACGCATTCAAACACTTTGAAAGATTAACAAAGAAAATATCGTCCATGTGGCTGTCGAGTCTAGACGAAGAAATCATTTATCCCACCATTCTTTTAAACGTGCATTAGGTACGATTAGTCTTTATTATTTTTTTTCCCCCGTCCCAAGATTCGTCTCTAATGGTTAGGTGGGTTCAACATTTGAATGATTCCCGCCCATTTTCACGAAGCTCCGCCTCCGGGATCTACAGTGGCCCGTATATCATCTATAAAATGACTGACAGGAGGCACATTCAAACACAAACAAGCGTTCCGGACCGGACGTCGGTTTTCCAAACTTTTCTAGCCTTTTGCTAAGGTCACGCCTTAATGCATTGTTTTTTGTTTTTTTTTTAAATCATGTTCTACATATCTTCCATGGTTATTTATACAACTAGGGTTTGAAAGATTGTCTATTGCAGCTTTAAAGGTGCATTAGGGAAGATTAGACAATTGTTTTCAAGATTAAGTCTCTAAAGGTCAAATAGGTGGGTTCGACGTTTGATTTTGTATTTTATTGTTATTATTATTATTATTATTATTATTATTATTTTATTTATTTATTTTTTAAATTGTTGTTCCACCACTTCCAAGCGTTCCAGACTGGAAATCAGATTTCCAAACTTTCTTTTTTTTTTTTTTTTTTTTTAAATCATTATTATGATTTAATGTTAATGTTATTTAATGTTATTTAGCAGTTTAAAGGTATGACGAAGGTTTTTTTTTTCCTGTTTTTTTTCCCCCAGTGATGTGACTCAGCTGAAGGGCGAGCTGACCAGCCTGGTGGACGCCATCGTGGAGAATTTCTTCCAGCCCAAGAAGAACAACCTGACGGCCCGACCGGAGTCGGATTAAACGCAGGGCTAGCGAAAGCGCCGATCGGAAAGGTCTGCCCGACGCCTCAAACAATCCTGACGCGATGCTTTCCAGTTTCACACATTTCAGTTTTCCCCACTCTCTCACACACGAATCAACTTCACACATTTTCTACAGCTGTTTAAACCCTTTTTTAATGAAAACCTGTTCATATTCACATCACAGACTGCACCTTTAATGACATCACTGGGTCCGGAGGATCTGAAACGATGATCCTAATGAATGTAACCGTACGAGTAATCCTAGACCTGCACTTTTATTCTGAGAGAAGTCTTAAATACAGTATTGACCATGTGAGCCACGCCCACCTGATGTGAATTTGGGAAGAGAAGCTGCTGCCATGCGAATATTATCAAAAACACACGCTCATCACCCGTTACCAACCGACACATGCTTTCTAGCAGAGCTTTTTTTTCTTCTTTAGTTTAGCACTGGATCTGTAAAACTAATACTGAAGCATTTACAAATGCTAAACTGGAGGCTATAAGCTTTCATTACTCTTTAGCAACATTAGCATCATAGCACCAGTGCAAAACTTAAAAAAAAAAATAAAAAAAAAAGCTTTAGATGCCAAACACACTTTAACTGGGACCAGTAAAACATTTTCATCAAACCATTGCTTTAACCTTAACCAAAGTATTTAAATGTATACCACAACGCTGCTGAATTCTCAAATCTGATTGGTCAGAAGATCTTAATGCGCTTGTTTTTGTTTCAATAGTTTAGTCTAATAATAGACATATTTTAATATGTGTTATTTAACAACAAAAATGCTCTAATCACTGATTTGGTGAAGCTTTCTATAAGGAGACGTTTATTTAACATTTGTGGAAGGAGTCTCCAGTGTCAGCGCTTTGACAGGAAGTTTCTCTGTAACATGACAAGCTGCATTTCTTTTTTTTCTTATTTAAGAGAAAGAAAAAAAGAGAGGCTGGTGAAGAAATGACTGAAGGAAAAGCTAGTTTTTCACTGAAGTTCCACAATGTTAAATGTAACTATAAACGGATAAAACTTACTTTATATATTTAAAAAAAAACGACAGAAACGCCGCTTCCCGCATCACACCACCCCGTCGTTGATTCATTTCCTATAACAGCACAACATCTGTCTTTTTGGATCCATGGATAATCAAACTTCCCGTTCAAACATCTTTTAAGGTTTGAATCTGAATCTGGTGCTGCGTTATAATCCTAATGAACCGAACAGCAGCGTTCTACACTTTAATCATTTAATCATTTTATTTCTGCTGGATCAGAGATGTTTGATTGCCCACTCATTTACTGACTACTCTGCATACATGACTTTTTTTTTTTTTAAATTTTAAATGAGACCTCTGAGCATTCCTTTATTTAATGAACGGTTGATCATTGTCTTCTTTCAGAGCTGTATAAGAACTTGTCATTTTTCTTCCTTTTTTTTTTTAGTGAACTGGGATGAGTGCTGCCCCCTGCTGGCTGATTTTGAAATGAAAAAATATACAATGACTAGAGTATAAACAGGGCTGCAAAATAGTAATAATTGTACTTCACTACTGTACTTAAGCGCTGTTTTAGAAGATTTCTACTTTACTCAAGTATTGAAATGGAATGCTTGTTGAATATTTATTAAACATTAGCTAACCAGCGAGCCATATCCGAGGTTTGTCTAGAGTTAGAATAATATTTAATAAATATTTAATAAAATACGTATGAGTCAAATGAAAACCTTTGAACTGCAATGTAAATTAGATCACTTTTTTTTAGTCGTTAAGCGCCGGACCACTTGTGTGGAACAGAACGGAGATCATGGAGAAAAATGATACACTTTTGTGACACCAATTTGCAATAAACAATGCAAATGTTTTCATTTGGCTCACCATCGTACATACATGCATAAGATTTCATGTCTGAATTGCTCATTTTTGATCAGTTTTATATACAATATTTACTTTAAATACTTGATTATGTTTCACTCAAGTCGATTAATTAACTGTAATTAAGTGCAGTTTTTCACCCCTGACTCTAAAGCACTGATTATAAACATATTATAAGTCTGAGCTTAAAGGAATGGTTTGGTCCTTTAATCCAACGCAACTCTATGCAGGTCTGAGAAGTGCTAGGTTAATTCATCTTTTCATATTTATTCCTCATTACAAAGTGACTCAGTGTCTGAAATGCAATGTTTAAGTATAAATAATAATAATAATTAACCTTGATCTTTGTTTCTCAACTCCCCATGTGGTCCTGATCCACACTCATCAATGCACATCACAGCATTAGACTTTAATCCTTAAATCAGTGTCTAGAGTTTAAAGTCTAATGATGTGATGTGCATTCTGAATAAATGCGAAAGCTTCCACATGTTTACATTTTGCCAGAAACTTTATATCCAAAGCACCTATTTCCAAAACTTTATATCCAAAGCACCTATATCCAAAACTTTATATCCAAAGCAAACTCCACCTGAAGCAGAAATTCCTGGGATTTAAACTCACAACCTTCCACGCAGAATCTTACCAGTTGAGGGACTACTGAAAGTCGGTGCAGTGATCTCTGATTAAAGCCTTAAACATTTAACATTCTTGTACACTAGTATTTAATAACGAAACTGTTCCTGGTTTTATTTAAACATTCCTCTGCCTTGTTGTACTTATCTACCTTGTGTAATCATGCACTGTCGGCTCACACATGCTGCTTTTCTGCACACACATTTCAGCTGAACCTTCTTCAGTGGACTTCATTCTTAGTAAAGAATAAAATAAAACTAATCTAGCACATTGGTTTGTGTTGTCTTTTACTTTGTGATTAACATTTTCAAGCAGCTTTATAGGATTTGAGACTGTACTCAGTGTCCTTTATGTGTAAATGTCTAATATGGAGACATTTGCAATACAGTTTTTGTTTCGTATGCACAAAATGAACAAGCGCACTACATAGGCTATGAAATTAGGGCCTCAACACTGTATGTGGGCTAACAGGAAGCCATTTTGGGATTGAAGCTCTGTTTTTATGGTGATTATAGCGATAAATCACTTGAAAGTTGTTGTAATAAACATTGAGTGTGGGAAGGAAACCTGGAAAAATCTGATCCTGATCCATTTTTTGCCACATGAGAGGAAAATCATTCTGCTTTGCACAAGGTTAATGACCTATTATTTATTTATTTATTTATTTTTAATTAATATTTTTTAAAATTTATTTAATTAATCTTTTATTCTACTGTAAAATGTTATGGATGTGGGAAATGCTGCAGGGAATTCCTTTTACCCTGAAATGTCTTCATATTCATCAAACAAGAACATTCTGCCCTGCTGAAAAAAACAACAGAAACCCTCACAGAATTTTGTAATGGTTTTAATGGTTATAATGGGAGTTGTAATGGTTTTAATGGTTATAATGGGAGTTGTATTGGTTTTAATGGAAGCTGTAATGGTCCCTGTGGGTCTCTACTGGTAATTTGTTGCCTTCTGTTGGTGGCATGTTATGTCTAGTGGATACCATTAAGCACCAGTAATGGTAATGGTAATGTTTTATTTGTAGTGGAAACCTTTAGAATTTCTGTGATGGTTTCTATTGTTTTTTGTTTGTTTGTTTGTTTGTTTTTTCAGCAAGGTGTGCTCTTCTAATTTCTAGAAAATTTACATATTTAGTTTCTTTTATATTTTATAGTTTCCTAAAACTGATATTTAACAATTAATTTGAATTATATATGCTAATATATAGATATAATATATAATATATAATAATATATAGGTGCTATAATATATAATATAATAATATATAATTATATAGATGCTAAAAACCGCTAAATGTTCACGCCCTTTGTTTACATCCGGGACACTAGGGGCGTCCGCCATTTTAGGGGTCAATCAAGAGCTATATTTCAAGTAAAAGTCCCCTGTAATAGTTTACTTTTATGTCCATAATGTTTTTGGGATTAATAAAGTTATCTATCTATCTATCTATCTGTCTATCTATTTTGTAACTCAGCAAGTTTTTGGAGCAAGTTTCATATTTGAGTGAAAATATAGATTTAAAAAAAATTAGTAACGCAAAATATATTTGTAAGTAATATTCACATATACCGTAGTAGTGTGTATTTGTGTATTTATTTATTTTATTTGTTTTGTTTGTTTGTTTGTTTTTTAAATCATTTAATATCGTTCGTACTTCCGTAGCCGCCATGTTTTTCAGTGTACGCAGTAACCTAGCAACGAGACAACCACCCCCCCCTTCCCCACCTCCTCCAGAGAAGGGGGAAAAGGCTCGCGCTGAGCGCCGCTCGCGCACTCAGAAGTGAAGTTTCACTGAGCAGAAGCGCGAGCACTTCCTTATCATTGTTTAATTTAGAAAAAAAAAAAAAAAAATGGCATCACAGGACCTTTTCACGAGCCAGGATTGAATACTGAAACACATTTTGAGAAGACTTCATGAAATAAAGGAGTCAGATGGGAGTTTATTTGGATAATAACGGGATTTGATTGAAAGAAATCCGTTAAAGAAGTGGGCGGAGCCTCTGCACGTGAAGGTACAGACTTCTAGGTGTGTATGATGATGATTATTATTATTATTAAAAATAAATATTCATGGAAATGTGTTATCAAAAACAAGTCGTGTTATAGAAACCTAAAACTTGCAGATGCAAACTTGCCACTTGCTCACTTTTCATGCAAACACATTAAAGTTTCATCATCCACTTATTTCATATCATCTTTAATGTTACTGTACATTTCCTCATGCACTGGACATTTCTTGTGCATCTTGTGATATAACAAACACTACATACCCTCTTATGCACACACACACACACACATGCATGTGCATGCTGGCTGCATTGTCAGGTTCCTTAAAATAAAAATATTTTCAGTATATGTGGTGACATTTTTATTATTGCATTTTTTGTTCTGTACTCTGTAAAACACAGCTCCATACTATTTATACCAGTGTGTGTTCAGTGTGTGTGTGTGTGTGTGTGTGTGTGTGTGAGAGAGAGAGAGAGAGAGAGAGAGGTCTTCCAACTGGGGCATTAACACACACTACAATTAAATTTGTTCATATTTAGAATGGGCATCATTTAAAAGAGGACTTGATTTATGTGTGTGTGTGTGTGTGTGTGTGTGTGTGTGTGTGTTGCTGAACCTAAAATTAGTCTCTGAAAAAGTGATCCTTCTCCAGGGTATCAGATCAAGCTCCTTCAGGATTTAGTCCAAATGTTTAGGGCCACATGGTCAGGAATGTCTTTCATAATCCCTGGACGTGGGACGAAATAATGTATTTTGATCAAATCGGCTTTTTTGGTGTTTATGTGAAAAGTAACGACTAAAACATTCACCGTAGTGCAGTTACAGGAAAATAATCAACAGTGATGGTGTGATGCGGCCTGGTCTGAAGTGGAGTTACAGTCACCACCCAAAATGTTTTATTCCTCTTATACAACAACAATTTGCTAATTATTTTGCTTATATTTTGTCATTTATTAAAGAATGACACTTTTTATCCATTTATAGTTACGTTAAATGCTGTGGAACGTCCATGTTCCCGTTCTCACTTACGTTATAGCAGCTGTAAACATTCGTTCCCTCCCCATTTTTCTCTCATTTTTTCTCTCTCTTGAAGTTAATAAAACGACAAAACGCAGCAGTTGTTGAGAAACCAGAAAGCGTAGACTCCTCTGTCCTGAAGACTTTCCCATGGCGGAAAACAGACTGTGTCTGTTGTTGCTATAGAAACGCCGATTCAAGCGTCTGCTGCAGCTGATTCAGCAGGACGTAGCGTTGAGGGCGAGCTGCCTCGAGGCGGATCCGTGACACGGATGTGTTTTGTTTCCACTGTAACTGTACTTTCGAATTGTTGGTGTAGGACGTAACAGCTACGTACATGTTAGCGTCAGTCATTACGTAGTTTAATCCTGGTGTCCATATTTCCATATTTTCACTACTTTAACCACTTAAACGGTGAGATAATTGTGTGTTTGCCTTCCCACATCACCATATTGCTTCACTTCTGATTTGCGCAATGTCTTGTGTCACTTGGCTCCGCCCACTTCCCCTCATGTCACTGTAAAACGCAAGGTCTCGTAAAACATTAAAGCTTCTTTTTTTTACATTGTGTTATCGTTGTGATGTTTTTTTGTGAACACTTTTTTTGTTACTCAATCTATTTTACGTTTATAAACCTACTTACAGCGCATTACAGCTACAATACTACACAATCTGACCATGATAGTGTGGATCTTAAACTTAACTTTCTTAAAATGGATGTCGTTCCTAGTAGACGTGAGTGAGTGTTAGCGGAGAAAGAGGAATGCTCCAAAAATAGCGAGTCTCTCTGCGTGTATTCTGTTTATCCTGGATCAGTTCTCGCCGTCACCTGAAACTCTTATGAGAGGAATCCAGACTCCATTTTGTTGTTTAGCTGACCGCTTTATCCACAGATGATGACAATGAGGATTAAACGCAATGCTCAGACACACGAGGAAGATTTAACTGGGATCAAAACAATGATCAGTGTTTATCTGTACAGAATGTAGGCTCATATTCTAAACTGACCTCTACGTGACCTTGCGCTGGTGCTACTGATGTTTATCACTGACGCGTCGCTTTAGCCTGACTTTTATGTGCTGTGTGTGAATCGTTATAGGAGCGTCCATCTTGGAAAACCAGTCTTTTTTTTTTTCCTTTGTTTTTAGTGCAGTTTAGTAAAACTCCGCCCCCTAGGCCCCGCCTCCCATAGTTTGAACAACTTTTATATTATTGCAGAAAATAAGTAAGGAATAAAACACTTGGGGTCGTGCTGTTACAGGAAAATAATCAGCGTCACGGTGGTGTGATGACGTTTCTGTTACAATCCGTCAAGTTTTTGCTTTCTTCGAACTTTGTGAGGCGGGGCTTAGGGGGCGGAGTTTTACCAAACTGCACCATAAACTTAAGAGATTCTGTTTTTTCAAGATGGACGCCCTGATATCGATTCATCCAGCACACACAAGTCTTTTATTCCTCTTATAACACAGTGATTTGTGTAGATTTTTTTTTTTTTTAAATAACGTGTACACTTTATCCGTTTATAGTTATGTTTAATGAGTTAAGTTGTTAACTTGTAATGAAGAGTTGATGTTTCTCTTTCTCTCAATGAACTTTTTTGATGCACAGGGCTCATGGAGGGCATCTGCTTCGAGGTGAAACCTCGAGGCGATTCCACCCCTTCCTCCCAGCCACTCCCAGAAGGATCAGGAGATGAAGATGAGGAGGAAGAAGAGATCCAGTACAGGCTGACACTGGCGGGCTCGTTAGCAGTCCACCCTCAGACCACTATGGCCATGCTGCCGTGGGTGGTGGCTGAGATACGCAGGCCTCGGCTGAAGGAACGGAGCTTCAGCACAAGAATCTCTGGACCTCAAGCATTAGAGGTGAGTGAGGAGTAAACAGCTGGTTAACAGCAGTGTCTGAAGGACGATCCGGGACGAAAATGTGTAAAATCTGTTAAAAGCTTAAGGAAAGTTTTGCCTTGAAACAGGACCCATGGCGTATGGAGTATGCAGGGTCGACCGGAACAAAACTCCTGAGATCTCATTTATAGCAGAAGTTGTGTTTACCTCAGTGTGTGTTCAGCGTATGTATTTTATGCTAGTTTTGTTCAGCACCACATTTCTGCAGCCAAGACCCAGGGACGTTTGGAATGTCAGGGGTTGGCATCATTTTGACGACAAATCAAGCGATTTGAGATATTTTATTAATAGCAAATTTAACGTCATGAGAAAAAATGAGCCATTTTACTAGCTATAATTGTGAACTGAATTACGATTATGATTTATACTAACCCCAGACCTCAGTGTGTGTGTGTGTGTGTGTGTGTGAGAGAGAGAGAGTGAGACAAATGATTCATACAGGTTTAATAACCAGCAATAACCCGTCTCTCGGGCTTCCAGATGCGCGACTGTCCGGTGGTCTTGCGGATCTCGTGTTCCTGGGTGCGGTGTGTGCTGGGCATGGCGTGTGTGGGGGACCCGTGGGACCCGCTGCAGCACGCCGTCCTCTTTCAGCAGCGGCCGCATCGCGTCACCAAACTCATCCACAACAGCCGAGAGCCGAGCTACTTCGGCTGTCTGATTCGGGATGAAACCAGCGCTACCTGCTACGTGTTCCGCTGCCATGACGAGCACAAGGTACACACACACACACAAACAAACACTGATCAATCTCAGGAGAATATAATGGTTTGTTGAACATTTGAATGTATATAGCAAGGTTGTTTCCATGGTAACAAATGTAGGGACGAGTGATCATGATTTCAAAGTCGCAAAATTGAAGCTCTTCTCTATATCATGGTTGTTATTGATAGCAGGAAATTCCTAGGAAATAGCAACCTAGATCAGGAAAGTAGACATTAAAAAAGAACGCTGATCAGGGGCGGAGTCACGGCAGGAGAAACAGGAAATGACCTACTGCCTCTGAAAACTAAGATCTGCTGCATTAGATTAAACGTAACAGTGCTTCAGAGTGCAACAACTGCTCACATGTAAACAAGCGCAAGTAATAATACACTCGATGTTGTGCTGGTTTAGGAAAATAATCAACGACAGGGTGGTGTGATGAAGCGGAGTTACTGCTTACACCACTTAGTTACATTGCATCTTACACCACTTTTTTAGTTATTAAAGAATGGCGTGTACTTTTTATCCGTTTATAGTTATATTTCATGTTGTGGAACATCCGTGAAACAAGTTATCACTTACGTTATAGCAGCTATAAACAGTCGTTTCCTCCCCTGACTCGTTAACGAGAAAAACGCAAGGCGTCAACTCGTCTGTCCTGAAGGTGACAGAACTTACACCTAAAGTTACGACTTTAGCTTCTGACCGTTACAAAGCGCTGACACTGGAGACTCCTTCCAAAAGCAAAATGTCCGTCATTAATATTGTCTCTTTAATAACGATCGTTTAGAAGGACGCTAGTCACTGAGTCACTGTGGGAAATCAGGAACCTAAACCGAAAATAGGAAACAGGAAGTGATACGGGAGGAGGAGAGAAGGCGACTCTGACACCACACACACACAAACACACACACACACACACACACACCTCTGTTATGGCTAGCGTTCATCATATCACCTTCCTGACCTTGTCTATTTCTCCGTGACTTTCCTGGGGTGCAAAACACACCTGCTGTATGTCACAACATTTTCGTAAACATAAGTTTACGCACGCTACAATGTAAACATAATATACGTGTGAGGCTAATTACAAAATCACACATAACCGCCGAGATTCAGGCTAACTCTTTTTATAATTAATAATTATCATTTCAGCGCTGTTGAATTCTCAATTCTGATTGGTCAGAAGGTGATTAATTCTAAAGTTCGGACAGTAAGACAAATCACGTTAGACTAATACGTTATCGTTTCTATAGTAACCATTTACACTCTCTTTTTCTGTAAGGGGATGTTTATTAAGTTTATGGAAGGAGTCTCCAGTGTCAGCGCTTTGTAACAGTCTTCAGGACAGAGGAGTTTACGCTTTGCGGTTTCTCAGTAAAAAAAAGAGAGGCTGATGAGGGAGAGGTTGTTTATAGCTGCTTTAACATATGTGATAACTTGTTTCACTGACATTCGCAACATGAAATGTAACTATAAATGGATATAAAGTATAATGTGATGTTCTTTAGTACATAAAATATTATAATTGTTGACAGATTGCTGTAGTATAAGAGGAATAAAGTGCTTCAGGACGTGCTTTTATAGGAAAATAATCAACTTCAGGGTGGGAACGGTCACCCAGCTTCATCACACCACCTCGTCACTGATTATTTTCCTATAACAGCACACCACCAAGTGTTTTATTCTTTAATTCCGGCACTGAAAAGAGTCCAAAGAGGAGGAAGAGTGTGTTAATGGTTTAGATTTTAGATTTAGTGGATTAATCTCTGAGATAAACTGTTTGAAGATCAGCTTTTATCTCAGAGAGTGCTTTGATGCTGAGGTTTGAGGGGGAGCTCAGATCTGTAAATGTCACACACACACACACGCACGCACGCACGCACACACACGTACGCACACACACACAGTGTGTTTGGCTACTATGCACCAGCGAGCTATAAAAAGGAGTGTGTGTGAGAACGTGACCTCACTAGCATTTGTTTGCAGGGATACCAGATACAGAAACCTGATCTGGAGACATGTGGACAACACACACACACACACACGCACAAACACAAACACACACACACACGTCTCAACCGTGCATGTGATCTGTGATGCTAAATGATATTGGACGTTGTTTGGATGTTGTGTGGTTATCTTAAGGTTGTGTGAAGGTTGTGTGAAAGTTGCGTAGAGGTTGTTTGAAAGTTGTGTAGATGTGTGTAGGTTGTATAAAGGTTGTGTGGATGTTGTGTGAAAGTTGCGTGCAGGTTGTTTGAAAGTTGTGTAGATGTGTGTAGGTTGTATAAAGGTTGTGTGGATGTTGTGTGAAAGTTGCGTGCAGGTTGTGTGAAGGTTGTGTAGATCTTGTGTGAAGGTTGTGCAGAAATTGTTGAGCTTGTGTGAATATTGTGTGGATACTTTGTGAAGGTTGTGTGAACATTGTATGGACGTTGTGTGAATGTTGTATAAATGTTGTATGAAGGTTGTTTGGACCTTGTGTATCAGGGTTCTCCACCCCGCTGTTCACACAGGATGTGGTACTGAGTCATTTCCTGTTCATTCACTGCGGCCATAGGTGAGAAGAGGTGCAGAGTGTGTGTGTGTGTGTGTGTGTGTGTGTGTGTGTCTGTGTGTGTGTTGTTTTCAGTGCAGTTCATTTGAAGTTAAACCCATGTAGTTTACAGCACAAACTCTCTCCTCCTCTTTTTCACTTGCACCTTCCATATTTCTCTGCATCTTTCTCTTTCTTTCTCTCACTTCCTCTCTTTCTTTTTCTCTGCCTGCCTTTCTTCTCTCTCTCTCTCTCTCTCTCACACACACACACACACACATCCTCTGCCCACTCTCTATCTGTAAGCCATTCTTTCTTTTTCTTTTCTCTCTTTCTCTTTAATGTTTTGCCTACAGCCACTTCAGAGAGCGTTAAGTTCACTCATCGTGATTCAGTCACTAAAAAGCACGTTTATTTATAGCGCCATGTTACTTGTTATACATCATCATTTCAAACGTTTAGTCTTTGAAGGCAGTTGAATAATAGTGAGCTCCTTATGCTACCTCTCTCTCTCTCTCTCTCTCTCTCTCTCTCTCTCTTTGTTTTTCACTTCCTATCCTCAGTGTCTGTCTTTAGAGTCATCCTCTCTGACTGATGATGAATGTTTCGGCCACTAGAGGGAGCTCTGTTTAACCTGTATCCGGAAATACAGTTTGGCAGTTTTGAGTTACAGTGTGAGGTCCCACACACACACACACACACACACACACACTCGCTCTCTCCTTCTTTCTGTCTATCTCTCTCGCCCCTTCTTTTCTCATCTCATTTTGACACGACCACCTGTCGCTTCTGCAATGTCACACACCCTGTGCCTACACAGAAGTCCACTCTGAATAGCAGTCCAGCGAATCCATTAATAATACAGGAATGCGTCTCGGTCACGAGGCTTGTCGTGTGTGAGACTTCATTAACGCAGGCAGAGGAACAAATACAAAATTATTCGCTTACTTATTTTCCATATTTATCCTGGTCAGGGTCACAATGGATCTGGAGACTATCCCAGGAACACCGGGTGTGAGACGGGAATACACTCTGGATGAGACGCCAGTTCATACACACACATTCACACACACTTACACACCTAGAGGTCATGTACACACACATACAATTTTATTTCACCACAACATAACAACATAATGAGATTATTACTGTAATACTTGCAGATTTAAATACAAGTGTTACTTTTCTGTGACATGGAAGTGAACTAAATGTTACAGATTTTAGATTCGGCGTTTCCAGGAATCCCTCAAGGGCCTAGAAGACTCTAATTTCCTCTCGAGGACATGATGCTACCTAGAATAATATTCTAATATGATAGGAATATTTACATTACGTCCCATATACGACAGATTTAATTTTCAACAGAGTGTTACTGAGTGTTCCTCAGGATGCTAGACCACATGGGAATCAGGAAACTCTGTTTACAGTTAAAGATAATTATTTTCCAGGCTTCCTGGTTTTCAAATCCCCATGTGTTGGTCAAATCTGGTGAGATTGGACTCATTCAGGAAAGATTTAGGGTGCGTTCCAAATCGAAACACGTTGTGCGGAGGTTGTGTGAAGGGTGTGAGGTTGTGTGGATTTTATGTGACGGTTGTATGGAGGTTGTGTGGATATGGTGTGAAGATTGTGTGGACAGTGTGTGAAGGTTGTATAAAGGTTGTGTCCTCATTGTGTGGAAGTTGTGTGAATTTTATGTGAGCGTTGTGTGAATGTTTTATGAAGATTGTGTGAAGGTTGTGAGGTTGTGTGGATTTTATGTGAAGTTTGTATGGAGGTTGTGTGGACTTGGTGTGAAGATTATGTGAAGGTTGTATAGAGGTTGCGTGAAGGTTGCGTGGATGTTGCGTGGAATTTGTGTGAAGATTGTGTGAAGATTATATGAAGATAGTGTAATGATTGTATGGATGTTGTGTAGATGTTGTGTTAAGGTTGTATAAAGGTTGTGTGGAGGTTGCGTAAAGTTTGTGTGAATGTTGTGTGAAGGTTGTGTGGAGGGTGTGTGAAGATTGTGTAATGATTGTATGGATGTTGTGTAGATGTTGTGTTAAGGTTGTATAAAGGTTGTGTGGAGGTTGCGTGAAGTTTGTGTGAATGTTGTGTGGAGGTTGTGTGAAGATTATGTGTAGATTGTGTATAATGATTGTGTAGATGTTGTGTGAAGGTTGTATAAAGGTTGTGTGGAGGTTGTGTGAATTGTATCTGAATGTTGTTTGAACACTGTGTGAATGTTGTATTGAGATTGCGTGGAGGTTGTGTTGACGTTGTATATCTGACATCTAATTTTTTTAAATCGGCATTGTTTACATTGTAAGTTGTAGTAAGCTGATATGGTGTTTGTTTATTTATTTATTTATTAGAGAAAACACTAAAAAGTGAAACAATGTTAAAAAGTGACCACGTAGTAGCAGCCCATTCCTCGAAGCTTACAGTCTGGGTGGATGATAGCTATAGTTAGCTAAAGTGGGAACGTATTCGCATATTTAACTTTCGGGGAATATTACGGACATTTGCGATGTCATACAAACATCTAATTAATGTTGGCTCTGTAAAATCGAAATATTAACTAATGCATTTTCGTGCATTTTCGTGATTTATCCGAATATCTCAGTGACATCAGCCCCCATGTGACATGAAAATTTAATTTATGTTAGCACATGCGACAATATTATAACTTATATAATTGTAGTTTATACGTAAATTTATGATCCAATAATGTGACCATATGAAAACATGGGATCTGGGTTCATGGGAACTCGAAACTCTGTGTTCATTTATAGGCAAGAGTTTTCTCACGTCCTGAAAAGGAAATCCCATCTTTAGGATAGCAAATAATGCCTGCATGAACTAGCTAGCTAAAGCTAGCATTGCACTAAAACTCATGCTGCATTTGGCCCACCTCGGAAGTGGGAAGCTGGAGCTCGGAATGATATCATGTTCGACCTTCATGAATTCGCCTCCATGTTTGTATTTTGTTAGCAATAAGCTAGCCAGCTAACTGTGATGAGTGATGTATACGTTCCTCGAACTACATAGTCACGGTTATAGATTTAACAAGCGATTATATCTGCATGTTGATTGAGCTAAAGCAAATACTTGTATATACAACAAACGTAACTCATTTATAGGTAATACGTGCTGCTTTGTTTACTGTTCATGCTGTGAGCAGCCATTTTGATTTGACGTCACTTGGTGAACTCGGAGTCGAGGGGACCATCCCGAGTTCCCGAGTAGAAATTTCGAGTTGACGGAGCATTTTTTTTCTGGTCGAAGGTTGTGAATTACAAGTTACGACCTCTAGTCGAATGTCACAGTAGCGCTTTTGACTTAGAAGAAGACGCAATACACTCGCTGTTCAAAAACGTAAAGCTGAGAGAAGTTTGCATTGCTAGGATTGCTAGCTAGTGTTGCTAGGCAACAGGGGAATATGGGCGCTTCTGAAAGCTAGCTGTTGATTTAGCTAGCTAGTGTGTAGCTGTGAAGTCTTTCATACACACAATGTAAAGCCGTAGTGATTGTAAAAAAAATATATATATATATGAGACAGAATTGTCAGAAATGTAAACATTTACCTCAGGGAAAAAAAAGACTGTATGATTAAAATGACACAAATTACACTTTACAATACAATTCAGTGAACTTTATTGAGTTCTGCCCACCAAAAATGGACTTTTAAACATGTGGGACTACAAACAATGTGAAATTTTATCCGTAAGTTTGTATAATTTTTAGATTTAGACGATGGCCGAGTCTCCTGAGTGAATCCGTTTGCTAGGTAGGGAACACGGGTCGATTTGAGACGCACCCTTCTCCTCCCGTTGAGTGCCGTTGGAAAGGCGGACTTATCCAACTTTTTTTTATTTATTTTTTTTAAACAGAGGTAAATGGCTGTGGCGATGAAAGCGCGGTTTCAGAACTTGCTCCGGCGAGATGTGAAAACGGAGAAACACACCGTGAGTACCGCTGTAGTGCTGTGGCAGGTGGCAAACTTTCAGAACATGGCTTATTTTAGAGAAGTTCAAGCTGACAGTGTTTGTGTCAAACTGACGGGCTAAGCTAGCATGCTAACCCGGTCAGCTCCTAATGGCTAATAATTACAGTCTCAGACTTCAGCTAAATATATATACTTTTTAATTCAGTCGACTTTTTATCCTGGTGTTCCTCCTGTCAGGATTTTACTCGGTTTTTATTTCTTTTCCCTGTTTGTAGGTTAGCTTAGCCTGGGGAAAACTGCTCTAATGAACTCTAATGAACCTGCTGGCTGTTAGCTAGCTAGAAAATATCTC
>CM040481.1:13516178-13543678 GCA_022758105.1 Pangasianodon gigas
GAGTGTAGTGAGAGCGTAATGAGAGTGTAGTGAGAGCGTAATGAGAGTGTAGTGAGTGAGTAGTGAGAGTGTAATGAGAGCGTAGTGAGAGCGTGGTGAGCGAGTAGTGAGTGCGTAATGAGAGTGTGGTGAGAGTGTGGTGAGAGTGTAATGAGTGAGTAATGAGAGTGTAGTGAGTGAGTAATGAGAGTGTGGTGAGTGAGTAATGAGAGTGTAGTGAGAGTGTAGTGAGAGTGTAGTGAGAGCGTGGTGAGAGTGTAGTGAGAGAGTAGTGAGAGAGTAGTGAGAGTGTAGTGAGCGAGTGGTGAGTGCGTGGTGAGAGTGTGGTGAGAGTGTAGTGAGAGTGTAGTGAGAGTGTAATGAGTGAGTAATGAGTGAGTAATGAGAGTGTGGTGAGAGCGTAATGAGAGTGTGGTGAGCGTGCGGTGAGCGAGTAGTGAGAGTGTAATGAGAGTGTGGTGAGCGTGCAGTGAGCGAGTAGTGAGAGCGTAATGAGAGTGTGGTGAGAGCGTAATAAGAGTGTGGTGAGAGTGTAATGAGAGTGTAGTGAGCGAGTAGTGAGAGTGTGGTGAGAGTGTAGTGAGCGAGTAGTGAGAGTGTAGTGAGCGAGTAGTGAGAGTGTGGTGAGAGTGTAATGAGAGTGTAGTGAGCGAGTAGTGAGCATGTGAGAAATGTGAAAATGAATCTAAATATCATCATAAAACACTGGGAGAGAAATAAATCGGAAACTAAAATCGGATAATAACGTGACGTCCTCATTACATACAAAGATTAGAAAGAAATTTTAGCAGATAGTCTCTCTCTCTTTCCGTCAGTCTCTCTATCTGTCTCTCTCTATCTGTCTCTCTCTCTCTCTCTCTCTCTCTAGTAATTTATGATTGTATGATGGACAGAATGTTGTAAATGTTTGAAATCTCTCTCGCGTTTCTCGGTACTGTCGTGATATCTGCTCTGGTCTATTTTCCTGAATGATAAAGCTAAGTTACGCTACGTTACGTTACGTCTCATGTCACTGCTTCACTACCATCTTGTGGTTTGTTATAGAAATGGAAATAGAAATAGGAAGTAACAGCCATCACTCCCTCCATTTTCTGTTTTTAGTTTAAATAAAACAAATCTCAGTTTGTGAGTCTCCAACTGTGAGATTGAAAAATACTGCATCTGGAGTGTGTCTTTAAGGACTCGGGTTTATGCTTTGGCTTTATTTTACGATTAGTCACAGTTCTATCAGCTTATCTGACTTCCTGAGAGTGTGTGTGTGTGTGTATGCGGTGGCAGGGGAACAGCTGTGTGTTTGTCTGACTCAGATGCTTTTTAGGCCTCGTGTGGCATCAGCCTCCTCTGAGAAACAGAAGAATATGAGAGACTGCAAAGACACACACACACACACACACTCGTAGAGAAAACAGCATAAGGTCAAATAGCATGAGAAGGTGCAGAGAGAGAGAGAGAGAGACCGCAAGAGAGCAAGAGAGAGGGAGAGGAGGCGATGAGAAAAAGGTAGTGCTCTTGTGAGCAACATCGACATCACCCGAAGCGCAGGAGAAGGAGACGTGTTCCTGAAAAAGACAGGAGGAAAAGAAAAAGACAGAAGGAGAGGAGGATTGCATGACAAAAAAGTGTTGCGGATTAAAGATTAAGAACGAAGGAAAGGAAGAGAGACATGTAGAGAGAAAGAGAGAGAGAGAGAGAGAGCTCGGCCATGCCTTCGATGTTAAACTGGCTGATTAAGGTGAGTGATTTAGGGGTGTGTGTGTGTGTGTGTGTGTGTGTGTGTGTGTGTGTTCGTACGGACCCTTTTTCTATATGTTATGTCATATTTTCTTCATAAAATACTTATTATAATGTCTACATCTTAGAATTTAAACGATTATTGACTCAAAAATGATTCAGTGATTCAGAATGAGTCACTGAGTGAAATTGATTCAGTGATTCAAAATGATTCAAGATTGAAGATAAAATTACGCTCCTGCTCCAAACAGTGCCGAAGGAAAACGTTTACTGCTGAACAGTAGTCACAAATTTCACGATTTCAAAATCAGTCGAAATAATTATGATGTGATGTGAGTATCTTTTTACCTTTTAAGATCGTGCTGCTCAAGCTTTACGTGCACAGAGTTTTACGCCTCAGGCTAAAAAAGCGCAGATTTATAGCTCAGGAATGCGGTTTAGCTTCAGCGAGACTTCGGCGGTCACTGATCTGTAAGACTGTAGAATAAAAGAAGAGTCGAGGAAGAGCTGAAGAACTGAACCGTGTCACTGAAACACTGTACAAGGATATGAACATGATGGACTGGGGGTGGGCGATATGATAAAAATAGCACATCACGATACTTCAAGACAAAAATATAACATGGAAAATGTGACTTGCGTGACACTTCCCTAATGTGGTACAAGAAAAACGTTAGGTACTTTTATCAGCTGTGTTCAAATAACGACGTAAAGCAGCCTGGCGCGTTACTCGTAAATGATGTCATGACAGTTCTAACTCTGATCGCTGGAGGCGGGGCTTTGTGTGCACGGAAAGCAGGTTCCATAAGGCTTGTGCGCTTCCTTTCTCCCAATTTGGTCTTGCCAGTTCCCACCCACTAGCTAACTCCTCCCCTATCACATGACACCCACCAACCAGGGAGGGTGAAAGTGTCGACCGCAAAGCGCTATCCGCCCTCTTCCTCATACATGAGCTCACCGATGCTCAGGATTGGCTAGTGTCACCGGGATTGACAGGGGAGTCAGAGTATGCCCCTCCCACCTGGCTGTGAATGAACCTGTCAATCATGAAATCATGGATAAATCATCATCATCTTGTTCAAGAAGGCTGTTCTCATAAACTTTCACTACGATAGATACGATATTCATGTGTGAAATCCGCTGTGTCATATCCACGACTTCTCAGCCGCGTAATCAATGCAGATGTTCTGTAAGTGCGCGCTTTATCACAGCTGTTGTCGTTTTGATGATGGCAGCCAATCAGATTAGCGCTGATCTAATTTACTGGCTCGGTGTGTCTCTGTGACGCTCGCTGAAACACGTGATGTGATGTGATGAGGGGTTGTGTGAGATGTAGTTAGGAGTGGATATAAGCTGGCAGGCATCATGCCTCACAGGATAAACACGGATTTTACAGGCGACGTACGCTCCACCAGAGACAACGACAATCTCCGCTACTTCCTACCAAGCGTGATTTTTTTCTATACACGTTTAATCAGAGCGAGCGGGGAAGCGAGGGAATGTCAGACCACACGCGCCGCACGATCGGTCCGGGGAATCAGTGGATTTGTCGCTTTATATCGTAACTGATTTGCACAGAATTGAGAAAATCTTGTAAAAAAAAAAAGAACTCAGGATGAGGCATCGTGATGTCACAGATGTCTCTCAGCCAATCAGAAACGAGCGTTTTCCTGTATACTGTGTGACTTGATGCTTGATGTACGAAGTAGTGTGTGTCCGTGACTAATCTCACACACACACACACACACACACACACAGAGGCATGGTCACCTGTTGAAAGGAAGGGTGGGCCATTTTATTTTTCTTCCATTACGTCTAACACAAAGCTCTCATTGAGAAGTGTGTGTGTGTTTGTGTGTGTGTGTGTGTGTGTGTGTGTGTGTGTGTGTGTGTGTGTGTGTAGGGTCTTTCATCACATCATGCAGTTTGCACTCTGGCAAGCTGGCATTTGGTTGGTATTAAACGTCAGTAGGTTGGGCTCAGGCCATAAACAGCAAGCTTCCGAGCTCTGTGTGTGTGTGTGTGTGTGTGTGTGTGTGTGTGCGCGCACGTGTGTGTGTGTGTGTGTGTGTGTGTGAGTGATATTAAAGCAGCATGTTGCTCGTAGGTGTAGCCTAAACCTCAGCGTGTTTTTAATGCACTTTGCATTCCTTTTCTGGACAAGACTCGACAAGACCCAGCTACACCCACATACTCTCTCTCTCTCTTTCTCTCTTCTTTCCTTCATCATGTTTCCACTTCTTGGTTTTCCTACTTTACCCACAATGCCGTGCGAATACCTGCTGATAGCCCTCACTTAATCTCTATCTATAGACAGCGATGCAGCGGCGCTTTAATCTTTTACTCTGTCCAGCTCTCTCACCTCCTCATCTTCCTGTTTTTAATTCGGCTGATGCGTAGATGATACACAGCTACACAGACGTAGAGCTACACAGCTGTCGGAAGTCTTTTTTTTATTTTTTAAATGTTTAAAATGCGAGAGAGATGAGTGATGTCATCAGAGACGGCAAATAGTAAAAGCAACACTTGAGGCAGGAAGGCAGACCAGCTCCTTCTTTTGACATTTGGGAACACTTTGGGTTTCTTTTTTTTGAGGCTGATGGTACAAAAAGAGCTTGACAAGACTTTTCTAAGACCTGTTAAGACCTGTTACTTTAATTGAAACACAGCCGGTATGAGAAATCACCTCATGAGATCAAGAATCAAGAATCGATTCATAACTCCCTGAATCAGAGTGAAGTGAATCATGATGCAAGCAAAGATTTCCATCCCAAATGTGTGTGTGTATATATATATATATACGTGTGTGTGTGTGTGTGTGTGTGTGTGAGTTCAACACTAGTATCACTGACGAGGTCTTTTCTTCCCATCATGAGTTACTCTTAGTTAAAATAGAAAGGCCTGGGGTAGTTTTCCAGTCAGTTCCCATTAGAGTGTTTTTAAATAACCTCAGCTTTTAAGGCCATGAATCCAACACAGATTGGTTTAACTAATAAGCAGTTATAGTAAATGTTTTATTCCTTTTTTTTTTTAATCACAGCAGTTTGACAACTAATACCATTTTCTTTTAATTAAAGAGCGAGACATCATTCTTTTTATGCCAGAAAACACACTTCCCAAGCTCTGACACTGGAGACTCCTTCCATAAACGATAAAAAAATAAACCTCTCCTCACAGGAAACGTCGCCATGTCAACGATTTTTCTTTATCGTATAACAACACGTTTTTAATCTGTTTATTATTAAACTTAGACTATGGCAAGTGCCCGCCGTACACGTCGTGTTGAATGAGCTGTTACTATAGAAACGATAACGTATTAGAAGGAACGCATTAACCTAAAACGCCTTCTGACCAATCAGGTTAGAGAATTCAGCAGCGCTGTGGTGTGTGTATAATATGTTAATGTACATGCAAATAATTCCATGGCACCTGGTCCGAGCACTCCGTCTTCGGTGAATATTTAACCTTTTTTTTTTAATTTGTGTTTGATCGTTGATCTGTTGGAGAAAAAAAAAAAAACAGGCGGAAAATCACCAGTTTGTTTTTTTTTAACTGCAGGAAAAAGGTCACGTGTTTGAGAATTACAGCACGTGCATCTTGATTAGCGTGAAACTGTGACCTTCGTGGTGGTTTGTGATGTTTATATTGACAGATTAGATGGAATGGAAAAGCATTTGTTCTCTCTCTCTCTCTCTCTCTCTCTCTCTCTCTCTCTCTCTCTGGCACACACACACACATTGTTTTTTAATTATTTCCACTGGCCACTTCTTCTTCCCCTAGTAGATTTAACGCTTCTGAGAATAGCAGCCACTGTGTGCGTCCTCTTTCTTTTTTCACTTCCTCACTGTAGCACGAATTACTTCTTGCACCATTTCAATATGTAGCTTAAACAACGCACAATATAACAAAACCTCATTTCTGTTTATGATTATTATTAATTTTCTAATTATATACAGGTTTAAAAAAAAAAAAATCACCGATTGTATTCTTCTTCCAGGTCCCGGAGATCATCAGCACCTTGAGGCAGGCCAGTAAAAGCTCCGCCCGTCAGGAGGACACGCCCACCGCCCAGCCTGGTGACTCTCACCAAGACAACGGTCGTCAGGAGACCCCGGAATCGGCGACGGCCTTCGCCAAAAAGTTTGAGGTGCTGTTCTGCGGGCGGGCGGTGGTGGCCCGGAAGAACGCTCCCCCGGCGCTGATAGACGAGTGCATCGAGAAGTTCAGCCGAGCCAACGCTAGCAACTCTCTGGCTGCCGGTATCAGGAGAGCCTTCTCACTCACGCAGGTCAACATTCTAGCGAACACGTCCACAGGGCTTAATAAACATTCCAGGGTGCGCTGTTCGAGGAAAATAATCAAGTGTTTTATTCCTCTTATTCCTCTTATACTACAGCAATTTGCTGACAAATACATTTTTTTCATTTATTAAAGAACAACATGTCGTTACATTTAACATTGCGGAACGTCCGTGAAGCAGGTTCTAGCAGCTGTAAGCAGTCGTTCTCTCAGCAGCCTTTCTTTTTTCTTATTCTTGATGTTAATAAGAGAAAAGACACCTTAACCTGCGTGGTCATTTTACAGAGAAACAAGCACTGACACTGGAGACTCCTTCCATAAATGTCTCCTCACCTTTGAAAACGTCATCATATCAAAGATTATGCATGTCTTTTCTCATGCGTTTATGAGCTGACCAATCAGATTAGAGAAAACCGACAGTGTTGTGATATGTCTATGATAATAGATAAAGCATTAGGGATAAGGGTTTATGTGTAAAACCTACAGCTAGAAAGATTTCGAGACTTCAGATGAACTGAACAGAGCTGGCGATAAAGCCTCAATGTTTTAAAAAAAAAAAAAAAAGGAAAGCTTTAAATATTAGAGCAGTAGCACAGACGCCGTGGTATAATTTATTTATTTTTTTTTCTGAGCATTGTAGCCTCAAGCCCACTCAATGTAACGTGCTTATGCTTATTCACGCTGAAGGTGATAAACGGAGCGAACGAGGGAGCGGATGGAGGAGGAAAGAGGACGCTGTTTTTCCGGAGAGATCCGAGCTTCCCGTCTCTGCAGGCGCTGGATGAGAACGGTCTCTCGCCGGCGCTACAGCGCCGATCAGCGAACGGAGCCGCAGGAGTCCAGCCTACCAGCCTGCAGGAGAACAGGACCATGTTATTTACGGTGAACACACACACACACACATATAGACCAGGCTACAGCAAATTTGAAGCAGTGTACAACCATAACCATAATAATTATGCCAGTTTCCAACAGCCACAGCTAAACTGTTATACCGAAAACACGTTTAAATATAAATGTAGTCGCTAACATTAACATTTTTCATCGCTGTCCACACTGAAACACACCTCTCTTATTTTGGACAAATGCGAAGTCAGTATTAGTTAAAAAACTCAAAATAAAAACTCAAATTACATGGGATACTGTTAAGCAGTGTCAGCCACACCAGATTATTTTCCTACGGCAATACGTTGAGGAATTATCAGCGGGTCACTGAGCGTCGAGCTGTTAAACATTAAGATTTTAAGCATCATCATGGAAAATGACCTGGACATGAATTTCCTAGAATTACTGAAGCAAGCTTAAACATTTGTTCTGGTATTTCATAGTTTATTCGTTTCTTTCATGATTTTTTTGCTCTCATGAGAATTATCTGGCTGCGCTGGACGCCTAACGATTTCAGCCGTATTTCTGTCTTTCGGACCAGAGCACCCCGGACCACAATGCAGTCTTCAAACCGGGTTTTCTCAACCACATTATACGCTTGTGCCAAGGCCATGGCTTAAATATTTTCAAGGTTATTTGTAATAAAATAACTCAACTATTGCACCTTTAATTTAATATAGCCAGGACCTGAGCGCAGCATTAGCAGTGAGATATCTGTCACTTCCTGTATCCGTCCTAATGATCTTATCCAGATTCCCTCTGGACTCCTGTACATGTTCCAGATCCTGCCTTGGACATGCCTTTACGCTCACTCTTTAAACAGCGCCAAAACAGAGTTGTGGTTAGAGAGAGGTGTTCTTTTTTTCTATCTTTCTTCTTTTTTTTTTTTTTGACATCTAGCAAGTTTTACAGCGCAGCGAACCGAGATGTGAAATTTAAAAAACAAACAAATAAATAAATAAATTCAGGGGTCCAGAGTACAAGTTTTTTTTACATCTTCTCCTCTTTCTAAACATTATAAATTCTTCGGAAAGTTTGCCTGGAAATGCCAATATTGAGCAGCTAGTAAAGAAGCAGTGTAGTGGGCGCTCCAGTGAGTGGTGAAGGATCCACCGCAGATGGTCGTGGACTTTGTTTCTGTTCTGTCGTGAAGTGCTGATTCACCATTTTACAGTTTCTCCTACGCTGTTGGTTGTTAACTGTCTGTAAATTCCACTGAGATGATAAAATCACGTAAAATACCGAAGCAGGTTGAACAAAGGTCACACACAAGTGGTAAAGTGGAATCAGGCATTTGGGAAAGTGTGTTAATCCTGAGCATGTTTATTCTCTATGTGTGTGTGTATGTGTGTGTGTGTGTGTGTGCGAGAGAGAGAGAGTCAGATTGTTAGGTTGTTATTCTCCCTGTAGAGATATTTAGTTACTTTCTTAGCTGCTCCCACCATTTTGTCCCTCTTTAAAGGGAATGTGGCATGGCATTCCAGGTGACTCCGCCTCACGCTACAGCCTTGGCCGCATATTCGAGCCAGCATTCTTCAACACACACAGACGCATACACACGTTCTAATGCTGGAGATTATATATAAAACAAGTTCAGGTAAATAATGTTCTCGTAGAATCGTGTAATACGAGACGAACTGATTCGATTTCTGGCGTAAATTCATTCCAGAAGCTTCACACCAACCACGCGAATATGACACATGATAACTAATTGTGTGCTGTAATAATGAATCATTTCCAGAGATCCTGGAAATCAAGGCTTCTTTGGTTTTAGAGAGAGACTGGAACAATGTTACACACACACACACACACACAAAGTAAACTCGGCAGCTGTGGTCTCACCTCAGTGAGGAAAAATGTATGTGCTTGTCTTGTGCTAGTGAAACCACACGGATGCATGCTCACACACACACACACACACATGCACTAGCCTGGAGAACGTTTGAACACACTGGTTTCACTGAATGATTGATAAATAGAGGATGATGTCAGAGACAGGACAAGTGTTAGCAGCCCATAATGCATTTAACAGCTCTTTCTCTCTCTCTGTTTTTCGCACATACACACACACACACGCACGCACACACACACTCACTTCTATGTCTTTTCTTTTTTGTAGATCGGGCGCTCTCAGATCTTCCTAGTGAGTCCTGACAGTAAGAAGGTGGCCATCGAGAAGAGCTTCAGGGAAATCTCTTTCTGCTCACAGGTCACACACTCATACACACGCACACACACGCTCACACACTCACTCGCTCACTCACTCACTCACTCACACACTCACTCACACACACACTCACTCACTCACACACTCACTCACTCACACACACACACACACTCACTCACTAATGCACACACACTCACTCACTCATGCACACTCTATATCAGTAGATCTCAGGCTTTTTTGCAGCCAGGGACCCCTTTAAGTATAAATAAAAAAATTACCCCTCCTGATTTATTTTAATTATATAAACCAACTATTCAAATATTATCGTGTCTGAGTCACTGAAGGAGGCGTGGCCTCTGTGTCTCAGTCACTGAAGGAAGCATGGCCTCTGTGTCTCAGTCACTGAAGGAGGCGTGGCCTCGGTGCCTATTAATTCTACTTAAGGAGGTGTGGCTTCTGTAGCTTTTAGTTCTACTTATGGAGGCGCCGCGTGGCCTATGTACATTTTAGTTTTACTTAAGGAGGCGTGGCCTATGTACATTTTAGTTTTACTTAAGGAGGCGTGGTCTCTGGCTATAAGTTCTACTCAACGAGGCGTGGCTTCAGTGCTTGTCAGTCACAGAGAATGAGGCGTGGTCTCAGACACTTTTTTTCTTCAGCTGAACTCAGTTGTATTATATTGAATCATCTGACGTTTTAAATTCATCCTTTTATACTTTGGCTCATCAGGATCAATTCAGTTCAATTTTATTTTATTTGTATAGCGCTTTTAACAATGGACATGGTCACAAAGCAGCTTTACAGAAATAAATGGATTCACAAAAAATATATTGTAAATATGTGAATTTATCCCTAATAAGCAAGTCAGGATCATCATTGTAGTAGATTCATGTTTATTATGGACAGTAATTTTAGCGCACATTTTGATCTAATGTTTAAACCTGGAAAATGTGTCTCTGTGTGCAGGGTATAAGGCATGTGGATCATTTCGGGTTTATCTGTAGAGAGTCGGATGAAGGCGGAAGCTGCCAGTTTGTGTGCTACGTGTTCCAGTGTACAGATGAGGCTCTGGTGAGGATCCATTAAAGAACCGAGCGATGAATAAATATTATAATTAAATCTGATTTAAGATGGGGTTTAGGATGTGTAACTTTGTTTGATGCTTGTTTTTTTTTTTTTTTTTTTTTTGGTGCTAATCCCATGGGCAGGTGGATGAGATCATGCTGACTCTGAAGCAGGCGTTCTCCGTGGCCGCCCTGCAGAAGACCAGTAGGACCCAGAGCCTGCAGTGTGACTCCTGCCCCATGCAGCAGCTGCACCGACTCTGTGACCGCATCGAGGGTCAGAAGCACATTACACACATTACAACTCACTGTACTGAGCACATTTTAATAAATGCCCATCACCCATAAATTACCAAACACATTCAGAGCTGATTTACATTTATCCACGCCCACAAAACTCCATAAAAGGCAAAGAGAGCTGACAATTATAATTAAGGCTGAATTATATGTACTTGTAACTTATTATATGTACGCAAGATGGCTGCCGTGCGTATCCTGTGGTTGTTTGGCGCGTCACGTCCTCAGAAATTAACGTTACGTGTCTGCAAAGTAAATAGTGGCACCGTGTGACACAGTGTCCGCAAATAACTAAACAATCTAGTGTTGTGTCTCAAATTGCGTACTTGTGTAGCATTCTAGACTATTACTGAGTACAAACACTAACCGGGTTTTCTATTACGATTATTATTTGAATTTTAAAAACTTCCCATGCCACCTTTCAACCCACTTATGTAGTCTTCTGAAATTTCTGGATTAGTAAATAGTTCTGAGCGTAAAGTCTTTCTTAAGAGCTTTCGATTTGAGATGCGGTTCATGACAACAGTCAGAACGACGGCAAAACGTTTTAAAGACCGAGCTCGTGAGCGAGTTTAACGTCACTGTGCATGAAATCGATAAACATTTTACAGTTTGACTTGGAAACCAGATGGACAGAGACTTTTTTTTTTCTGACATGGCGTCTGTTTTAATCCTCCAGATGTCCATGAAGTGCACAGGCGAGTGTGTGAACAGTTCATGGATTTGTTTAGGATTGCTTTATTGGAGGTCATTAATATGAAGCGACTGAGTTTCACTAAAGTTTCGTTAAATTGGTGTGTAATTGAAATAAATAGACGATTTTGACTTGACTGCGTAATCCGTATATAAAATCACAGTAACTCGTCACTGAAGCCGATCAGACGAGGTTCACGTTCGCGAGTCTCCTTCTGCGTAAATTTACTCAAACTCGTGAGCGAAATGTAGGAAACGAAGAACCAGATTGTCACGAAAACCACGTCTCTTGCATAAATGCTCCTGCAAATGATTTGTGTGTGTGTGTGTGTGTGTGTGTAGGTCTCACTGCATCCAAGGCTAAGCTGGAGTTGCAGAAGCATGTGGCTTTTCTGGATAATCAGGAGCAGGCGTGTGTGTTTGAGACCACCCTGGTGGGTATGACACCCCCATTATAATACTATCATCACATCATTACCTCTACTATCACTCATTTACACATGTTTTATTTATTTATTTATTAATTTTATTGGTTTTACTCATTGATTCTAATCATTAAAATGTGAAAACCTGAATTCTGGACACACCGAACCGTCTTGTAAAAGCACCACCCCTCTGAATTGTTAGTGTAGAGAGAAAATCATAGACATAGACATCATAGTTAAGTTTCTGTCTTGTTAGTGGTTTGATAACACACACACACACTCACACTCAGACACACACACACACACACACACACAAGGCCTCTATTAACTGTGTAACATATTCTTTATGTCTTATGGTGAATATTTCTACAGAACATGCTCGACCTGTTCCGTTAGGATTGTTAGCATACCCCTTACCCTACGTTCACGCAACAGGTCGCTCCTGTCGCTTGTATTTCGTCTCTTGTGGGCGTGGACGAGTGCTACTGTTGTCGCTTGTGAGCGTGTATCGCCCGTCCAGCTCGGATGAGAAAGAGTCATGGCCAAAATGTAGCCTTCAGCTCACGATTTACTACAGGATATGATTTATGTGTCTTTGAAATGTCCTTAAAATGAATTGTAATATTTTAATGTAGTGAAAAAAGTGTGAAAATTCGGGTGTTTGGTTGTACGTTATGTGCCATGCGTATTTATATTAGCTATTAGTAGCACAAGCAAACTGTGCTAGCTACAGACGCTAGTTACAGACGCTTTCCAGAGACATCAGTGATCTTTGCTATTTTCTTCCAAGCTTCTTGAAACACACAAGGCAAACAAAGATCGAGCGCTTTCTAGCTAGAGGTGGAAGCATCTGAATGAAACGAGATTTGCAGAAAAGCACTGGAGAAAATTCAGGACAGAAAAAGAGAAAAAAACTACTAAGAGTGCAGTTTTACATTTTGTTTGTTGGTTATTTTCAAGGTTTTTTCTGCACTAGAGCAGTGTTTGACCAACAGCACTGTTTCAAAATCCTATTCAGGGTCATCTTGATGGAACGGCAACACAGTTTCAGATGTATAGTGTGTAACATTTTAATCTCAAACAGGGGAAAAAGTTAAGAACCCTTGGTGAAGAGCATGTGACCCCACATGGGATCATTGGTTTACAAATGGGGTCACGAGAGCAACTCACAATCTCCTCTTCTTTAGTTTCATTCATTTATTTTACAAACTAACATTAGAAATATTGGATTTAGTGTGCCAATATTTTTACATTATGGGGAGTCACATTCAGACAAAACACATTTCAATTAATACGTGTTATTTTAGTTTTTTCACTCTCCTGACACACTGCACTAGTGTAGTTCAGCAAAAAATGGAGAAATTTCCATTTCCTGTTCATCTCCCTCCGCTAAACAAACTAGCGTTGTCTCAAATTGCGTACTTATGTACTATTCTAGATAGTTATTGAGTACTAACAGTAACCGCTTTTCCTATTGCAGTTAGTGTCTGAATTTTAAAAACCTCTTATGTCGTCTTCAAACCTACGAAAGGTCTGTTTCCGTAGCAGTCTTCTGGATTTTCTAGCTTAGTACAGCAGCCCATGACAACAGTCACGACGACAGCGGGAAGTTTTAATAGAGAGTTTAACATCGCTGTGCATGAAATCGCTAAATATTTTACAGTTCGACTTGGAAACCTGATGGACAGAGATGTTTTGGCTCTGACGTACTGTCTAGTGGATGTTTTTTTTTTTAAAATTAAATCTTTCGAATGTACCCAAGATACGCAGCGAGTGTGTGAATAATGCTGCTCGCGTTGCAGGGTGATGTGGGATGGTCAAGGCTTGGGGGTTGTAGAAAATTCATAATGTCCACTTGGGTTTGTTTGGCCAAAAAGTTTGTGAACCCCTGGTATAATATGTCCTTGTGATTTTTATATCAGTCGCCTTCATATATATATATTTTTTTCTCCAATTTATGTACTTAAAAGTTTGTATTTCTTACAAGCATTCAGGCAAATCAACAAACCAGTTACTGCTGTGTAGATATTAGAGTCTGTAATACTGAAACAGGAAATTGTGTTTATATTGTGATTGGGATTCTGTGAAAAAACCCATCATATGAAATCTTGGTATTAAATGATTTATAATTGCAACTGCATTTTTTAACCAAGTTTTTAACCAAGTGTTGGACACAATTCAGCGATTGGTTAGTGACTCGTTTGGATATCGCTGTCCTTTTTCGATATCAGTATTACAAACACCAACCTGTATATTTGAATGTTAAACTGAATAGTAAACTTTTTTACAAGGTTATTCAGGTGAATGTGTTCTCGGGGTCTGGTGGTAAAAGGTAAAAGAGAAACGTGAGTGTGCGAGTTGCAGAAACCAGTTACACTGCTTCTGCATGCTTGAAGAAGAGCCAAGGTTTCTTCCTCAGAGAGGTTTTCATGGCTGCTCGCATCTGGCCTGCTCGTTAGGGATGTGAATCTACATCCACATTTCTGTGAAGCCTTGTGTTAAGCCTCCAGGGTTTAAAGCTGTCAGTCCTAACAGTGAACTCCGGTCCTCATTATTTGCAGCGTTAGCATTTTTTTTTTGCTGAAGGATTTCCTTAACCGGTCACGATGGTGGTACGATGAGAAAAGCAGTAAAAGCTGGTCAGAGGTGACACCTAGTGGCCATTTCGAGAAACGCACTTATCCAAGTCATAAAAAAAGGCTTTTTAAATTGTTTAACAAAATGGATGCGTGCAATACAAGTTAAATGAAAGTGCGGTTTCTACACTGCACAAACGTCTAGCAAATTTAAAGCGCAAGCGTGCGTTCAAAACGAAAATTTCCTTTTTCAGTAATAAAAGAAAGCATAATATGTGGACAACAATGTAAAATTTAATATAATAATAATAAAACATAAAGCACATCTACAGAGCATGTAGATATTAAATGGGATGTCATTATGATATAACGTCTGTCTTTCTGTGTGTGTGTGTGTGTGTGTGTGTGTGTGTGTGTGTGTGTGTGTGTGTGTGTAGAAAGCCAGACCGAAGTCGGATCAAGAGGAAAATGAGCTGGTCGTATCATGTTTAAGGCAACTCTATGAAGAGAGACAGAAGACACACACGCACACACACATCACACAGACAAAACAGGTACCACACACACACCCACACAAACACACACACACACACCCAAATACACACTTCTCTGTGTTTTTATTGTTTTCCTTTCATGACCATTTGTTTAAATATGTAACTTCCTCGAGCAAGGTGAGATCTCTTTGGGTTGTGTGTCAGCTTTTGACGTTTGTCAATTGGATTTTTTGTGCATTTTGTAAAGTTGTGTGTGTGTTTTTGTGTGTCAGGAATCACCAGCGGCGTGTGAGGAGACATGTACAGGTCCCGAAGGCAGCATGAGCAGCAGCCGACTGCGTCTGGAACAGCTGAAGAGTCGAGCCAAAAGATCGCTCACAGAGTCACTGGAAGGAATATGGAAGGTACACACACACACACACACACACACACAGGGGTTAATGCAAACCCTTAGGACAAGCTAAAGAAGACATTTCATTTATAGTTATTTTGTGTGTTGGGTTTCATTTTTGTTATCACAAATAAAAAAATGGTCAAAAATTCAAAGTTAAAATTTTAATCATTTTAAAAATGTTTAAAAGTTTGTGCCCCTTTTTCTGAATATAGTGTAAATACTCTCTAAACACATGTAATCAGCCTTTATAACTGTCTTCACTCTTTTTCATATCCTCTGAACATGATCCTCATTTGTAATATTCATATACAATGTGTTGCATAAGTATTCCCCCCTTCCTTCCTCCCGGACATTTTGTAGTGTTACAACCAGGAGCTGTAATGGATTTAATCAGGATTGTATGTTAAAAATCGCTGATTGATACGCTGAGCGTTGTCCTGGGCTTGTTGGTCTTCATGACGTTTCTTTTACGCATGTTCTCTCACACACTCTGGGCTCCTCCACGAACAGGTGTGTTTATATCGAGATCATATGACACTCCATTCAACTACGAGACTTCGGAATGCTAACATCAATGTTTCACAGCAACGGGGGGGTGAATACTTATGCAATCGTGCAAACTTGTGTGTTTTTTAATTGCTTTTGTGTGTGTGTGTTTGTGTGTGTTCAACAGAGCAACAGTAGGTCCAGGTTACAGAGAGAGAGCAGTGACAGCACCTCCTCAAACTCCACCATCAGCAGCGCCCATCAGGTCTCAGCCACACTTTCACTACATCCTTTATATCACTACGTCCAATAATCCTAAATGTATATATATATATATATATATATATTTATATATTTCTCCATTTTAGCAACTCAGCTTATACTCTTGCCTCTAAAGTGTGTGATGATGTCGTAGAGACGAAAGTGCTAAAGAGAAACACTAATGACTTTGTCTAATTTTTACGTAAAAGGGTGTCAATATGACAAAAATATCGTATCACGATACTTTTCTACGATACAAAATTTGTATCACGATATATACGTAGATTTGCTAAAAAAAATACTGCAAGTAAAATAATAATAATAACAAACTTGTTTAGCAACTTTCATGCATTTCAAATGCATCTCAAAGTGCTTTACAGAATTAAATAAAAAAAAAGATAGTAATACAATGCAGTAAATGATGCAGTGATGGAAAGACAGAAAGTAATAACAATACAGAAATATACAATCGAAAGTGTGTAAAGGTCGAATAAACGTACAGTAGTTATAATATAATATAATCTAAGTAGAGTTGCATTTTTTAAAATGTAAAAAAAAAAAATTAGTTTGATGATTCTTTACAGCTAAAAATGTACATTTTACAACTTTAAAATACAACATTTTAACATCAGATCAGCTGCATCCAATCAGGTCAAATTAAAAAATTATACCGTGTGATATACTTGTGATATCTCAGATGTCATAATTTATCTGGATATTAAAGTTATATCGACATATTGCCCAGCTCTACTGGTAAAATCATTAGAAAAAAAGGAAAGAATAATCAATTTTTAAGTGTCTGATTTTTAGTATTAAAAAGGTTAATCATTTATAGTTTGGTGCAGTAAAATATTTGGTTATTAAAGGAAATACCATGCGAATTTTTAGCTATAGCTTAAAATATAGACAGTTATTAATCAGTGTTATCTAATTTTTTTATTTTCAGGATATCATCTTGGTAGAACCGCCGTCTCCGCCCCTCTTGCCATCCAGCCCACTCCGCTCCCACAATTCCACAGGGGACCTGAAGTGCCTGGAGTCCGGAGATGCAGATCAGGAAGGTCAGGACCCCCAGGCTCAGAGCTTCCGGAGGCGAGCGAGTACGATCAGTCACTCCCCGTCGATGTGTGCGAGCAGCCTGAGCATCCCGAGCGAGCAGGTCACGGCCGGCAGCAAGCCCAAACTCGTACGCCATTACTCCGTCAGCACGGACTCGCCTCATCAGAGCAAGTGAGTGTGTCCTGCCTCTCTGTGTACCTGTGTACACGTTTAAAAAAAAAACAACACCACTATCTGCATTACAGATCCCCTCTGCCCTTTTCACTTCCCGTCTCCTGCACAGCCACTTCCTCTTCTGGAAACAAACACTTCCTCTCAGCTCATATTCCCACTTTGGTTTATTATTGTTCCACACTCGCTGTGTTTCTGTTCTTATCTCTTAGTCGCTCATTCTCTCCTTAATTTTTTCTCCCGTGAACATTCCACCGCCATCGTCAGGTCGGCTCACGGCGGCGATGCGAGCTCCTCTGCTTCTTCCTCCTCTGCTTCTTCCTCTTCCTCACACCTCTCCTTCTCTTCCTCTCCTGCCTATGCGAGACTGATGAAGTCGAGAGCCTTTGATCAGCTCACAAAACCCCTCAAGAGGTCTGTGCGTGTGTGTGCGTGTCCGTGTGTGTGTGTGTGTGTTGTTAACTGATACACACTGGATGTTTTACAGGTAGGTGATATAGACAGAATTTTGTATCATTACATATTGTTAAAACTTTGGAGATTATCTCACGATTAAAATTAGAAACGTTTTTAAAAAGTTGAAATGCGTTTCGCCTAAAACTTAGACATTGACCTGTTTTTATTATTATTATTATTTTTTTTATTTTTTTTTTTAGTTGGATGAAAAAGATCATTTTTATTTGTTAGGATGTTGTGGCTTGATGTTAATTTTAAGAAGTGTCTCAGTAAATTTTGAAACTATCGAAATAGTATTATTTAAAAAAGAAAAACGACTTGTGGAAAAACAGGTTTGAGGATACTTTTATTTTCCACATAAACGGAGGAAAAATTTAAAAATCTATTAAAACGTAACATTTTTCAAATTTAAAGATTTACTATGAAATTTTATTTTATATCACGATACTCATAACGCATCAGAAAATTGCAGACCTGTAAAACTTTTACGTTTCGCGTAGGCGCTCTGCATTTTAACATCAGAGTACTTTAATCCGAATTATCACACAAAAATGAGCAAAAGACCAGTCTTCTTTTTCCACCACAATAAAACGCAGCCAACGACATGTGAATCTAGAAAGATCGACGTTTTTGCGCAAGTGTTTTGCTCTTCGAAGCCCCGCCCCTTTCCTCCATTTCACGTTAGCAGTCTCTCCTCTCGATTCTCCCGATTGCAAGATGAGCTGATGAAGCGTCCTCACTTTCTGTCAAAGTAAACGGAGAAAGTTTTGAGTTGATTAACGTGAAATAAGATCTATCGGTGTACGTTTGACTAACATTAGCTAACATTAGACGCGTATATGTGTATATACTAGATTTATTAAGGATGGTACTGAACATTTCAGCCAAAGGAGGCACTTGTTTAGAGATAGGAACTCACTCAGATATTACTAAAGTAATATTTTAGGACAAACGCAAACGTTGGTGTTTCTGTTAGACGTCGCAGATGTAATAAGCTTCCCAAAAATAGTCATGTGTCATTCGTTATTTCTTCCCTAATTCTTCTTCCACTCGATCACTGATTGCCTGCTTCTATGCTGAATTTCATTCATCCAGATCCATCACCTATTGACAAATAATGCAGAGTAATTATTTTGCTATAAGCAAAGCATCAGATGTCTCCCAGTGATGACCGTGTGGCTCCATGAAGGTCAGCCTCAACTCAAACATGTACGACTGAAACTCCAGAAACACACGTCACGTCGTTGTCTAAGATATCGTCCTGGTTAAAGTCGACTGGTCGTCAGAAATCCTCGACTTTTTGGGAAAAAAAGGCTCTCGGGGAAAACAAAATTCTTCGCTTCTCTATATTTATCTCATTCGCTGAGCTCCTGTCAGGTTTGTTTAGATTCGACGGAGGTGTGGCGTGGCGTGGCGTATCTTGAAGGCTATTGGCTGATGTGTAAATCACGCAAGCACTTTGACATGACGTCAGTGTGACTTCCTGTTTCAGAAGGAAGTACGTCAACATACGAAGCCATTTAGTTGAGACTTTATTCCTCTCTTTATAAGCTGGTTTAATCACATGCATTCGGATTCTCCTCTTTATTATCAGCTCCAGTATTAACAGTGTTTTGCAAAAGTATTCACCCCCACCCCTTGAACTTAACACATTCTGTAGTGTTACAGCCTGGAACTGAAATGGACTTAAATGTGGAAAACTTAAATGGGAGTGAATACTTATGCACAGCTCTGTATCTCTCTGTTCTCTCTCTCATTCCTCTCTTTCACCATCTCTCCTATTTCTCTCTCTCTCTCTCTCTCTCTCAGTGGATTAAGGGCCAGACTGTCTTCTTCTTCTTCTGTTCCAAACTTCTTAAAGTTTCTGGCTCCTGTAGAGGAGCACGATGACTCTTGCCTCTCTCCGAAACACAGGTGCTTCCTTTCTTTCTCTCTCTCTCTCTCTCTCTCTTTTTTCCCCTTTCTTTTTCTTGTTCCATCTCATCTTATCATACTCCTTCTGCCTTGTTTTGGATCGCCCCAAGTCCTGAAATTTTTTTTATTATTATTGTTAAACTGTTAAGAAAATTTAAAATGTTAAATTAAACATATTGTTCATACTAAATTTAACAGCTTGTATATGATTACAGTAGTTTATCTAGATGTCCCACATGCCTTTGTGCTTTTTCACTGGGTCCCTTCTTTCTCTCTTTTTTTTCCCCCCTCCTCTCACACACGAATCTGAAGTTGCTTTACAGGCCTCGGTTTCATATTCAGTTGGTGAGATGCAAATTCAAAATAACTGCATTCAAATTCAGGGTTTTTTTTCTTTTTTTTTTTCTTTTTTTTGGTGTTCATATCCAAATTTTGCCTACGCCATACACACACACACTTGTGTTTATTGGAGATATGGGAAACCACTAGAGGGTGCTGTTTGATAGCTAAACAAAACTGATCTGAGGACTGTTAGGTTTGATGTACAAGTAAAAGCTGTAAAGGCTATTCAGAGTGAAAAAAAACCCCATCAGTGTGCTGCAGAAATCTTACAAATAAATTTTTTACTTAGTGCTCTAAGTTTGTGTTTTACATGTTTATGTTCTTTTTATATTCAGACATTTTTATTCACACATACTCACACACGCACTCGTCACATTAATGTCTGACGTGTTGTGTTTGTGTGTGTGCAGAGACGTAGCGGCCCTGTCCAGCCCTGTGGTGGGACAAGACAGTCCACTCCGTCACCGCAGACACTCCTGGAGACAGCAGATCTTCCTCAGAGTGGCTACACCACAGAAAGGCTCCGATACAGCAGGTAACACACACACACACACACACACACACACACACAGGTGAACATATAAATATAACCCGGAATTCCTACTCGGAAAATTGGGAAGGTTACCGGTCATTATCATGAGCATTGATAACGTGTGTGATGTTTAGTGGGTCAGCATTCAGTGAGCCCTCGTGCCCTGTGGAGGGGGGCGGAGTCATCCTGGACGAGACCACGCCCATCTGGAGAGAAACATTTCATCACAGGTTAAAGAACGTTGTATTGATATTCGGTGAAGCTTCTCTGTAAGTTGAGGCAAACCACGGCAACAAAATAAATTAAATGAAGTTACAGTTTTACCTCTGACACTGGAGACTCCTTCCATGAATGTGAAATAAACGTCTCGTTATAGTAGAGAAGTTCCATGTGAATGAAGTGTTGCTATAGAAACCATAACGTATTAGAACGAGCGCATTAATGTAAACCTGCTGCACTACTGTCAGAGCTGCTGTTAGAGGAAAAGAATCAACACACCTTCTGACCAATCAGAATCGAGAACCCAACAGCGCCGTGCTACAAGTATTGATATTGACTCTGACGTTGGCGGACAGAGCGTTTCTACAGCGAGGGACGAGGGATGAGGGATGAGGTAGTCTGTTTGCAGAAGGGTTGGTGGCTGGAAAAGCACGTAGCGAAACACGGGAGTTGTTTGCTCAGAGGCGTGGCCGAAGCCGAAGAGATTCCGTTATCAGATGATTTATTTGAAGTGTCGGCGACCCGAGTCAGACATCGCTAAAGTACACACGTCGTTTCAGCAGCCTCACGTCAGCAACTAAGCCTTTAATCCTGTTAAACACTGCGGTACAACTCGGGTTTTAAAAGATTTGCCAAAGTCCTTCCTTTTAACATTTTGGTGTGTTTTCATTTCATACCATTCCCCTGACCTAATACTGACACACCGTGTGTACATACATGTGTACGTGTGTACGTGTGTATGCACCACTGTTTTCTCTCTCTCTCTCTCTCTCTCTCTCTGTCTCTCTGCCTTAACCATTGTTGTGTATCGAGTTTCCAGGCGCATTTGCTAAGGGTTGGGTTTTTATCTGGAACAACGATGTGTCAAACATATTGAAAAGGTTCAGTTACACACCACAAACAGGAAAATAATACCTCGGCCTGTTTCCAGTGAAAATCAAACACCTCCAACCTCCGTTTTAAAACACGGTTCTGAGGAATTTCAGCCACGCCTCAGTCAGTGTCTAAGTAAATATGACGGCCATCCGATTACTTTTCCATGAAAAAAAAAAAAAAAACAGCTCACGTGAGACACGGTGACTTAACAGTCGTGTCTCGTATCAGCTAACTAACTATCTTAACCTGCTCTCCGGATGAGATTTATTATGATCAGTAATGCAGAAGAAGTAAAGATTAGTGTAACTCGGGTGATGAGGAGGTCGTGTGTCTTCGCTGGATATCACCAGCACTTTGTCCTCCATTTTGTTTTTCTCACGCCATTTTGCGTTTCTATACACGAGGTCTAAAAGCCGACAATAAAGAGACGGTTTAACTACGTCGTGAGTGTCGTTAAAGCGAAGATCATTGAACACTTTCTACCAGTTAACGTGATCATACACCACGGCGCTGCTGCATTCTCGATTCTGATTGGTCAGATGGTGTTCAAGGTATATCATCGTTTCTATAGCAACAACTTACAAGTGGATGCTCTTCATAAACAGATATAAATAGATATATAGATAGATAGATAAATAAATAAATAAATACGTGTAATCATTGTTATGGTAACGTTGTTTGTGTGTGTGTGTGTGTGTGTGTGTGTGGAGATGTTTTTTAACATTTATGGAAGGAGTCTCCAGTGTCAGAGGTAAAGCTGTAACTGACGTCTTCAGGACAGAGGAGCTGTGTTTTTTTGATGTTGTTGTTTTTTTGATGAAATTATTATTGATGAAAAAAGAGAGACTGGTGAGGGAACGACTGTAAAATGTAACTATAAACGGATAAAAATTATGATGTTTAATTTAATACATAAAGTCCTTGTGATATAAGAGAAATAAAACACTTTGGAACATGCTGTTATGGGAAAATAATCAACTACGGGGTGGTAACAGTACCGTAAAGCTTCATATCGTGGTGCCGTCACATGACCGCACTGTTGATTGTTTTCCTATAACAGCACTCCACTCCTCCAGAGTTTGAGTGTTCATGAACGCTTCATGGCTGTAGAACGTTCTTCAGACACACAATGAGTCAGGTCTACAGATGAAGGCGCCCCTTTGATCTTTCTTTGATCTTCAGTGGATCAAAAGGATCTCGTCAGATATCTGTCATGATATTTCTTTCATCCTGCCTCAGCGTACTCACAACAAATAATACATTTCCCTTCTTCAGATCCTTCCACCGCGAACTCTCTGCTCCCACGCCGCTAATACGGTAACGACTCGAGGAACCGAAACTGAAAACATTAAGCAGGAACATTTGATTCATCACTGATTCATGATTTGTGTCAGAAGGAAGTGATTTTGAAAAATCAAGAGCCGTTTGTGGTGACATTCTTCCAGATGATGCAAACTGCAGGGAACAAAGAACATGTATTTCCGAAACTGCCTGAAGCGCGCACACGTGTGTGTGTGTGTGTGTGTGAGTCAGAGTCAGTACTACGTTTTCCATTGTGTCAGGATGAATGATGTTGTGCTCGTACAAAGAAAATTTTAATTAAATTTACAATGAGTTTTGTAATTGTTGGAGCGAAAGTGCGGATAGTAATTCCATTAAAGCCTCACGCCATTTTGTTCGAACGGACGACAGCAAGACTTCCGCTTTTCTCTACTTCCTGTTGACTGCTGTTTGATCAGCCGTGTGAAAACAGCCGTGAGCCTCATGAATATTCCAGGTTTTCCGAGGAACCAACCTTAAGTGTACTTTCGTTGCGAAGTTTTGCCTCGACTGGTCGAAAAAAATTACAAAATCCTCAAAAAGTGCATCTTTTCTAGAAAATTCTACGCTGCCAGTTCTTGCTCAGGAGACGTCATTTTGCACCGAAACGTTTTTTTGTTTGTTTGTTTAAAGGTTTCCTAAAGACCCCTAACACAGACAGGTCAGTTTTCAGGAAAAAAAAAAAACTCCAAGGACCTCTTTAACCATACAAAGAGCCCGTGATGTATTATTACTCAGAATAGGATCGTCTGTTTAATGCCTACAGCGGGAAAAAAACGACAGCTGCAAATGAAGTCATCAGGATAAAGATGGCAGTTACAAACGTTCCTACAGTTTGCCTTTCAGAAATGATTCTGAATGATGAATGTGATCTCTTCTGTCAGCTTGTGTATCTTTGTCCTCTGTCAAACTCTCCCGCTGTCTGATTGTGAAGTAGGTGTGTTTGTGTAAGCGCCGTTAACAGCGCTTCGGAGAAGATGGCAAACCCGGGCTGTCAGGAAAAAAAAGCGCTCTGGGGTGTCGGAGTGTGTGCAGAGGGAGATGGATTAGTATTTGTCACGTCCTAGTTTGGATCTCATTACACATCGATTGCGTTACTCTTTTCCTGACTTTTTTTCTGTTTCTGATTAGCTACTTGTGTTGATATGCGCTAATAATCGCTCAGAGAGTGTGTCATGATATACAGTCTACGTGAGTGAACATGAAATAACGTAGTTATTATTTCAATCGATCAACCAACAGCTTTCTTTTCAACTCTCGTATTAAAAAAATGCAAATTCTACGACAGGTTTCCAATAGGTTGTTTATCGGATGTGGACTAGCTAGTACTGACGCAACGAAATGAAATTTCTTGAAGATGTTGAAATTGAAATCTGTTTTTTTTTTTTTTTTTTTTTCTGACACTTAGATGAGTGATGTGTCCCGAGTATATTTCGTCCATTTTGTTTACTAATAATCCGTTACGAGAAAATAGAACACCCTGTTCCTGATTTTAGAGAACGATGAGAGAAAGAAAGAATGACCGGACTGATCTGATGAAATCTTCTCGTTCCCTAATGATGTTTGGACGAGAAGGAGCGGGTAACTTCTGATTGTAAAAAGCTGACAGACTGCTGCGTTAGCAGTAAACTGGTGCGCGTTAATGGTCCAGCTACAATCTGTCAAACCCTGACACTTAACCATCACCAGTGAGTACAATTCCCAAGAATACAGTAACGTCACTTATAAAACACTAACACTGATGCGTTGTGCAAAACAGTTACTGACAACTGAGCGCATGACACACCCAGTTCCCCATTTACCCATTTACCCGACGCTTATAAAGAGGAAATAACAATGAATATATTTAAATAGTGTTTATTCCCAAGGTTCATTTTCTGTGTGATTTCAGTGACGTTTGCAGTGAGAATTTCTCCATTATGTGCAAATTATGTATTACAGGAAAGTGACAAATCTAAACGAATGATTCCTTGTAGCAACCGTATACCGCGTGTGGTCCGACTTTTCTTCAGTTCCCCACTCATGACTTTCCTTCCCGTTCTTCCTGCAGTTAGTTCCCATTTACTGTTTAATGCACAAAAATGGAAGAATAACTTGTCACTGTGGTACACTTATATACACCTTCTCATTAAATGTGTGTAGAGACGTTACAGGAAAAAAAATTATATTGGTGCCTCTGGTGAGTGTACGTAGCTAGTAGCTTACTTTTCTAATCTGTCAATGAAGTAACAAGCGAGTAACGTAAATCGCACATCCGATTTTTTACACTGCGTTATTAGTTAGCTTTTTTGGCTTTAGAAGGTTTTAATTTATCTATAGCTACTACTAAAAAAAAAAGACAGGCCACGCCCACAAACAACAGTAACAGTGGCTGTAGCTACATGGCCAAAGCTACAAGTGACTTGTTGCTTGCTAGCGTGAATGTAGGATTAGTGAACAAGTTAAAGCAATTAATAACAGATAGATTCTGTATATATATTAGGACATGAGGACACGAAAGCTCCACCAATTCTCTGGCCAAGGAATATTTAAGATGTAGAGGAAACGCTGCAAGATTCAGGACACACTGGACCGAGATCCAAACCTGAAGGACTTAAAAATTAAAACCCGTAGATTTTATTTATTAATATTAATTAGCTTTTTGGTGATTAAGCAGTGCTTAGTTAAATAACTGCAGGGTAACGTTAAACAGTTTGTTATTAAAATCTTAAATAATTCCATTGGACTCGTCAAAACTGAGCTGCCAGTTATTTTACAGATAAGTTTGAGGATCCTGCTTTAAGGAACCGAGAGAACGTCCTTTCAGCGTGGGCGTAATAAAGCCTAATAAAGCTTAATAAAGTCATGTTTATGTTTGTAATGGAGTTGGGTGTGGTGTTACACTTTTCTGGCTGGAGGACATGTTGACAGGCTGCCAGAGGAGAACCAGTGACACAATCGATACATTTAGGCGTGTGTGTGTGTGTGTGTGTGTGTGTGTCGGATAGGGTGTTGGCCGGTTGATGTTGTGCAGCAGCTTATTTGCAGAAGGCACAGCCCATGGGTGTTTGTGAAGATGGCAGGCGCACTTGCACATATGTGTGTGTGTGCGTGTTTGTGTGTGTTCAGAGTGCGTAAGACTCGAGCATAAACTAAGCAGCGTACACACTGACACACAGCTCGATTTGCAGTGACATCATGCATCCATTTAATGGTTCAGTGACAGATTTTTGGATGGTGTGTGTGTGTGTGTGTGTGTGTGTGTGAGTGCAGTTACGTTCAACGCACACACACTCTTATTCGCATGAATGTTTGCACTCTCCGCTCCACATCTTTCTGGGTGCATGAAGTGTTAAAAATAACAAAGGAGTTGAAAGTGCCGCCCAAACGACAGGGCGGATCCCCAACCACAGAACGCCACATCAGGGTTTTTAAAAAAAAAAATTTGTTGATGGAAGATAGAGCAGGTTTTAGAGAGATAGCGTGCCATTTTAGTTACAAACAATGAGATGATAAAGTGATAGAGCGATGATGTGCAATGAAGGCATCCTCAGGAATGGGATAGTGTGTGTGTTTGGTTTAATTCCTCTGTAAAATAAAAATAAATAAATAAATAAATAAATAAAGTATCCCAGATGTTATAGCTTCGAGTCACGGTTCACATTTAAAAAGGCCAGAAGTTTGTGCTGGTTGTCGTACACTGTGTTATTAGGCGTAGAGTAAAACTATAGAAATGTGTCACTTTGACATGAGCGATTTTTCTGCACTTGTGTTACCACAAATACTTTTTTTTTAAAATAAATTCCCTTGGACCTGTGTTTTCCCATCTCTCGCAGAAAGAGGAGAAACATCCCTAGAGGTCGGCAGTAGGTTGACGGTGGGAGGCGGAGCCGGCGGCGGGGACAGCACACTGGGGCCGGTACCTGAGGAGAGGAGGAAGAGGAGTCGGGAGGAGCTGCGAGAGTTATGGAAGAAAGCCATTCTGCAGCAGATCCTCCTCCTGAGAATGGAGAGGGAGAACCAGAAACTACAGGGTAAGACACACGGGCAAAAAGGTCGTAAACACGGTACACAGACACACACGCATCACACCAGTCCATCTTGACATATAGAATTACGCAAGCGATTCACAGTTCGGAAGGAATTCTTCAACGTGAAAGCAGACCTGTGAGTATAAGCCCCGCCCCCTAATGACCCCAGAATCAGTCCTGAGTTTGAGGAATGGCTCGAATCAATAAATACGAATTAAAATTAAAACATTACAGCTTATCATTGGCTTATAATAAATATTTTGTGGTATTAAAATATTACAGTCTTTATGTGGCTTATAGTAGAAATGATTTAGGTAGGAGTTATTTTAGTGTTAGGCTTTGAGTCAGATCAGATTTGAGTTCCATGTGGGTTCAGAAGTGGAAAGGTTTACTCACAGTAAAATGAAGTGTGTGTGGAAGAACACAAACCCGTAACTGTGTACATGTAACTACGTGCCGTCTGAAGTGGGCTGAACTAAAAGAGAAACTTAAACAGGTTTGTGAATACAACTCTCCCTACATCATCTTCCATGGAAAATAAAATGAAAGTAAGATCCACTCAGTCAGTGCTTTTACTCTAAACATTGAACAGAGTAGTTTTATTTAAGGTGTACGCAGCACCTCCTAGTGAATTTTACTTCTTAAATTAAATCAGCATTAAAACTGTTACTTAGCCGTTCATAAAATCAGTTTATGGCTTAGTGATGCTATTTACGTGCAAGCCAGAGGATCTCAAACACCTTTTCAGATGAAAAGAACTTCCAAAGACCTTGTTATGATTATAGCAGAGATCTGATTCACATTTAAACCAATAAGGAAGCGGGGTGTA
>CM040481.1:13547402-13567505 GCA_022758105.1 Pangasianodon gigas
TCCTTTCTTCAGGCATCACCCCAGTGTTTAATGTTATTTACTGTCTCTTCTGTTAGTCCTGTTGATTATCTAGTGCAATATTTTGAGAGCGGTGACATTTTATAATCTGAATGCAGGATATTTAGTATCGGTGTCATGAGTGATGTACGCTAGCAGGAATAGGAAGTACGACATCATTCCAGACACAAGCTAACACTGTCCTTGCTTTTCTTTCCACCTCTCTCTCTCCCTCTCCCTCTCTCTCTCTCCGTCAGGCCGTACGTTCCCCACGCACCCTTATTTCAGCGCTCAGCTGGGTGCAGGTCAGCTGTCGCTCTATAACCTGCTGAAGGCCTACTCTCTGCTGGACCCGGAGGTGGGCTACTGTCAGGGGCTGAGCTTCGTGGCTGGAGTGCTGCTGCTGCACATGAGCGAGGAGGAAGCCTTCGACATGCTCAAGTTCCTCATGTACGACATGGGACTGCGCAAACAGTACAGACCCGACATGATCATCCTGCAGGTACCCTGTCTGTCCTCACGCTGTCTGTCCTCACGCTGTCCGTCCTCATCCTGTCCATCCATCTTCATCCTGTCCGTCCATCTTCATCCTGTCCGTCCTCACGCTGTCCATCCTCACGCTGTCCGTCCTCACGCTGTCCGTCCTCACGCTGTCCATCCTCACGCTGTCCGTCCTCACGCTGTCCGTCCTCACGCTGTCCGTCCTCACGCTGTCCGTCCTCACGCTGTCCATCCGTCCTCATCCTGTCTGTCCATCTTCATCCTGTCCGTCCTCACACTGTCCATCCTCACACTGTCCGTCCTCACACTGTCCGTCTGTCCTCATCCTGTCCATCCATTCTCATCCTGTCCCTCCTTGCCCTGTGTAAGAAAATTAAATAAATTCATAACAGTGTGGTTTCATAACATACTTTATGGACAACAAGCCACTCAAAATCACTGTCTCTTCATCTCTCTCTCTCTCTCTCTCTCTCTCTCTATCTCTCTCAGATCCAGATGTATCAGTTATCCCGGCTGCTGCATGATTATCACCGAGAGCTGTACAGTCACCTGGAGCAGCATGAGATCGGTCCGAGTCTGTACGCCGCGCCATGGTTCCTCACTGCTTTCGCCTCACACTTCCCTCTGGGTTTTGTGGCTCGAGTCTTTGGTACACACCCACCCACCCACACACACACACACACACACACACACACACACACACACACACACACACCCCGCAGTGTCGGTCACACAGTCCTGATGTTATTAATGAGTTCCACATCTTAAATATCAGCGTTGTTTTTTCAGCACTAGTGTTTACACAGAGAGCACACGTGATGCGGGTGATGGAACCTTCCAGAGAAAATGCCCGGATCACTTTCTATGGACCCACCCACATGCTGTGAAGTGAAAGAGAACCAGGCATTGACAGAGGAATTTTTTTTTGTCCGCACGTATGAACCGAATGTATGGAAACGTTTGCAGAATAATTCATCGTAACTTTGCAGATTGTTAAATTAATATTGTACCCTCGATAGCTACCACGTTTTAGCATAATAACATCATGCTCTTTCTGCACAACATGCATGTTTTGGGAATATTTTTCAGGAAAAGCCTCTAATTATTTGTAAATAACTGGTGTGCAGGCATGATTGTTGGCCTGAGCGTTACACAAGACGAGGTGTGCCATTACTTTTGAAGCTCCTGTTCTCTGTGATGCCCAATTTTAACATCCAGCTGCCTCTAAAAGTTTTTACTCATCATTGTACTGAACGAATTTACGCCTTCTTAAATTATTAGTCCAAAAAATGTCTGCCACCATCAAAACGTTAGGGGGCGGAGCTTGGCGTAAAACTTCCAACCTTCAGCTACATGGTGAAGTTTTATTCGTGTTTATAGACGGCTAGTCCTAAAGCACAACATCGGCGAGGAACTGCATGTGGGTTCGTTCGCATTTCGCTTGCTTTTATTTAGAAACAAAATGGCTGACGAGCTTGGCACGTGTAACCCAATCTGCGCTGATCTAACCATGAAGCAGCTGTGGAATGCTGTCAGGTTATGAAGAACCGAATCTTCACCATCTGGCTTTTTTTTTTTTTTTTTTTTCATCGCTGGTATTTTTCTAGAGAAGATTCACATGATGTAGGAGGAGATGGCATCAGTGCAGAAATAGCTTTCCTTTCCAAGGAAAAGTGCCAACTCCACATACACACACACACACACACACACATGCACACACACACACATGTGCATACACACATACACGCACACATGCGCTGTTTATGTTCCCTGAAAGAGTTAGAGCGAAGTATGCAAATTGAAGTCATTAGAAAACTGCTGATGTTGGCATAATTAACAATGAATATGTGTATAATTACTAAGCAGCTTTTTTATATATACATATATAGAGAGAGAGAGAGAGAGAGTTAAAAAGCATTCCAGGAGTGTAACGTGTGCTGTTTTTACTCACTCTTTGTTTAACCTGACAGATGTTTATGAAGATTATTAACATGTACATGTCTGTAATTCATCACTGTAATTAAAGTAATTAATACACGTTGTACTCCAGACCATAAAGAATTATAATGAGTCATAAAGCTTTATAAATACAGGCTTCAGGGAAAATGTAATAAGAATTACTGTAGCTGGTTCTGTGGTTTCTGTCTCTCTTTCTTTGTGTGTGTGTGTGTGTGTGTCTCTTACTCTGTGTGTCTTTCTTTCTTTCTTTCTGTGTGTGTGTCTCTGTCTCTGTGTGTCTCTCTTTATTTCTGTGTGTGTGTCTCTCTTTATTTCTGTGTGTGTGTGTCTGTCTCTGTGTCTCTCTTTCTGTGTCTGTCTGTGTTTCTCTTTCTTTCTTTGTGTGTGTTTGTGTGTCTCTGTCTCTGTGTGTCTCTCTTTCTGTGTGTGTGTCTGTCTCTGTGTGTCTCTCTTTCTGTGTGTCTCTGTCTCTGTCTCTGTGTGTGTCTCAGACTCTTCATGCGGGAGTCAGTTGTCCGTTAAATCAGTCATTGATGCCAGTACAGTGCTTCTGTTATGTTTAATCACAAACTCACATCTGTGTGTGTGTATGTGTGAGAGAGAGAGAGAGAGACAGAGAGAGAGATGCTGAACACACCCCGCCTTATTTGTAATGAGACATCATTTTATGCTTTAGCACTTAGATAAGATTACACACACACACACACACGCATTCTTTCTCACTCAGTTCACGCCTTTGCAGTTTAACATTGGAGTTGATGAGATCATAGATTAAAGTGATAGTTTGGTCAGAAATGTACACAGATTTCGCCCTGAGTAAGTTTTTCACTGGATCCGTGATGCTAAAGTTGCTGACAAGTGATGGAAGCTTGCAGCGTCCAGTCTAGCGTAAAAAGTCTAAATCACCACACACTCACTTCCCGTAGACTTTAACACACAGGCATTAGATTCAGTGAGGAGGCGTGGCCTCATGTTTGATTAAGATGAGATTGATTAAGTGAAGTGAGTGCTAAACCGGTAGCTGAAGTGTAGACAGCACAGCAGTCAAGTGTCCTAGTTATTTGGATCTGTGAAAACGGAGGGATTCTGTAAAAAAAAAAAAAAAAGGCTGTAATTCCTAAACAGTGAATGCAATATTTTTGAAGCCCTTGAATTAAATCTGAAAGTCTACACTTCAATCACATCTCGATTCTTTCATTTCAAATCCATTGTGGTGATGTACGGAGGCAGAATTACACAAATTGTGTTACTGTTACCAAATACTTATGGACCTGACTGTATATATAATGAATGTGTATAATAGCAAACTCGAATATGTGTGTGTTTTCAGACATGCTGTTCCTACAAGGGTCAGAGGTCATCTTCAAGGTGGCGCTAAGCCTTCTGGGAAGCCACAAGCCGCTGATTCTGCAACACGACAATCTGGAGTCCATAGTGGACTTCATTAAGAGCACGCTGCCCAACCTGGGACTGGTGCAGATGGAGAAAACCATCAACCAGGCACGTGTGTGTGTGTATGTGTGTGTAAAAAATGTGTAGAAGTGTTTAGAAGTCAGGCATCATTTAAAAGAAAATTATTTGTAATATCACCGTTTTTATTTCTGGCCCAGAAATTAGCCCCGCCTCTCAATCTGATCACGGCTGCATAACCCCGCCCCTTTTTCATCACCCGAGGGTGGTTTTTTTTTTTTTCCCAAATAATTTTTTTTTAAACACTGCAGTAGCAAAAGACAGATTTTAAAAAATGACACGTGAAACATTTCCTCTGAAACGGTGCAGGCTGTGTTTCAGTGTTTCGTTTCAGCCTCCTGGAAATCTGACATATTTATACACTAATGTAATATAATTCTACACCACTACAGATAAAACGTTATTTCCAGGTGAGTCGTGTCACCTACATTCCCAAGATCTTTCAGAAGGTGCATTTTAAAGAACAAACCTACAAAATGACTTCCGTTAGTTTTCATTTAACAGCATTTCATACAGCATACGAATTTAAATAAAAAATATTTTTTAAAAATGACTATGGGTTGCGTCATAAATATAAACTGAATATCCAAAATAAAATCTAAAATGAATATAAAAATAAATAAAATAAATGCCAGAAAATCCAAAATATAATAATAAAATGAGAATAATATTAGAAATGTACAGAAAGTACACAAATATGCAAATAAATAAAATAAATCCAAACTCTTTCTAAACTAAACAGATCGTTTAATACAAATACACACTGGAACATTTTACACACATATCCAAAAAATATACCAAGTAAAATACACAAAATGATCTAGAGTTGATTAGTAAATAAAAAATTAGGATAAATATCAATAAGAACATTTTTACTGAGTAAATAAATAGATTTAAAATAATGAATGTGAAAGATGATTATTTTAATAAAATGCTGATTTTTATTTGTTGGTTTTATGTTTTTGCTATGCTGTAAAAAACACGAGGTGGGGTGTGTGTCTCTGTGTGTGTGTGTGTGTGTGTGTGTGTGTATGTGTGTGTGTGTGTGTGTGTGTGCGGAATTACACACACATACACACGTGTATCATTATAGCTTGTCTGTGTTAAAGTGTGGTATTTTTGTGACTATAAATCTGTCCACACCTGCAGGTGTTTGTGTGTGTGTTTGTGTGTGTGTTTGTGTGTGTGTGTGTGTGTGTGGGGTGATTGCATGCATGTGTGTCTGCAAGGGTCTGCACGTATGTTGTTGTGTGTGTAATTTACTAAAGCTGTGGTTTTCACAACTGGCTGAAAACATGCCACTCGTTTTTGTTTAACACACCCAAACACACACACACCCAAATACACACACCCACACACACACACACAAACACAAACACGCCAACGTTTTGAATTATGAGCTATATTTGCATGAATTTGAATTTAGTCTCTTACTGCAAAGTTGATTTACTCTCATCGCTTGGATTGTTTGTTTTATAAAAGACGTGTGTGTGCACGTGTTTCCGTGAGTGTGTGTGTGTGTGTCTAAATAAATCTAACAAAACCACCACACGGTAAACTAATCTCCTGATGGAATTTAATATAAGGGTTTGCCAAGTTAAGATGTGGCTTTTTATTTTTTTTAATTTTTATTTTATTTATTTTTTTTTTGGTGAATTTTCTGGGGGGGGGGGGAATTATTTTTAAAAAAATACAGAATATGGAGAACCTAAATCTAAAAAATAATTTTGGAGATACAAATAATTAGGCAATTTTTTTAAAATTAGATTTTCTTCCTAGTCATTGAAGCTGATCATTTTTCTGATCACTTTATTGATTGATTGATTTTTAAATTCCGATAATTTCACAGTGTTTGCTCCTGAGCTGCGATAGTTTTTACAGAAGTTTGGGTCTTACAAGAACACAAAAGGTGTGTCCTATCAGTGTCCCTATTGGTCAACTACAATTTTTGACCACGCCCACTCAAAGATTCGAAAACCTTCGTCGCCTAGCGTAGTGTCACAAAGCGTTCAATTCGCAGCAGGAATGAATCCCATCCATCTGTTAACCAATCAGAGATGGTCGGGGGCGGAGCATCTGTAGTACCTTTCTGTTGGTGTGGCAGCAAACCTTGAAGCTCCGCCTACATGCCAGAAATTGATTTCTGTGATATGCAGAATTTATAATGAAGGACACCAGAAGTGACTGTATGTGTGTGTGTGTGTGTGTGTGTGTGTGTGCAGGTGTTTGAGATGGACATCAGTAAGCAGCTGCAGGCGTACGAGGTGGAGTACCACGTGCTCCAGGACGAGCTCCTCGACGGCCCGTCCACTCTCAGCCAATCACAGCGCGCCGCTCAGCTGGAGAAGACCAACGGCAGCCTGCGGCAGCAAAACCTCGACCTGCTGGAGGAAGTACAGGTAACCAATCACGAGCCGCTTCCACTCCTCCTCCCGAGGGGCATCAGTCATTCCTGCATGTAGCTAATTATCCGATTAGACTGAAATCTGAAATTAAAGACTCGGCTCAGGAACGTGATGAACCCGTTTCCGAGTTGCTGTCGGATGCTGAGCCGCGCCCGGTGTGTTCTCTCTGAACATCAGCGATCTAGACTGGTTAATTGTCTCGTATTGTCTCCACCTGCGGTTTTACCCTGGAGTAATAATCACGGTGAATAGTGTCAGACCTCACACAGCGGGAGAGGAGCGCAGGAAGAGCACGCACACACACACACACACACACACACACACACACGTCTCCAGTGAACGTGTAAAATATTCTCATACTGTTTTTAAAAAACGTTATCAAAAATTAATCACAGTGTATCAGAATTCCTCTCTCTCTATCTGTCTCTCTCTCTCTATCTCTCTCCCTCTCTCTCTTTCTCTCTTTTCTTATTATTTGATTTGGTGTTATGGCTCTGTGTGAAGTTACAGTCTGTATTTTGTTCTTGATTATATTTTTGTCATATTAATTAGTTTTTTAATGAAGTGAGAATTGATAGGACGATGTTTTAGTAATTGTAATAAAGGTCTTTTGAAAATTCAAATTCTCTCTCTCGCTCTCTCTCTCTGTTTCTTTCTCTATTTCTCTTTCTCTGTTTCTTTCTCTCTTCTTCTCTCTCTTTCTTTGTTTCTTTCTCTTCCCCCCCGTGTTTCTGTCTGTCTTTCTGTTTCTCTCTCTCTCTCTTTCTCTCTCTCTCTCTCTTTCACTCTCTCTCTTTCTCTCTCTACTTCTCTTTCTCTGTTTCTTTCTCTCTTCTCTCTTTCTGTTTCTTTCTCATTTTCTCCCCCCTTGTCGCTCTCTCTTTCTGTCTCTCTCTCTCTCTCTGTCTTTCTCTGTTTATCTCTCTGTCTCTCTTTCTGTCTCTCTCTCTCTCTCTTTCTGTCTGTGTCTCTCTCTCTCTCTCTCTCTCTCTCTCTCTCTCTCTCTCTCTCTCTCTCTCTCTCTCTCTCTCTCTCTCTCTCTCTCTCTCTCTCTCTCTCTCTCTCTCTCTCTCTCTCTCTCTCTCTCTCTCTCTCTCTCTCTCTCTCTCTCTCAGGTGGCCCATGCGAGGATCCGTTTCCTGGAGTCGCGTGTGGAGGGCTTGGTGAAGAGCGAGGCGGCGCTGCATGTCGAGCTCACGTCCCTGCAGCAGGAGCACTCGGACCTGCAGCACACCGTCACCCAGCTCCAGACTCTGCTCGCCAGCCACGGCATCCAGTACCCCTCAGCTCCGTCCTAATACACTCCCTCGTTCACTCGTTCACTCCTTTATCTCCTCAGGAGAAATAATGAGACGTGACCTCTGGGCTGGGGGGCGGAGACTTGTTCCGATATTTTGGTGTAAGGTATAATGCGCCCTTATTCCCTTGGGATGAGAGGAAGAGGATACAGACTCATGAGTAGGTGCTGTTTGGATTAGAGCGCGTCCCTCTCTCTTTCTCTCTCTCTCTCTCTCTCTCTCTCTCTCTCGCGCCACTCACAGGGAAGTGCCTAAAGGTCAAAGGTCGCTGACTTTGGAACTGTGGACTCTTTTTTTAAGGCGTAACAATGACACACCAGCACTGATCGGCTCTGCGCCACACTCCGAACAATTGCACACGTTTCCCGCACCACACACTGTGTGTGTGTATGCGTGTGTGTGTATGTGTAAAGTATTTGCACCCTTTGTCTTGTGTGTTCACTCCATGTAAAGGCACTGCTGTATGCTGGTTAGCGTCGAAAAACAAAAACGAATGAGATGTGCACACTCATGACTTTTCTTTTCAACCTCCATGATTTCCAGACATGAAAGTGTTGGTTTTTTTTTTTTTTTTGTCGTCATAATTACTCTCATTATAGTGCATCTCTGTCTAGACATGAAATCTCTGTGTACATTCAGACGAAGCCGCCCATCCCTTAAGATACACGAGTCTGCCTGAATAACAATACCCACAATGCACCTCTGTCAGACACCAAACCCGTCTGTGAATCCAGACCACGATATTCCCAGACGCATCCGCCACACAATGACTCGCAGCATCCTTTGCTCTACATTCAAACAATCAGCCGAGCAAAAACTCACGAGAAGTGACACGTGGTCACTGGCCATGTGCCGAGGTTGCGCTTTTTTTATACCGCAGCGCTCTCGATACAGATTGGTCAGTTTCCTGTAACAGTTGTGCAGCTGCAAAATCGCAGGTTCGTTCTAATACATTATCGTTTCTATAGCAACAGCTCATTCACGGGGCCTTCCACATAAACCGTGTATAATTGATTGATATAAATGGTAAAGTTTTCTGTGAGAGGATGTTTCTATTACATTTATGGAAAGAGTCTCCAGTGTCAAGCTGTAACTTCAAGCTTTACAGCATCTACAGGACAGAAAACGTTTGCGTTTCCGGTTTCTCAGTCACATGACAAGCTGCGTTTTTGTCTTCACGAGAGAAATTATAGCTGCTATATACCGTGACTTGTTTCGTGGACACTCCAAAATTAAACATAACTATAAATGGATAAAAACTGTGTGGTTTTACTTTAATAAGTAAAAAATTGTCAGTGTTGGCAAGCTGTGGCGTAAGAGGGACAAACGCACTTCCGGGACGTGCTGTCAGAGGAAAATAATCAACTTTGTTATGGTAACAGAGATTGTTGATTGTTTTCCTATAACAGCACGCCTAAAATGCGTTTCATTATTTACATATAATAAAAGCCAGATTTTCAGTGTATCATGATGAATAAATCCTGACAGTGATAATTCACCCAGCACTACAGCGTTGGTTAAAGGAGCGGTCTGTCATTTTTATGACTTGTCCTTAGCAGCTGCGACAAAAAAAATTGGATAAGCCACACCCACTTTTGAACTTACAATGTTCTCATGGCTGGTTTTTTTTTTGTTTTGTTTTGTTTTGTTTTGTTTTTTTTTTGCGGGGGAAAAGAGGTGTGAGGAAATAAGTTCTGAGCAAGAAGCAGGGCTAATTTCAGGGCCAGAAAAAGGCAAAATTCTTATTTAGCAGCTGCGACAAAACAAATTGACAAGCCACGCCCACTTTTGAACCTACGTGGTGTTTTTTGAGGAAAAGAGGCAGCGGTGTGAGCGACTTTGTTCAGACTCAGAGGCGGGGCTAACTTCCGGGCCAGAAAAAAACGCAAATTAAGGCAACGATGCATTTGATAATGTTCAAAGTAAGAATCGTTCGTAAGCGGGACAGGCTTTGGACAGACTTTATCCCTTCCTCTGTAGTGGAATGCAGTGGGACGGGAGAGTCTTTAAAAATGATATCGTACATGTTTTTTAATCGTACGTGTAAAATTAGCATGAACTGAACGCTAGGTTCTGACCTACAGCGTGAAAGGAAGTTTACATGTGTGTGGCGCTAAAGCGGCTAACAGTCAGTGAAAGTCAGCGGACAGCGGTTAGCATCGTATCGTTCGGTTATTGCATCATTTCTGGAAATTTTTTTTTTTTTTTTGTGTATAAACTTTTGTCAAACCTGAATGAACCAAAGACATTAAAGCAATGTGGAATGCTGTCCATTGTGCCGTGTGTGTGTGTCGTGTGTGTTAGAGAGTTGTGCAAGGCCTCTCCGTCTCTCCTGTTGCCCTTTTCAGCCCGCACTGTTTTGACAGACTCTAATTGAGGGTTAGGTGGCAGGATAGAAGACTCCGGCGCAAACAAACAATTGAAAAAACTCTCCCCTGGAGACCTTTTGCGCTCTCAGGTCTTCTGGAATATTCCAGTGTGCACGAGGTGATTTCTGAAGTTTGTCCTTCACCATGGCGAGAAACTTTAGATTTTTTTTTTAATATAGAGTGTTTTACTGATGAGTATCATAAAGAGTGATTTTTACTGGTGGATACTTTTAAAAAAACTGTACAAATGTCTGTATGTGTCACTGTATAGTTTGTAGAATTTATAGCTTGTGGTACCTAATATTAAAATATTAAAAATATTATATATAAAATAATAAAATCCACTACCAAATAGCAAATAAATAAATTTAAAAAGCATAAAAGACTTAAATACTCCTTTATACCCAAACATAAAAATCGATACAAAAATCTATACAAAAAAGTGCAAAAGTTTGTGCACCCGGAAGACATTTGGCGTGTATTTGGTTTCATAGATTTTTCCTCATTATCACAAGTAACAAAAAATATATATATTCAAAATGTCGGTTAAAATTGGGGAAAAGTATTCAAAAAATCTAATTCAGTTCAAAAAGTTTGCACACCCCCTTTCTAAAAAAAAAAATGATTCATGATTCAGTAGATTCATCAGGCTGCAGATGTTGACAAAAAAAGGGGGAAAAATGGCCAGTTGACTTTTGCAAAGCAATTTTTCCTTGATGTGAACGTCTAAGGAGACATTCTGACCATCTGTGGGAAGTATTAGTGTTTAGTAATGAATAAATAAGCTTGTATGGATAATTTTCTTTTAATTTTTTCCTCTGAATCAGCAACAAACATGGATGTGGAAATGAAGGAAAATACAGTTGAGTGTAAAAACTGTCTAAATGTTAGCCAAAGACTTGCTGCTGTTTCACCGAGAGCACAGACATGATGCGCTACAAAAATATTATCAGGATAGAATCAAGAAATGTGGCTACACAGAATCGTTCACTTCCCAGAAGTCACGTCAGTCTATATGTATATATATATAAGACCACAGCGCTGTTAAATTCTCAATTCTGATTGGTCAGAGTTTTCTATAGCACCAGCTCTGACTGTAGTGTCAGCTGTAAATCAAATCACAGGTTTAGGTTAATACACGCGTTCTGACATCATCGTTTCTATAGTAACAACTTGTATGGCGGACGATCTATATCAACTAATAATAAACACAACACATTAAAAGCGTTTTATTTAACTAAGAAAAACGCATGTAATCATTGATATGATAAACTTTTCATTAAGGAGATGTTTGTTTCACATTTATGGAAGGAGTCTCCAGTGTCAGCACTTTGTAACAGTCAGTTTTCTGAGTTTATGCTTTGTGGTTTCTCAGTAACATGATCAGCTGCGTTATTTTCATCTTATTAACTTAGAGCGAGGGGAAAAAGAAACTGGTGAGGCTGGTGAGGGAACGACTGTTTATAGCTGCTCTAATGTAACATACCGGGAACGATCTTGTTTCTCAGACATCATTGAATGTAACTATAAGAGGATAAAATATACAACGTGTCATTCTTAATTAATAAAAAAATTTTAATAGTTGGCAAATCACTGTGGTATAAGAGGAATAAAACACTTCAGGACGTGCTGTTATTGGAAAATAATCAATTTCGGGGTGGTAACAGTAATTCCGCCTCATCACATTACTCCGTTGTTTAAGTTCTTACGTAATGCACTTAACTAGCTAACTAGCTAACTAGCTTCTCATACAAATTAGCTACCATTTTTTTTTAGGTTTCCAAGCAACGAAAACATGGGACTGGGCAACACGAAGAAGCTTTCAGGTGAACTAGCTAATAAATGTATAATTTAGAATAGTATAATAATATAAAAAAGTACGTAAAGCGTTTGTCTTCTTCTTCTTCTTTTTTTTTTTTTTTGAATATAAACACCACTGTTGCTGTTGTTGAGCCATGGATGACTTGTTTCACGGCTGAGTTCCGTAACCGCTGCTCTAACAGTCTGTATGCAAATGTGAACAGTTTGAGAAATGTGAGACACTGAACTCAAACGTGTGTAACAGTTACTGTTTATTCAGCTTTCCTTTTAGAACCGTGAGTACTGAACGAACCTGTCAGTGAGCAGAAATCAACATGTTTAAACTCAGCAAGGGGATCTTAACACAAACCCTTCTGCTTATCTGTTTTTTATATCATTATCTCACACACACACTTTGTCTTGTTATCCTTATGAGGACCTTATGAGGACCTGATAGAATTATTAATGCTATGCTACACCTAAATCTAACCTTAACCTTCACCTCAGTAACCAAAATTAAACCTTTTGTCTCTTTTAGTTTTTTCAATAAAAGCTGAAGTTTTTGGGAGAAAAAGTGGGGACCAGCCAAATCAGTCCCCACAAGGTCAAAACTGTCAGATATTCCTATCTTTGTGGAGAAATGTGGTCCTCACTAAGATATGTAAACACTCCTACACACACACAAAGGTGAAAGTTTGGGATTGGCATCTGTACAACAATGGAAAAGATTCTTCCCGAAGGCAGATTAGCTGTAAACTGTAAATCTCGTTGTGTCTGAACAATTTTACAAGCTGATAAGTGAGAAATGGAGTATGTGTGTGTGTGTGTGTGTGTGTGTGTGTGAGGGAGGGAGGAAGAGTTGAGGAAATAGTAAGGCTATAAATTGTGCAATAGAACACACAATTATTATTAATAAAACACTAATAATAACTATTTATATTACAGTCACCATTGCTGTATGAAAAATATTAACACCTCGTCAGGTTGTAGTGGTGAAGCCGCATTGTTATATTTGTACTTATACCACTGTTGTGTTGTAGCAGTTAAGAGAATTGTACACGAATATGCAAAACTAAGTTTGTGTTTATTGACTTTTGGATCAGTGGATCTCTGATTTTTCAGCTTTGGAGATCTTCAGGAGGATTGAAGGTACCCGTTTGTCAGCACTGGAACAGCATCAGGTGGGTTATTAATGAGGTTTTTTTTTATTATTGAAGTGTGAAATTCTTAGCGTAAATTATCATGATGAAAATTCTGAGACATTTAAGAACAGGATTTTTTGACCACTCGTCAAATACAGAACCTTATTATTTATTTATTTTTCCTCCCCAAATTTGGTCTCGCCGGTTCCCACCAGCTCGCCCCTACATACGACAGCTACCAACTGGGGAGGGTGAAGGCTAACACGTGCTTCCTCCAAGACACGTGAAGCCAGCCAATCGCATCTTTTTCTAACTGCTGCTCATGCTGCTTCACGTCACTCGGAGGAACGCGCTATCCGCCTTCTTCCACATACATGATCTCCCAGGCGCTCGTGATTGGTTAGTGATTGACCAATGGAGAGAGAGTATGCCATCTTTCTCACTTAGAGAGCACGGTCGCAGACGGGTGTGGCCAGAACCAGATTATTCTGTAAACTAACGAACTTAGTTGGTTCTAGTTCCCAAAATATAAACAAATTATGAATTTAAACCACCGTTCTTTACCCTGACTAGGATTAAGCAGTTATTGAAGATTCTTCAGTAGTGTGTACGAGTTCAGAGGACGTGATTACAAAATGTTGTGATATTTTTTTGTATCATCATCAACAAGAAGTTTATTTTAACATGCAAAATGATCACTTACTGCTTGCTGTAGGCGTCATGTTCATACTGGTCACTATGAATTTTTGTTATTGACATCGACACGCCCCCAACTCGGAAAATCAGGTCTCGGAGAAAAATACGACTTCCTGAGTTGTAGATACGACATTGTCATGCCATTCAAGTGCACTCATCTCGGATTTACAATATTTTGCAACAGGACTCGATTCTGCTGCAACAGGCAGCAATTTAACCCAGACAACTGGTCTGAGAGCATCTGAGTGCAAGTTAACTCTAGTCAGAAAGTGATTCGACTCTGAATCAACTCTGCTGCAGGAAGTGAATCAAACATGCCGTGTGTTTTGGGTTTATAGATCCGAGCTGCCAAACTGAACCAAAGCACAGAGCTGTAGCGCTGCAGAAATGTGATGTGTTCTGGAAATTTGGACCAATGAACAATAAGAGAAAGGAAACGCTGGATATACAGAATGTTTTACACTCAATATTTATATAATTATCTAGTGATTTGTTGAAGGGCAGCTATGTGTTTTCTGAGTTTACATTTTCAGCCTAAGCTCAGCCAAAGTTTTTTGTTTTTTTTTTTGCTTTTTGATTCGTTTCATTATTAGTAGTGTGAAAACAAAACAAAACAAATAGCAAACAAAACAAAAGAATCCAAGTCGTTTTGATTCGAGTCGATTCGATTTGAGTCGAACTCGACAAATGGACTAATAGTTGTGAAAGGTCCCTAAAGAGCAGGATAAAACCTGAGCTTGTGTACAACTCAAACACCGTAAACCTTTTTCAAAATAAACTTCGATGTTGTGACTTCATTGGGAGAAATATTTGGGAACTTGCTGTGGAATTACAACAAATGGACGATATTTCAATATGTGGGCGTGTGTTTACTTTTGGGAATTTGGCGGCACTGAGGCTTAAGAAGACATTGCAAGACAATGCAGTGAATGGTGTCACCTTTTGTTGAAACTGATTTTGTCTTTGCTGATGTTTGTCAACTTTCTCCAATTCGGTTTTCATGCATCACACTTCGGAGGTGTGAATGACGTCAGTCGGTTTGTTTGCTTTTTCTTTTTTTCTTTTTTCCCCAGCACTATCAGTAGTACCATGGAACAGGTCAGACAGGAGTATCCAGGATGAGCAGGATTAAGCTAATAATTTTCTCCATGGCTGCCTCTGTTGTTGAAAAACAGGCAGATAAACATGTGGGAGGCATAGCAGAGCCAGGTTCTTCGCATGTACAGAGTGCCTACTGCGCATAGCTCAGCTCATCTACAGCTATCACTTAATCGTATCATCACTTCAGTAGAACTGCCAATCTGTTTATCAACAGGTGCACTTTTGACATCTGTGCTTTCATTCAGCTTTTCCCTAGAAGCACATGCAATGGATATAAAAAAGTTTACACACCCTGTTAAAATGTCAAGTGTTTATAATGTAAAAAAATGAAACCGGGATAAATCATGTCAGAACTATTCGCACCCGAGTTAAAGTAATGATCATACAGCTGTCATCAATGGAATTATTCTGATTAACCCCAAATAAAGATCAGCTGTTTTGTAGGTTTCTGATCGTTTTTCACTTTAGTTCTATACGTTGCAATTTCACATTAAAGGTGGGAAAAGATCTGACATGATTTATCTTAGTGTTATTCTTTTCCTTCACAAAAATCTGCCATTTTAACAGCGGTATGTAGACTTTTTATATCCACTCTACCTAACGTGCTTCTGTTTTCACAGTTCAGTGTTAGCTCATGATTTTCAAATCCTGAGTAATATCATAAACCTTCTACTTCTTTAAATCACTTTGGATAAAGTGCCTTCTACAGTATATAATTAAATTCAATTCGATTTTATCTGAATAGCACTTTTAACCTTAGACATGTAATAGTCACTAAGCCGTTTTACAGAAATCCAGATGTTGATTCAGATCCCTAATGAGCAACCAGGAGGCAACAGTAGCACGGAAAAAGGATATATGTTCAGTATGATGTTCAGTATGAGCAGATTGTTAATCAGAGTCCTGGAATGAACACGTCTTTGGCAGCTCTTAGATACGACTCTACAATATGCAGGTGTGATGTAAGGGTGAGGCTGGGGCAAAAAACACAAATAACAATAGTGTAGGAGTCATATCATGCGATAAGTCTCACATTTCACTTCCTTAGCTTGTTTGTCTACAACATGGCTTTCGAACGAACCTGTTAATCGTGAAATTGCTGCTTTGGATTAAATTCTTTTCATATCAATCACTCTTGCTTCTAAAAACAGGTGTGTTATGTACAATACTCAGTTGAATTATTACATAATTTTTTTTCGTTTATTTCCTCTGTCTCACCCAATGCCAAACATTCCTCTTCAATGGTATTTTTTTATTTTATTTTATGTAATAAAGTTTTTTATACACAGAGAATAACATTCATGGAGATCTTTACTTGTTATTTGTATGTGAAGGCAAAACACTCATGAGTGGTGTAAATATGCTAATATACAACAATAACTTTATAAAGTTGTAAATGAATATAAAGGCCAATATAAAAAAATGGCCATATAAAGTTTTATGTGTCTCTACACACTTTCACACGTTTACACTAATTCTATAGTCTCACATGCTCCTGGGGTTGTCAGGACTTGTGCTGCGTCCTTGCTTTCTCGCTTTTGCTATTCTGAGTTCATTAATATGAAATAAAATGTTAATGTATATTCGACATAGCTAACTTCTGCAATGTTAACTAAGTCACTCTATTTATTAAGGTGCAAATATACATCTCTTTCACCACGCGGCTGCAACGCAAGCGCGATTGTTCACATACTCACTTGCGTATCTTGTGTAAATATGTGTAGCAATTTAACGCACAGCGACGTTAAACACATTAACAATCTTAAGGTTCTCTTTAAAACTTTCTGCCGTCAGCGTGATGGTTGTCATGATCTGCATCTCAAATCAAAAACCCCTCACCGTACATTAAAAAATATTTCCTAATCTAGAAAATCCAGAAGAGTGTTACTCAAAACAGACCTTTCAGTAGGTTTAAGAGGTTTTTAAAACGTCAAACACAGGAAAACCGATAGTGTTAGTGTTAGAAATGATGGAAAGGCTTGTTTTCCTGCCCTGTTTAAATCATAAAGACTTTTTTTTTAACAGCTATAAACTGTCGTTCCATCACCAGCCTCTTCTTTTCTCTTTCTTGAAGTTAATAAGACAAAAAAAACAACAACGCAGCTTGTCATTTTACAGAGAAACCTCAAAGCGTAAACTCCTCTGTCCTGAAGATATCGGAAAACTTCAAGTTACAGCTTTACCTCTGACTGTAAAAAGCGCTGACACTGGAGACTCCTTCCATAAATGGTGTAGAAAACTTTACCATTTGAACAATTCCAGTGACAAATTTTTAAAACTATATTTATACAGAGCGTCCACTATGCCACCTGTGTAAGTCATTGCTCTAGAAATGATAACGTACTGGAACGAGCGCTTTGATATGAACCTGTAAAAGACTGTCAGAGCTGCTGTTATAGAAAATTAATCAACACCTTGATCGACAAGGAGAAATATTACATAAATCCGCCTATAAATCAGATTTTGGACAACAGCAATTCGTCTTGTGATTGGTTAGACTGCGAGTTCATCTTCAGTGTGCACGTAGTGCTCGTAGCGTATGTGCACGTAGCGTATGTGCACGTAGCGTATGAGGAGGCAAAGGGGTGTGTTTAATTTGGAGCGATATTTTAGGGACAGTGTCTAGTGCAGTGAGAGTTTTAATGACCACACACATACACACACACACTCACACAGGAAATGGTCAGGAAGCGGTCATTCACACAGAGGAAATGTATAACACACACACACACACACACACACACACATTGCTCTTATCATGGCACACCCAAACCTCCCATGCTCCAGCCCATCCTGAAAAGCCTCTTGATACGTTAAAAAGTGAGAATGTGTATGTGTGTGTGTGTGTTTCGCTTCAGGGACATGCCTTGGCAGGATGCTGTGCTCCCACCCAAAATGTGGCGCCTGACCCATCCCGTCCCCTCCATCTCTCCCTCTCTGTTTTTGGCCCTGATCTAAACCTTAGAGATGGAGAGATATCAAGAGACAAATGTTTACTATTCAAATCAGCGAATTGTTTTTTTTTTTCCTTTGGTTCTACTTCCTTAAATTGTTATACTTCAGCAGTGATGCTTACACCTCAGCTATCAAAACCAGTGATTCAGACTCGCTGTTAAGGGAATCATTAGAAATAAAATGTCCACAGATGTAGCTGCTCAGCCGAAACTTTGTTTTGTTTGTTATCCGGTGTCTGGTTGGGGTTCAGGTACGGGCCGCCGGGTTAGCATCATACACGTGCTAGTTCACAGACAAAAGGCCGCCCCAGAGCTAAAAAGTCCAAGCACCATTTGGAAGCTGAATCACTTTCTTACTCAGAACTAATGTCAGACTCGGGTTAGGGGGCGTGGCCTAATGTGTGAAGGTGGAGTTGTATTTTTGAGCAATTTGACCATTAGGGAAAAATCATACATTCCACATGTGATTATGTGAATAATGTGACCACATGGAGGTGCATTTCAAAACGTTATTGACTGAAATGGCACGTGAACTAAACACGTGACATCCTGTAACTGTAACTGAAAATGAACACAAGTCCTACATGTGAAAAAATAAATAAATAAATAATTACATATGAAAATAAATGAATCATAAATGAATCATGTACCAATCACATGTGAAAATAAATGAATCATGCAGAAATAACGTGAAAATAAATGAATCATAAATGAATCATGCAGAAATAACATTAAAAATGAATCATTTGTAAGAATCATGTGAAAAATGAATCATAAATGAATCATGTGAAAAGAAATTAATTGTAAATTAAGAATGTGTAAAAATCACATGAATCATAAAGGAATCATGTGTAAGAATCACATGAGAAATTAATCAAAAATGAATCATTTGTACAAATCACATGTGAAAATAAACGAATCATAAATTAATCATGTATTTAAAAAAATCACACGAAAATAAATGAATTGTAAATAACATGTATAAATCACAAAAATCATATATGAATCATAATGAGTCATATCTGAATGTAAATTAATCATAAATGAATCATGTGTAAAAATTACATAAAAATAAATCATAAATGAATCGTATATAAGAATCACATGAATCATATATGAATCGTGTGAATCATAAATGAATTCATCATTTAAAAATCACATTAAAATAAATGAATCGTGTAAAAATCACAAAAATAAGTAAATCTTGTGTAAAATAATATAATATAACTAATAATGGAAGTTCATGTGACTTTTCTATAAGAGGAATAATAATAATACAGTTCACACTTGATTCTGATTTTTTTCCTATTTTATTAAACTTTATGTACAAGTGCATTAGCTACATTTTAGTGTTACTGTGTAAATGTAAATTTTTAGCTAAAGGATTTTAATTAATCCTTTATTTGTTGTTAAAAACACTTTTTTGTTGTTGTTGTTTTTTATAAATGACAAAAAGCCATTTTTTTTTTAAATTGCAAACATTCAACCAATGAAATGTTATTAAAATTCCAAAACCCATTTAATCAGTTGGTTACGTGATCATTAGCTACAAGTGGAGGGGATTACAACACACTTGAGCCTAAACACTAAATAAATAGTCATTTTATAATGACTCACGTTCATGAATCTAAAGGACGTCATGTACAAATAAAAGGCCTGATGAGATTAAAAAAAGATCATTATTCCAGAGAGAAAGCAAATCTGACGGTAAATGAAGTGTAATCATGAGTGTATCTCGTCCTTCAGGCTCTTAATCAGCAGTCATTACGTCAGAATCATAAACCCAGTTATAAAAATAGCTCCTGCACTCCGAATGGGTGTAACAAAGTTGGGTGGAAACCTTCTGGGTAAATACATGACTATGTGTTTACCTCAGGACCTTTTATATAATGATTGACCCGCTCCGCTGGTGTGGATCACATGACCTACCTGCACCAAGGGATGGGTCGATATGTAAACCAACACCCACACGCCTGCCAAGTCCGGGGTTAACGCCTAATGTTGGCTTTGGAAATGTTTGATAAAGGAGCTGCAAAATAATTCCTCTGTAGTTTCTAGAGAAGTAAGAAGGAAATCCTGAGTTTCTTCACAATCCCTCATCTGATAAACTAAAATATTTATTTAATTAAGAAATTCATTAAAATCTGAGCCACCATTTGAGCTGTTTAAGAAATCTTATGTATGAAACTGAAATATATCTAACTGAGAAACCATACACACCGAACGCAGTGTGTTGTGTGTACTGATCACAACCCAATCAACCTGCTTATCACATTAAAATACTGATATTTATATAAAATGCTCTCGCATTTACAGAAAATGGTCTCATAATGCTCTCACAATCAGAAATGGCTCTCACATTCATATAAAATTATCCCACATTACACACTCTCGCATCCATTACACACTCT
>CM040481.1:13567605-13575105 GCA_022758105.1 Pangasianodon gigas
GATACTCTCACACTTCCAATTAAATTCTGTCACATTTTACATTCATTGCACTCACATTCATATAACACACTCTTATATCCACTTACAATGCTCTCACATCTCCAATTTGCGTTCATATAAATCGCTCTCACATTCATATTTATATTCATACTTACATCCATATAAAATGTTCTCACATCAGCATACAATGCTCTAACAAAGTGCAAAAAGCACATTTTAAAGAACAGCTCAGCAGCACTTCATAGTTATGCAACACAAGATGTGTTGATTAATGTAAGTGCGAGTAAAACAAGCCTGTGATGTAAAACTGACAAAACATTCTTGCTCATGAGCTACAGAAACATTTAACAAAGGCATGACAAGTGATTTATAACACTACATTAGCAGTTTTATTCCCGTCTTGCCTTGTAACACTGATTAATTAACTGAATTATTCAAATATAACATTTTTAAAAACACATCCTCCTCAAGATATTCTAGGTTTTTGTGTACTTCAAAATGTTTTGCTACTCAGTTATATTTCTCTTTTGTTAGACATTTTTGCCCTTGTTCATGTCGCCCACTTTTTATTTTCTCTCAGTTGAAGTGTGTGGCATTAGGCCTGGCAGGACTGCCAGCTTTGAAGTAAACATTTTGGAATTTGAATAAACTTTTGATTTAGATTTCCTAGGAAGCTAGTGACTATCTTGTTGGCTTTCTGTTCATCAGAATGTAGAATATCATGTTTTCCTGAACCAGGAATTTCTAGTATTTTATTTTTTTCACTCGACTGGTTTGATCTCCTTCGTCCTGACTAAAGATAATGTAGTGCTAATAATAAAGAATGGGTTTTGAATAAATATTCAAAGCATGTGTTATAATCTAACTTTGTTAAGTTATAAGTGGACATTTTTACCAAGCTAATTGTGCCATATCGTAAAATATACAAATGTAACTTGCTTTAAAAGTTACACTATAAAACAACATAATATGGTGAAACCCAGCCATTAATTCGGGAACATAGCCATTTTCGTAGGCGTTATTATGACTCCTACTTAGTACTCATTATAGTTTTATAGGAAGTCTTATGACGTCCTATTATGTACTTAAGCCCTGCTGTTACTTGCTCAAACAGGACACTTTTGTGCCAAGTTGTTTTTTTCCAGTTATCTTTGGCACGATGCAGATCTGTAAACTGAAATGGGATTGTAAGCTTTTTTGACAGGACAGAACTACACCAATACAGCATGTTATAAATTCATCACGATTGCACAAATGTCTACGATGTACATTTCAACTCAAAGTTTGATGAGTTTAATGAAATAAAGTAGATCACAGGCAAAATGAAGTGCAGATCTTGAGCCAGATACAAAAAAATGATATAAAGAAAGATTCTTCTACTACTCATAGTCATACTTTTGAATTTTAGCCTGTAATTCTCAGCCATTTTTGAACAGTGCTTTGTAAGCATCTTTAGGAAATTTAATGCATCATGAAGAGCCTTGATGGCTTATAAACATTTATACTGCAGCTGGAGAGAGGCTGGTGAGGGGACGACCGTTTATAGCTGCTATAATGTAACCGATAACACGAACGAAGTTATTTTGTGGATGTTCCACAACATTAAATGTAGCTATAAACAGGAAAAACCATCAGAATGGGGGAAAAATGTAATCTCAGTGACTTTGACCATGGCAGATGGGCTAGTTAGAGTATTTTCACACTCAACAGTCTCTAGAGTTTATACAGAATGGTGCAGAAAACAAAAAACATCCAGTTCTGCGGCTCGTTGATGAGAGAGGGTCAGAAAAGAACAGCTGGACTGGTTCAAGCAGACAAGAAGTGTACAGTAACTCAAATAAGCACTCTTTACATCCGTGGTGAGCAGAAAAGCATCTCAGAATGCATTAAACCTTGAGGCAGATGGGCTACAACAGCAGAAGAGCACATCGGGTTCCACTCCTTACAGCCAAGAACAGGAATCTGAGGCTACAGCAGGAAATGAAACGGGATAGACGGAGTTCGGAAAAAGACCTTCTTCTTCAATAAAAAGATTTAGCGCTCCAATATGTAGCCAAAATATTACTTGAATATTTGGATTGTGTTTGTAAAATAATTCTGTATTGATGGGGTCAGTGGAATGTTTTTATAGAGTTAAAAGGGCTTTGGCTAATTTTTGTCTTTAGATAACACTTCATGAATTTCGTGAATGTGCAGTCTGACAGAGCAAGACATTTTCCTAGGAAATGTTTTCGCATCGCACTGTTTTCGCTACAGTCCATCTCGTCTTATACAAGTCAAACTCGACTAACCTTAAATAAAAGCTTTTGTAACCTTTGAATACTGCTTTCTCTCTCTCTCTCTCTCTGTGTGCGTGTGTGTGTGTGTGTGAGTGTTTTGCATTCTTATACACGTCTCCTACCAGCTGCTCATGCATGCCACACTTTCATCCATTTCTCACTCTGACATCTAATCATTCTTGGGAAGTTCGGGCAAAGAAGCTTAAATGTAACATGAGAGCTTTGTGTGTGTGTGTGTGTGTGTGTGTGTGTGTGTGCAATCTATAAAGCCGTCCGAGCTTCTGTGTGTAATGTGTCAATGTGTCATGGTCACCAGGAAATGTGTGTTATGAGTCTAAAAATGTCTTCCTGTTTCATCTTCTCAGGAATAATAACAGAGCATCAGGGAGAGATTTTATCATTACACCTTTTCATCTCTATTGTCTCACGCTGACGAGCAAACGCACAGTTTGCTCTAATGCACTTCTTGTTCTTTGTCCTTCCATTATTACCAGCGATTATTAACCACAAATAGAGCTATTATTAACATCGAAGTTCAGGTTTAACACCTGCTGTTGAGTTACCGTTTGAATCTTGTAAACTGACTTCTCATAAAAATACACACACACACACACACACACATGCACATTATAATACACAGTTTTGACAAATAGAACATTTTCTTAAGAAACCTACAGCTACATTTCTGTAAATTTGTCATTATAATATTTTAAACTCACATTTTTGTGACTGGATAGCAGGTGTTAAAGCTGACCTTTGGCTTTAATCAGAGCTGAATTTATCAGTAATGGTGTCTGTTAATGATATATGAACGAAAACAAGATGGGCTTAATAAAAGGGTGTGAAAATGAGTGTGCGTGTGTGTGTGTGTGTGTGTGTGTGTGTGTGCAAAGGGGAAAAAAAGCGTAATAAAACTGCTATAATTCGGTGTATTTAAGGCTAAAACAGTGAGATATTAGTGACAAGAAGTGGGAGCGCAAATAGTTATTATAAGAAAGTGAGAATAAAGTGAAAGGTATTCAACTTAAAATCTCTCAAGGGGCATGGTGCATGAAAACGATGGCACAGAAGTACCACAGAAGTCTCACTTTGGTCTAGCTTTTACTAGGGAGTGTGCTATGTTTCTCTAATTAACGTGACTAGTAACTACACTTATGTAGCTAGTACTTTCACAGGAAGATGCAAACGCAATCAAAACACAAAGAAAAATTTTTAAAGACATGATGTAGTGGACTTTTTCAACCTGTTTTTTTTTTCTCTGAAAAGCTCACTGTGCCATCAAAAAACCAGCACACGGTGCAGCGTACACACACAGAAATGCAGATTGCGTTGGTGATTCTGAAGCTTGCAGCCAGAAAAGTGTACAAAATATGTACAAAATATGAAATGCTCCGTTCGAAGCTGCGATCAGCCCAAGTTTCGCTTCAAATCACCTCTGACATCTCTGAGAGATCTGTAATATGCAGATCTAAATATGCAGATTTAATAAATCATATGTTAATAACTCATATACCCCCCCTTTTGTAGTTATGTTTTTAAAAAGCTCTTAGACACGTACATGTAAATACTATTATGGATGGTTATAATATTTTTTCTTATAACTAAATTGTTGTTGCCGTGTCTCTTTGATTTGTAAAGCCTGTTGGCTGAGTGTCACTGCATCGCCAGCCAAATGTCACCTCCTGTTAGGAAATGAGCTTTAATCTGATATCACACAAGATTTTATGACTCGTAATTTGTTTCTCACCCTTTCAAGACTTACATCACTGCATTTAATAACACACGAGTTAAACATTAATTGAAAAAAAGGCTGCTCGAGGTGTTGGAGTGTGATCATGCCAAATCCATCAGTAATTAATTCCTTAAAAACAACAGAAGCTTAACAAAATGCTATGAGGCTATAGAACGTGTTATGATGTTATATTTTAATGTATTCCGATCAACTGAAAGCTATCGGGATCGGTGAAACGGTTCGTCCTGCTACCGTACGTGTCGTTTGTGCACTTCATTAGAAGATTAGATAAGGTTTTATTGATTTCTGGTGGTACACGGGCATACCAGAGCAGCTGGGACAGATTGTGAAATATGATACAATAACCGTACAGTATATACAAGAATATTTATACAGCTGAAAAGATAAAGCTGTATTAAAGTGTGAAAAAAGTTCCCAAAATGTATTTGATCAGTGAAGACATGTTTGCTGTCTGGAGTTTTGCTTCAGTGGAGAACTGCACTGAGTGTTCTCCAGGGTCTGGTTCTCCTCATGGGTCTCCTGTGTGGGTTTCCTCCAGGTTCCTCTCCCCTTCCAAAAATATGCCAGTAGGCAGACTGACTACGCTAAATTGCCACGATGTGTGAATAATGAAGATAATGTGGCTAATAAGTGAGCTTATGGATTAGAGTTATACACTGTTAGAAAAAAAATTCAAATCTAGAGGCCTAAAGTGTCCTACTGTTGTCCCTTTGAGAAAACATATGAAGGTTCTACGTATGTAAAACCCAAAACCATCACGTCAAGGTTCCTAGTAAAATCCTTTATGAAAGCTAGAACCTTTAACAATAGTAAAAAAAAAAAAAAAGTTAAAAACATTGTTTTTTCCCCAAAAAGTGGAGAGTTTAACATTGTGCAAACTGCCTAAAACATTCAGTTCAGTGATGATGATGAAGATGATGATGAAGATGGCATGGTTTTTTTTTGTCTTGCCTTTTATTGTTTTTTGTGTCTAGACATGTTTTGTTATCTGTTGAGATATGCGATTTTATTAGGGGTCCAAGCACTGAAGGTGCATGAGTCCTATAGTGACATTTTCTTCTTATTGTTTTTATTATTATTAAACATGGGAGTCTATGGCAGCCCATAGAAATGTTCGAATGCTTTTATACGATATTTGGTACACTAATTTGGCTCACTTTGAAATATCTTTCAGCTGTGTTGGACACACTTTTACATCTGTAACTCGGGAGCCACTTATCACAGAATAATCGTTCTAAATTCCTATGATTACTTAGATCATGACAAGTCCAGTGGCTTTTTAAATTGGATTGGCAGCCATCTTGATTTGCAACAAAAAAAAAAATTTTGCTATTCTGCAACTTTCATGTTTCTTTTATTTTTATCTAGGCTCTTCCTTCAGCTCTCTTACATGTGTTACTGGGCAGATGGTAAAAACTTGTAGCTCTTTCAGCACTTACAAGCAGCACTGAGTGAAAATCTTGCAAATTATTGGCTACTGCTTGCCTTTTTTGGATTTTTACCCCATTTTCTCTCCATATTGCCAATTCCCACCCACGATCTAGCTCTTCCCTATCACATGACAAATGCCACAGAGCATTACAGAGCAGCTGAACACTCAGTGGAAAGTGTCATCTGCCCTCAAGCTGCATACTCAAGCTCATACAAAGGTTAATGTCTCTCTGAGTGACAGGAGACAGGGTGTATGACACAAAGACGTCACGGCTCATTAACCTCTATCGGACTTGCGGCCATAGATAGCTGTGGCATTGTCAGGTTTCAAACTCATAATCTTCTGTCGCTATCATCAAGACTGCATACTTTCACTCTAAATCAAAATTGTTCTCTATCTTCTCCTCCATACACCCAGCAGAGTTAGAACAAACCACACAATGAGAGTCCAACATTTCCACATTTAAGCAGTTCACTGAAGAAGAACTAGGGATGGTGATGACCACAAATCGTCCGCCAACCTGCTTGCTCAACCCAGTTCCATTCAAACTTCTCCAGACAGCTCCAGTGACCTCTTTGCTTCCTTCAACCTTAAAAGTTTAAAAGTTTAATCCACTTTGAGTTTATTGAGGGTGAGAACTTTATGGCTCTGTATATTAAATAAACAGAATTGACAGATAAAACCTTATAATTCCAAAGTCTCCGTCTACAGATAGCACTAAATGTCGCTGAAGTTCCATCATGGATTTATGAGGTGACTTCATCATCATTATCATTGAGGGAAGTGGTGTTAAACCTGACCTTTAATCCTAATGGTCGCAGCTGAATTTATAGTTAATGATGTTGGTTAATGATACATTCAGATGGAACAAGATGTACTTTATATAAGGGCAATGAGACGTGCAAAAGGAAGGAGAAAATGGCAGTATAATGAATCAACAGGAGCATTTTAGACCACAGAAGCTCTCCAATCCCTTCTTCTGACCTAAAAAAGTAAATGTACTGACTACATACTAATCTGACACAGACTTTGAACTGGCTTTGTGTTCATGTGAAGTAAATAAAAGTGCTGGACTGTGTTAGCTCACAGACGTAACCAAAAGTGCTACGTGTCTTTATCTTTATGTACAGTCCATTAACAGTCGGGATGTGTTAACAGATAATGTGTTGAAAATGGGTACAAATACAGACACGATTAGTGGGGGGTTTTGTTCATTCATTTCCTCATCCTTAGCAACTGCCTTGTCAGGGTCGTAGAGGTTTCAATTACACGATTAGTTTGTTTAGATTTTGGGAAACACAAGCACCTAAACTTGTTGGAAAATATAACGAACTGGAGTGATGTAGCTGAGGTTGAGGAACTGTCAGAGCCAGTATTCACACACTATGCTGACACTTCTTCCTCTAGGTGGTATGTCCAGTGATTGAGGGGGCGTCGTGATAGCGTTCATATTTAGGCCACGCCCACTTGTGGTTTAAACCTGAATACGGATACGTTGTGTTACACCTGTAATTATCAGTTACATACACCGAGACACAACGAACTCTCTGCAGCCGTCAACGGCAGCCATGATGGTTCTGTCCGAAATCACCTACAAGCCCCGCCCCTTTTGTTCCATAGTGCGTACCGGATTATTTTGGGCGGAGGCAGATCTGTTCGGCTTTTCTTACTGTATTACATTAGTTTTCATTGCTCAGACAGGCATAAACAATAAATCAACCTGTCCATGTTTCACATACACGCTGATAATTTGTGTACTCGTGTTCATAAGTAATGACAGATTTTATCTTCCCTCCATTTGCATCTCCTTTCATAACCTGCTTTCCAGGATCAACCTCCACTCATTACACACACATTAACAATCAGAGCACATGAACTAATAACACTAATGCTTGTAAATCTGTGACTTCACACTGCAAAACTGGTGCCAGGTTTCTGTCTGCGCAGGTATGCAAGTGTGTGGGTAGATGCTGGTCAGAGTATTACATCATCAAAGTTTTTCTGCCACTTCACCCAAATGCCACATGAACAAAGGG
>CM040481.1:13580105-13648265 GCA_022758105.1 Pangasianodon gigas
ATCGCAGCTCGCTGTGTATGGGGCTGCGTAGCTGCAGACCGGTCAGAGTGCTCATGCTGACCCCTGTCCACATCCAAAAGCTCCTACAATGGGCACATGAGCATCTGCGTCACTTGCCTGGGGAAGAGATGGCACCAGGATGCACTACAGGAAGAAGGCAAGCCGGCGGAGGCAGTGTGATGCTCTGGGCAATGTTCTGCTGGGAAACCTTGGGTCCTGGCATTCATGTGGATGTTACTTTGACATGTACCACCTACCTAAATGTTGCTGCAGACGAAGTACACCCCTTCATAGCAACGGTATTCCCTAATGGAAGTGGCCTCTTTCAGCAGGATAATGCGCCCTGCCACACTGCAAAAATTGTTCAGGAATGGTTTGAGGAACATGACAAAGAGTTCAAGGTGTTGACTTGGCCTCCAAATTCCTCAGATCTCAATCTGATCCAGCATCTGTGCGATGTGCTGGACAAACATGTCTGATCCATGGAGGCCCCACCTTGCAACTTACAGGACTTAAAGGATCTGCTGCTAACGTCTTGGTGCCAGATACCACAGCACACCTTCAGAGGTCCTGTGGAGTCCATGCCTCGATGGGTCAGAGCTGTTTAGGTGGAACAAGAGGGACCTACACAATATTAGGCAGGTGGATTTAATGTTATGGCTGATCGGTGTATATTGATATTGTGTTGTACGGATATCATGCCATGAATTTATATTACACTCTCAGAACAAATGGTACTAAACTGAACTAAACTAAAGGATTTAAGGTATTTAGTTTGTAGAGTAAAGCTTTAAAGGTACACTATATTCACCTTTCTAGGTGTAAGATACACATTAAAGGAACATTAAAGGTATGCACGATGCATCCACGCTAGCAACAAGGAAGAGTACACTTTAGTACCCATTTTTTCTGAGAATGCATCGTTCCATGTTTACTGAAATATATTGTGAGATTTTGTCCTGAATTTCTCTGAGATAGCTAACATCAATACATCAAATTAATATAAATTAATATACAGTATTTTTGTTTGTATCTGTGTTTATATGTTATATTTTAATTTGAACTGCTGTTGTTTTTCTTTTTTGTCACCTGTTTTTCTGTTATGTTTTTTTTACTCTCTATCACCGTAAGCCAAAAAACTAATAATACTAAAAAAAAAAAATGACAAGGCGCTTTTGGCAATTTTGGGACACATCCATTCTTGTAAACTGTTTCATGAGAAAAGAGCAGGAATTTAATAGCTAAGTGTATTCTTCTAAAAATAAATAAAAAATAAATACTTCACAAAACAAAAATGTATGCAGTACAGCATTTTTTTTCTCATACAATATAAAACTTATTGTATATTAGTGAGAAAATTCACTTCCGTGCAAAAGTTTTCATCCCCCATAGTTTAAAAAAAAAAAGAAAAATAGAAATCTACCTATAAAAATATTATAGAATATTAAAATAAAAATAATAAACTATCCAAACAACAGAAAATAAACTGAAAAGAAGTTTTGTCAAGTTTTGACGTGATTATTATTATTATTATTATTATTATTATCCATCCATTTTCTGTACACACAGGGCACAATCGCACACACACTACAAACAATTTGGAAATGCATGTCTTTGGACTGGGGGAGGAAACCAGAGTACCCAGAGGAAACCCCTGAAGCACAGGGAGAATATGCAAATTCTGCGCACACAGGGCGGGGAATCGAACGCCCGACTCCGGAGGTGTGAGGCAACAGTGCTAAACACTAAGCCACCGTGCCCCAATTATTATTATTATTATTATTATTATTATTATTATTATTATTTTCAGAGGACATGAAAAAAGTTAGAGGCAGTTATTTAGACAGAGGGTGGAAATGCAACTTATTAGAGAACATTATTATGTTATTTGAATAACAAGCTTTGAACTGAATATTGAATATTAGCATAAATGTTGTTATGTGCAATAATGAACGAACATCCATGAAGCCAAACTCTAAATGTTTTGCCTTCTTCATTTTGTAGATAGGGTGTGCAAACTTTTGCTCTGCGCTGTATGCGTACAATTTGCTGATTGTACCTTTAATCCTGTTGACGTTACAGATTATTATTTGCTTATTAAAGGATAAAGGTCAGGAACAGCAGTGACGCTGAGAGGAAATGTGTGGAGTTAAGTGTGGGAATGGGAAATGGATGTGTGTGTGTGTGTGTGTGTGTGTGTATTGTATTTTAATCATGTTCAGTATTCCACTGAGATTCTTTTACCTGACGTGTGAAGTGTGCTCTGTCTGTCTTTTGTCTGCCTGGGGCTTTCCTGCCAGTTTCAGTGCAGAACAAATTCCCCAACACCCATGCAGCCTGCAGGTGTGTGTGTGTGTGTGTGTGTATGTGTGTGTGCACGCACACGTATGTGCATGTACTGTAAGTCTGGATAGATGTTTGTCATGTGTATCTTGCATGTGGCCCTACGCTGTTTCGGCCTCTCTCTCTTTTAACCCCAGCACAGATAGAAGAACTAATCAGGAATTCTTGAATCTGATTGGTCAGAAGATGTTGATTAATTCTCTGTAACAGCAGCTCTGACAGTAGTGCAGCTACAAATCACAAATTACACGTATGCATTAATGCTCTTGTTGTAATACGTTATTATTTCTATAGGAACACATTCTGGTTTGTGAAGTTTGATGTTTCATTAGTTTTGCATTAGAGCTGCGAGGGTTAATGTAGCTAACAGCTAATGGAATTTTAGAGCTGCTATTTTGCCGTAAAAATTTGTTAAATTCTTTTTTGCTTTTTTAAGCAAAGTGCTTTTTCAAGGCTCACTCATTTCATCAAATGTTATAAACTACTTAGCTAAGCTACGACTTTTAAACACAGCTGCCAGTCCCGTGAGATACAATTGTTTACATAAACATTATGTTTGTTATTTTAACCGGATAAAATCCAGTAACAGTTTTAGGTTAGCATTTTTTTAGGTAAATTTTTTGTTTCAAAGAATGAAAAAATTGTCAGTGTGCTCTGAAAACATTTTACGTAACATATATAAACGTTCCTACAACATTTACATTTATTAACCACATTCTACGTAGTTATGTGTACGATGTTTTCTTGACTTGTTACGATGAGTTTTAATTAGAAATCTCGAACCCCAGCATTCTGTAAACACTTCACGTTTCAAAGGTCTAGCCGGAAGTGACGTCATCTGATTTTTTCCATAATACAAGCTAGCAGGATCCACATAATGTAATATCAGGTTTAAGATGCACACACACACACACACACACACACACACACACACATGGGTGTGTGATCTGTTTGATTGCTAGCAGGCATGTCCACGCCTGTTTGGCACTGTTCCTATTAAGCCAGTAAATACATTGTGTTTAAGCATATATATGTAGTGGCGTGTGTGTGTGTGTGTGTGTGTATGTGTGTGTGTAAGACAATCCAAATGATTGTATATTGAATAGTTCAGAGGAAAATGCATTGAAAGGTATAAGTACAGAGGACGTATGAGGTATGAGTGGGTGTGTTTACGTCTCTGGGTGTGTCTATATGTGCATGAATCTACTTGTCACTGTTGTTGTTGTGTGTGTGTGTGTCTGTGTGTGATGCTGGAGATGACGCAATATGGCATAGTTCTCTCAGCTCTACCATAAATCACCTTCACAATAGCTGTACAAAATAGACTTTACAGTGCTTTATGCAAATAAGGGTTCACCTCCCTTGAACTTTTACCAGATTATGTAGCACCATGTTGCTGTCACTAGTTGCATCAGAAGTCACAACATTAGTTCAACAGGGTCAATGTGTGTGTCATTAAAGTGTCACATGATCTTAAATACACCTGGTTCTGAAGGAAACAAGAGTTTGTTGGAGAAAATATGCACATAAACTGCATCATGAAGGATCCGAGGAGCTATCAAAACAATCCGGGATAAAGTTTGAACAACCTTTGAACATCCAATCGAGTAACATATAAAAACAAATTTTTATTCAATGCCTTTGCTGTAACAGTCACGCCAATTATGCTCACTGAACTGAGAGAAAGAGAGAAAGAGACAGAGAGGGAGAGGAAGAGAAAAAGTGACTGACAGAAAGAGAGAGAGAGAGAGAGAGAGAGAGAGAGAGAGAGAGAACAAGAGAGACAGCCAGAAACAGCCAGTGAGAGAGACAGACAGACAGACAGAAAGAGACAAAGAGAGAGACAGACGAACAGACTAAGTGAGAGATTGAGAGAGAAACAGAGAGAGAGATGGAGAGAGAGACAGAGAGAGAGATGGGGAGAGAGACAGATAGACATACAGAAAGTGACAGACAGACAGACATACAGAAAGTGACAGAGAGAGAGATGGAGTGACAGAGAGAGAGAGATAGAGAAAGAGACAGATAGACATACAGAAAGTGACAGAGAGAGAGACAGACATACAGAAAGTGACAGAGAGAGAGAGAGACAGAGAGAGAGATGGAGAGAGAGACAGACAGACAGATAGACATACAGAAAGTGACAGAGAGAGAGATGGAGAGAGAGAGAGAGAGAGAGAGAGAGAGAGAGAGAGAGAGAGAGAGAGAGAGAGAGAGAGAGAGAGAGAGAGAGAGAGAGAGAGAGAGAGAGAGAGAGAGAGAGAGAGAGAGAGAGAGAGAGAGAGAGAGAGAGAGAGAGAGAGAGAGAGAGAGAGACAGATAGACATACAGAAAGAGAGAGAGAGAGAGAGAGAGAGAGAGAGACAGAAAGTGACAGACAGAGAGCATCCACACCCTCTTCGCTCTACTTTTTCTTTCTTTCCTTCCTTCCTACCCGGAGAGGAGTGAAGAGACACACCCACTCCCTCACCCTCCTGCCCCGCCCAGCCCAGCCCTCGCCCCGCCCCTCGCCCCGCCCCGCCCTGCCCTCGCCCCGCCCCTCGCCCCGCCCCGCCTGTACCGTCATGTGGGGGCGCAGAGGAAAGTCTCAGGACTTTGTGAAGTTTTTGATTTGATTGTTCAGGACGTCAGGAGAGTAACACTGAGCTCGCTGTGAGACAGCTGCTTCCTGTCTTCATCCTCAGCCTGGCCATTTTGTTTAGAACAGACTAACAGCACGAGAGCAGAAGCGCCTCAGTTTTACCCACATGTGAGTCAAACTACTGCTTTGTTTTGTTTTATATCTGAAACTTGTCATTATGACTTAACTTCTTAATGAAACATTAACCTCTTAGACTCTTAAATGTGTTGGTCTGACAGTCTTATGTTGGTGTAGTGCGCTGTTTTAGGTGTTAAACCTATAAATATGTCGGTTACATACCATTAAAACTCACTAATTTACCAGGTTTATTGACAAGCCTGCGCGCGCGCTTGCTATTTGCACTTTTTTTTTTTAGCCTGCTACTTAGTACGCGAGTGTGCGTGTTAACTCGTAACCATGGCGACCCGCGCGCACTCCGCTACTCGATACGCTCTATTTATACGCACTGCTCAGTACGCTAGTACGCAGTGAGTCCCAGTCAGGATTCTGAGTACTGAAAGGTTGTTATTTACTCTACTTATTGTATATTTTACTGATAAATACGCCTTATTATATTATTACATTATTATTACATTACTGTAGGTCATTGTAGATTGTGTTTGTGTGTGTGTGTGTTTGTGTGTTTATGTGGGAATCATTTAGGCATGTACCAACAATAAACAAACAGGTTACACAACATGTTGCCACATTTAACATATAATATTTTGTCAAAATCTCATCACTGGATCTGCTTTGGACTTGGAAACAGACTGAGTTTTTAGGAGTGTTAAAAAAACAAACCTGAAAGAGTGACTGTCTCGAAAATCTCACAATATTTACGTAAAAAAGTTTACACTGTTACTGAATTTAAAAAAATCAAAATACAATCTGCGATAATATTGTAAACCGCCGTAAAAATGTCAAGGTGTGTTAGTTTGTGACTGTTTGCTTTTTTCTTATTAGTCACACTTGTATCTATTTACACACTAACCTGATAAATGCTAAATATATATTATATAATATACATATTTGCATGTTTGTAGCAATAATTTATTGTGTTTTTCGAGGAAATAATCTGATATCTGCAACATGTAGCTTTGCAAACCACTAAAAAAAAAGTTCACAATGTAAAATTGTAAAATTCATTATTTATACTGTGGTTCTTTTTTTTTTAAGCATGGAAAATAGTTATTTATTTATTTATTTATTACAAATAAATCACGGAAATGTTTGTAATGTTTACAACTCCTCGTACAGCTTTTGTCTCTATGGTTACGTTTACGCTCATGCAAAAAAAAAAAATTAGAATAATAATAAAAAAAGATAATCAGGTCAACAGCATGCTTTCACACTTAATCATCTGGTGTTAGAAATAAGGTAATGATTTTTTTTCTAAGGGTGTGTGAACACACACTCAGGTCTTGGATAGTGTGTGTTGCGTTGTGACATTGAACGCAGCGAACGTGACTGAAACCAGAAAGTTGTAGGCCAAAGTTTAACAGTGTTGTTGACCTCAGCTCAGTGTGTTATTGGATATTTGTGTAACAGTGTGTGTGTGTGTGTGTGTGTGTAATAGTAGCAGTAGTAGTAGTAATAATGGTTGTCAGTTTGTGGTTAGTATTGTGTGTTAGTTAAAACCATTTTCACACTACAGAGTGAAGAGCAAAAGTTTGTATAGAAGATATGTACTGCGTTCTTCAGATCACGGATAAAAAAGATTCCCTTCAAATAATTTTATTCATGTTTGTTAGTCTTGTTGCAAGATATACTCAGCTGTTTCATGTTTTTGGAGCTCTGTGTGTTTGCGAATAAATTGTAAAATAGAAGTTGTGTGTTTTTTACACTGAAAAACCATGGGGGCACAAACTTTTGCACTCGACTGGAAAGGGAGGGAAAGTGAAACACATGGAGAGTCGAATCCGTTTTGTGATTAATCCGTGATTAATATTGGAGATAAAGAAGCACAGACGTCTGACGATGCTGCAGGATATACGATAGCGTAAGGATAGCGTGCAGAGTCGCTCACGAATTAAACGTCATCACATCAATCAGTTATTACTCTATAAAGAGGAGAATGATATGTAATGGACCTCTGTGTGTGTGTGTGTGTGTGTGTGTGTGGGTGTTTCCAAGGAACATTAGGTGCTTTATAGCCCAGCAGAACTGTCAGGATTGTTCCCTTCTCTCTCTCTCTTTCTCTCTCTCTCTGTGTGTGTGTGTGTGTGTGTGTGTGTGTGTGTGTGTGTGGGTCAGTGAGGCTGGCGTGTCCAGGGCCTTTTGTTTCAAGGCTCAGTCTTGCGTCACACATTCCATCTGGCACACTGAGCCTCTTTTCCTGTTTTCAGAGTGCGAGGGGAGAACACACGCACACACACACACACACACACACACACACACATACACACACGCAAACACACGCAAACACAAACATGCCCAGATAGTCCACCCACTCAAACATCTCTCTCAGTGACTGCTGAACACACACACACACACAAACACACAGAATTGACAGTGGCAGTTCCAGGGAAGGAGGCGTGGCCTGTGTGATTCTGTATCTGTCAGTCAAAGTGAAGGAGGCGTGGCCTGTGTGATTTTGTATCTGTCAGTCACAGTGAAGGAGGTGTGGCCTGTGTGATTCTGTATCTGTCAGTCAAAGTGAAGGAGGCGTGGCCTGTGTGATTTTGTATCTGTCAGTCACAGTGAAGGAGGCGTGGCCTGTGTGATTCTGTATCTGTCATTCACAGTGAAGGAGCCTTTGTATTTTTGTTCTGTAACCTGTTTGTATTCTAAAGTTTTATAATCTTCAGACAATAAGTATGACGTTCTTCACATTGACAATGTGAGAGACACACCCATATTACACACACACACACACACACACACACACACACAGTGGATATTGACATTACGCTGAGCAGCGTGAACGTTTTCCTCATGGCGTTGATAAGCATCGTTAGGCGTGTTCTTAACACCGAGTGTCGTTATCAGCAGGATGAGGCAGCGTGACAGGGACTTTCCTCATGGGCAGGGCGGTGTGTGTGTGTGTGTGTGTGTGTGTGCGTGTGGCTCCTGTTGTGTGGTTTTAAAGGTGTAAGTGATACAGCATCATTGTATTTTACAGAGGAAGAAGTGAGGGATAACAAAAAAAAAAGGAGATAAAGAAAAATGGTGAGAAACGGAGGTGACAAGGGGATAGGAGAGAGAGAGAGAACAAAAGGTAGAGAGATAAGGCATGAAGAAAGTAAAGGACAGAGACAAGGAAAGAAATAAAGTGAGGGAGAGGGAGATAAAGCATGATGGGGAAAGAAAAAAGAGGGAAAAGAGGATGGCAGTGAGAAGAAGTGGGACAAAGAGAGAAATAGGAAAAGATGGACAAAGCAAGAGAGATAAGTGGAGAAGGGGACAGAGAGATAGGAAGAACAGAGGAATGAAAATAGACAGGGAGAGAAAGAAGGAGAAAAAGGAGGCAGAGAAAGAGAGGAAGACTGATAGAGCGAGTGGAACAGGGACAGCAGTGAAACATGGAGAGAGAAATAAAAGGAGGAAGTGGTAGAGAGCCGTGCTGAGAAAGTGGGAGATGGAGGGGAAAAAAAGGAGGGACAAAATATACGTAGGAAGAATGGATAAGATGGAGAGAGGGAGGAAGAGAGACAGGTAAATGTGACATACATAGGAGGACAGAGAGAGAGAGATGGAGAGAGACAGAGAGAGAGGAGTGTGGTAAGTGTACGTTCGGTGGTTTGTGCAGAAGCAGTATACACACACACGTGCACACACACACACAAACACGCGCACACACACATCAGACATCAGACAGATGAGGGGATTTACACTGATTGGGGTCAAAGGTCACATTCACTGTGTGTGTTTTTCAGATAGAGAGAGGAGGAGAATAAAAGGTCAGAGGTCAAATGCATATTCACTGTCAAAAATGAAGAGTTTTAAAGGAGAGAGAGAGAGAGACAAAGGTTATAGGTCAAATTCACTGTCATTGCTTCGGGATATTTTTCTTTTTTTGCCTAAAAAGAGAGAGAGAAAGAAAGAAAGAAAGAAATGAACAAAGAAAGAAAGAGAAGAATGGAGTAAAATGTTTAAGAAAAGAATAAAATGTTTAAAGAAAGAGAAATGAGAGAGCGAGTGAGTAAAAATGGTAAAGAGAGAAAGTGGTGTGTGTATGTCTCTGTGTGTGTGTGTGTGTGTGTGTGTGTTTCACTCACACACCTCTGTGCTGTTATAATAGTTATTTCTGTTTTCATGGAATTGCTCCACTGTTTGTTGCTCAAATTATGCGATGTGTGAAGTCATGTGCAGTGTGTGTGAGTGTGTGTGTGTGTGTGTGTGTGTGTATGTTTGTGTGTGTGTTTGTGTTATGGACGGTTAACCCTCAGTTGACCCTGACTCGGGTAGCTGGAGAGGGAGTGGCTGCTGTTTCACAAGCTCTGTGTGTGTATGTGTGTGTGTGTGTGTGTGTGTGTGTGTGTAGTAACACCAGGTGTGGTCTCACACTTGCCGTTTCCATGCGACCTCACCCTAGTGCTGCTTCCTGTGGGTCTCACACACAAACACACACACACAAACACACACACACACACATAGTGTGAGAATAAAAAGTAATTAAATACGTTCTCTGAAACTCCACATATTTAGAGACGTTACGATACGACTTCTTCTTTTCCGCTGCCGATGCACTGATACCGAAAGCTTGAGATCAACTACTAAGCTTTAAAAAAAATTTTTTAAATATTTGATTAATCGTAAGTCTCGAATGAACATACGTATGTTTCCGTTACTCGATTAACCGCTACGAGAGGATGGAAAACATCGTAAATATTTAACACACAGCGTATCATCAGCGTAATATTTCCGTTTCTCCAGCACACGCCAGATTAACGTGATCACGCTGGGAATTCACGTTTATCGTAATCTGTCCGTCCGAATATTCCTACATTCATTTATTTATTAGTCAGTGAAACATTGATGGAACGCTGCGAAAGGTTTCAAAAGGAAATAATGGAGAATTCAGCAGTGGTTAGAGCTGGGCGATGTGACAGTATAATATCAATATCTTCAAAAATAATGCCACTTTTCTGAGATATTTCGTGGATGTCATAATATCTTTTTATTTGTTTAAAAAAAATTATTTACAAACTGACTGGAAGATTTGGTGTTCAAAATTTGTAGCTAATTTTTTATTATTTATTTTTTATTATACAATTATTACAGATTTATTTATTTTATTTTTTATATGTTAATTTAAAAAATAAAAGAAATAAATCAGTAATAATTTAAAAACTTTATAAATAAAAATTGATGTAAATATTTTTTTTTAAATATATATATTTTTCTAAATATAAAGAATAAAGGAAACTGCAATTCTAAAATTATTTTCGGAGATTATATAAATCATCAAACAGACTTTTTTAATGCAGATGTTTATATCGTGATACATATGGTAAATGCCTTCGAGAGTCATGATGCAGTATATTTTTATGAAATCACTCAGCCATACACCAGTAAATATTGCGAAATATTGTATATGTATCACCCCGTATCATGCTGTCTTCCACAGCAACAATAACGGGACAAATACTAACCCGGGTTTTACGATTCTTCTCTAAACAGACATTTGGAGAGACTTTTTTGTCGGATTATATTTATAAAAACATCTATTAGCGGTGCAGATATAAAATTCAAAGTGAGCCGTTTGGCTGTGTGTGTGTGTGTGTGTGTGTGTGTGTGTGTGTGTGAGACAGGATTCTGTAATGTTGGGTGGATCTCTCTCAAAACATGAGTAATGACAGTTTTATAAGAGCTCACGATCCGCTTTTTCCGCCACGGAGACACAGAGTTAACACCATGCTCTCCATCACATCCTGTCATTCTGTCGCCTCTGTGTTGGTTCAGTGTGTACAGTGTGTGTGTGTGTGTGTGTGTGTGTGTGTGTGTGTGTGTGCGTGCAAGTCGTTTACTGATCCTGTCTTTTTTTTGTTCTTCTTCCAGAATTCCAGTGGGAGCAGCCATGCTAATGTATGACTATCCAGTGAAGGCAGACAGGGAGACGGTGTGTACCAGGCCTTGTTTAACACACACACACACTCTCAGACAAACACACACACTCTCAGACAAACACACACATTCTCAGACAAACACATACACTCTCAGACAAACACACACACTCTCAGACAAACACATACACTCTCAGACAAACACACACACGCATTGAGTCTTGCATCATAATGGACAAAATGATAATCACGCCTATTTCCTTCACGATTAAAATGACCATTATTCATCATACAAATTCAGGAAGAAACTACGTCCTTCTTGCGGTGCATTGTGGGATATCATGAGCGCACCGGATGTTTTTTTCACTATCCATACACCCAAAACCACGCTAGAAATTTTTTTGGAAATCTATAAATATGAGCCCTACTTCCTGTTCCCTATATTATATTGACTCACTGGCGTGTATTACGTGCACTCTGTAATCTTGCTGTGCATTGTGGGATTTCCTGCCGCACCGAATAGTCTGCATTATGTCATCCTAGGTGAATGCCAAAAAAAAAAAGATAAATACATACACCCTACATAGTGAATAAGGTGTGGATGTAAGATGTAAGGATTGTGTAGAATATCCACAATGCACGGATGTAGGGAATAGGGAATAGGGAGCAGGAAACCATTTTAGACGCAGAATACGTCCTTGGAAATGACTACAAAACGGCAAAACACTAAAAGTAGTGCACTACGTAGTGAACAGGGAGTGATTTCAGATGTATGGATTGTGTTAAATATCTAAAATGCATGGATGTAGGGAATAGGGAGCAGGAAACCATTTTAGATGCAGAATATGTCCTTAGAAATGACTACAAAATGGCGTCCAGCTCCGTATTCCCTTCGCCCTATTCCCTACATCCGTGCATTTTGGAAGGGACACTTAAAAGATAGTGCACTACATAGTGAATAGGGTGTTTTAGATGTAAGGATTGCGTGAAGTATCTAAAATGCATGGATGTAGGGAATAGGGAGCAGGAATCCAGTTTAGACGCAGAATATGTCCTCGAAAACGACTACAAAATGGCAAAACACTAAAATTAGTGCACTACGTAGTGAATAGGGAGTAATTTCAGACATACTGACACATTCATCAAGTGACTAATCTTTAAACTACTTAATATAAACCAAAAAAAAAGGGCAAAATGAAATGCTTAAAAAGTTATATGATGGAATGCACAAGGATAAGGTAGACCAAAACAAAAAAATTAAATAAATACAATAATTCAAAGAATTTTGAAATAATAAAATACAAATTGAATGAAACTATACATAAAATTAAAAACAGGCTCAAGAAAAATCATCAGGGCACCAAAATTAGTAATAAAAAAGACAAGCTTGTTACTAAAAAATCTAAAATATATATATATATAAATAAATAAAAATAAAAATGAATAAAAAAGTAAAAATAAAAATTTAAAAAAGTTGTGCATGCAATACACTTCAATGTTTAAAAATTTCACTGTTATACCAGCAGCACCTCTAAAAAAAAAAAAAAAAAAAAAATGGTAGTGAGTTAGTAATATCAAGCACCACGTAATAAGTTTAAGATAAAATGCACTCAGTGACTGATAATAAATCAGCTGTTAATAAAACATTCTGCTGGTGTTTGTGTAAGTGCTGTAAAAACAAAAGACAGCCAGAGGGAAATATCTGTAATGTCCGGACAGTTCAAAAAAAGCAGCTCTTTAATGTAATCATAACATAAAAAACGATTAATCAGATTCCGTGACAGCTTTGCAGCTCGGCCGACCGGCCCGGCGTGACCAACACGCTGCCATCCATCACCTCCATCAGTCAGCGTTTCTCACACTGGCTTTTTTTAAATACGTTTTCTGGTCGAGCGGTAATTAAGACGGTGTTGTGTTGGGTTTTAACGCCTGAATTAAAAGGTGTGTGTGGTATCGAGTTTATCTCGCCTTCCTGTTGCTCGACTGGCTCAGCAGGACGAGTTTACCCGAAAAAAAAAAAAAAAAAAAAAACCAACAAAAAAAACCCACAACCCCTATGTTTCCTCTCCCCAAAAACTGAACGCACACAATAGGCGGCTTGGCAATCGGCCAATCATACGCCAGAGTTTTCTGTGTGTGTGTGTGTGTGTGTGTGTGTGTGTGTGTGTGTCTCGTCCGTAGTTCTGTTTCTGTGAGTTGGAGGAAAACAAGGGCAAGAAAACTATATTTGCTTTTTTGTTGTTAAACTGAATGGTGAAACTTTTATGGTGGGATTTTTTTTAGTTCTTAAAAATGGATAAAAATTCATCTTTAGGATCATGTGATAGTTACTAATAACTAGTACAAATGTAGTTATGGTTATTATTTAGTCAACATAGTTATAAGCCTGCTTGAAATGAAAGAAGTAAATCTAAAACTCAAAAAAATTGCAATTTTATTTTACACTCAACCGGCCACTTTATTAGGAACACCTGTAGACCAAGGTGGCAGTGGAGTTCATCTTCCCCTGTCGTGTTTTGGTGACATTATCGCCTCGGATTCAGTTTTTGTCTTTCAAGGTTATGCTTTTCTGCTCACCACGGCTGTAAGGAGTGGTTATTTGAGTTACCGTAGCCTTCCTGTCAGCTCGAACCACTCTATAACGTTCTCTCGTGCCCCTCTCTCATCAGTTTCCACCTCATCTGCTCAGATGGATGTGTTTTGTTTTTCACACCATTCTGTTGTGAGATCATTATACGTGTTTTGCCATTTTTGTAAAACCTTTTATGTAGTACACTACTTAGGGAGTTTAACATGTTTCAAAACACAGGATGGATCCTACTTAATATCACTTGTATCATATCATACATAATGTTTTGGTTGAAATAGACTTAAATGGATTTTGCTACATTACGGATTTTTACCTTTGATTACGGAAATATAACGAAAAATCAGAATAATGTTCGTATGATGAAATTCATCCTGACAGCCGAAGTGGAAACTCAGAAATGATGTTCTTGATTTTCACACTACTCTAATATTACAGTACTGCATCGTGTGTGTGTGTGTGTTCAGATGGACGTACATTCCTTTCTCATTAGGTTAGGCTTTTTAGGGGGCCTGTGAGTTAGCTTTGGCTCGGTCTCGCTCGAGCAAAGTCAGAAAAGCAGTTTTTCATCATCTGTCTCCTGAGTACACAGCTGCCTCTAGAAGTGTGTGTGTAGGAGTGTGTGAAAGTGTGTGTTGGAGTATTTAAAAGTGTGTGTGTGTGTGTGTGTAGGACTGTGTGAATGTGTGTGTGTATGAGAGAGAGAGCTTGGGGATATTTACTTTCTCTCCCCCGCCTCTGTGTGTTATTTCAGGGTTACTCATCCTTGGTGAAGGCTCAGGCCGAAACGTACAGCGCCATGTTCTCCATTGGTCCTCACCCCTCTCAGTACAGCTACGCTCCTCACTACCCGACGTATCACAGCCCCCCACGCACTCACACTCACACACACACTCCTCCTCACGGCCCCGACGCCCCCACACACACGCAGCTGGAGCCCGTGGACCTGTCGCTCAGCAAGAAGTCCTCACCTCCGCCGCTGTCCTCTTCCTCCTCGCCGTCATCATCCTCGTCCTCCTCATCCAGAGCCACGCCCCCGTCCCCGTACGAGCGCATCAGCCGCTCTGACTCCGCCTCCATGACCGGATCTCCCTCCGGCTCGCCCCGGCTGCTGACTCCGCCCATGACGCTGTCCTTCCCCACCGTGAGTTCTGGACAAAACTATACTGTAAATATAGTCAGCTGTATATTTCATTTTATACTTCATATTAATAGTATATTTATGATATCGGATCATTTTCATGAATTAACACACTAATATAATTTGTATTTATATTTTACACCTGTATATAAATGGGTCAAAAGTGAGTCGTGTCTTTTTTACATTTTAATTTCACAGAAAATTATTCATATGCAAAATATTTAACTCTAGGTGTTTGTAGAAGAAAAAATATAAATAATATTATCATTAAAAAATTACTTAAATTGTTAAACATTTTATTCTCTATGGCATATTTTTATGTCTATTTTTAAAAATATAAAACTTTTTTTTAATCTTTGACCCTTATATACACTATAGAAGTATTATATAATTATATAAATATTATATCTACCATACAGGTAACATATTATTAATTATGTTTTAATTAGAATAATAACTTTATACATACTTTTTGTAATATACACACACACACACACTCTGTATATTCATTATACCTGTAAATGAATAATGTAGTTTATTAACATATTACCATATTTACTTTTATTATTAATGTAATTTAATAATAAATTAATTTAAATGAATTGCATTTAATAATAACAACACTTTAAAAATTTTGTCATAATTAATATTATGAATTTTAAAAATGATTTTACTCATTGTAATATCACACATCAGTAATTTAATTGTAATTATATAATTCTAATGAATAATTTATAAACTATTATTTTTGTTATTATAGGCAGAGGTTTAAATTTGTCTTTTTGTGCCGTTTCAGCTACAATGATGCTAATAATGCTAATGTTTTACGTCTTCTTTTAACTACTTTTAATCTTTTAAATATAAATTCCATTTTTCAGTATAGTATTTATTTATTTATTAAGGTATATTAAATAGATTATTAACGTAGTGCTTATGGAATTGATGAAGCAGAATTGAGTTGTCCAGTCCAATTAAGTGTGTGTGTGTGTGTGTCCAGTTGGTGGCTCCGCTGGTTTCAGCTACTGGTCCGGGTCTCATCCCTGTTCTGCCCAGCGTGATCCTGCCCTCCATGCCCCTGCTGTACCCGCCCCACGTCCTGCCCTCTTCCATCATGCTCTTCCCCACCACGCCCGATGATCAGAAGGGCGGCGCCACCTCTCTCAAATCCGGTGAGTGGATTTACAAACTGTAAAGAAATTAAATTAGTCACCATGCTGGATTTCTCTCCTGTCAGTCCTACAGAGATCATTCTAAGATTAATATATATTTATATATTTTTTTTCCTTGGATTTTCTTGGCTGCGCATAGTGAAGCGTCTTTTGTAGAATTTGCATTTACTGAGCCTTTAACGGGTCATTTGCATTCCCTCGCAAATTATTATTATTGCGTTCTCTTGCAGTTATTTTTACAATTATTTCCCTCAGTGTAGTTTTCCTCTGTGAAACCCCTCCTGGATCCAGATCACTGATCATCAAACGCACATGATTATAAGGGAACGCAAAAGTATTAAAAAAAAAAAAAGAAGAAGAAGAAAGAAATATCATTTAATATAAATTTTTTATATCATTTAATATTAATATAAAATTTGGAAATTTAAGAGTTAGAGCAGCGTACGTAAAGACAGCTTTAGTAAAATATAAGAATGAAATAATCAAGATATAATCTGATATAAGTAATTAGTACTTCAAAAATATTTTTATACCCATTTCACAAAACAATTTAAAAAATAAACAGTTGAAATGGGTTGAAACGTTTCTGTTTGCACATGGCAACTACCGTATTTTCTAGACTATAAGCTCCTATCAGATATATATATATTTTTATATATATATATATCACCCTAAACTTTATTATAGATTTTTATTTTATGACTTCTGCATTATCAAGTCAGTACAAAAACATTTTAGATTTATTTTATATACATATATATATATATATATATATATATATATATATATATATATATATATATATATATATATATATAAACATGTATTTTGCAGTAACCCAATTTTGTCCTAACAAACATAAATAATATTAAAACTGACCGATACATGAAGCCTGCTTTAGAGAGAAAAAAAAAGACATTGTTTAGTCCAGACATTACGGTCAATGTATAAACGTGCGAGCAAGCCTGACTGATGTACGGACAAGTTGATACACATATACGCACTTCTACTGTGTAAATAAGATGCTTGAACGTCATCTGATTGGCTAATCTTCCTGTGTTGTCTCTCAGACGGCGCCCAGGACCACCAGCCAATCAAATCCGAGCCTCACAGCGAGACCGCTCCCAGCACGTACAGGCAGGAAATTCCATCGCCCTCCATGCCAAGCTATAACGAGTGAGTGGCACAGCGGTCCATGTACACGTACACATACACACGTACACATACACACGTACACACCATATATGTATATATATATTTACATACACCTACACACACCTTGTGTGATGATATATATCTCGCTATTTCATCACTTTCTACCATCATGGGTTTTGGTATGGAATAGTGGGGTTTTTGAGTGTGTGTGTGTGTGTGTAGGAGAGAGAGAGAGAGACAAAGAAAGAATTCAGTCTCAACTTGTCCCTGGTGGTATTTATCTGCATTCTTTCAGGTCACACTGTTTGCCATGTTTTCAACACTGTACACCTGCTCGTAAAAAAACGCCCCCTGCACGCATCGCCTCGGTCTGTCATTATGAGACAGAAACACACACGCAAACACACACGTATGCCCTTAGCGAGATATATCCGCTGTGTGTTAAAGTCACAGGTGTGTACAGCCGGACTGAGGATTTCACACGCTTCCTCTGAATACAGCTTTGAAATTATTTGTTATTATTACCGTATTTTCCAGACTATTTATATGGCACTTCTACAATTCTCGTAAAATTCACGTAATTATGATATAATTTTTCACTTAACCAAAAGCTTGCTTATTTTTCATCTGCTAACTTTTTAACACTAACCTCAACCTGAGTTATACATGCTGTAATTTCATGGTAATCATCTATAATTTAATTAATATATATTTATTCTAAAATTATTAATTGTTATTTTTCACTCAGTGTTCATAGAACCAAGCAGAGAGATTTGTCAAAAAAATATAAATTAAATGTTTACTTGTGTTAATTATCTCAAGCTCTGAAAAAAAACTATGATGGAAAGAAATTATTTATATACTTCTAACCCTTTCTCACATAAATTATTTATAATCATATCCACCTTCTTTAGACGTTTTTATTACTTAAAATTGCATGACATGAATTTTGAAACTTTCTCCAAGTATCACTTAAATTTGAAAAAAACAAAAAACAGATTGTCCATGTGTAGTAGTGCCTTGACTAAAAACAAATAGAATAAAAATTAGAACTGAAAATTTTACAGAAAATATATTTTTAACAAAACATAGGAATATTCTTGATAGATTTTACACAGTTAAAGTAAAGAAGGTAATCTTCAAAAAATAGTTTTTAAAAATGTAAGGTGTTCAGTGGAGTCTGGCACAAACAGTTTTTTAGTTTAATTTTTAAAATAATTAATTTGTAATAAATTTTAGGTAGAAGGTTAGTCAATCAGGATAATGATTTAGTAATTTACATCTTGTTTTTTTTTCTAAAATATATATATTTTTTAAATTGTGTGGACACTATGGATTATAATTTATTTATATCAACTTAAGTGAAATTTATTTACATCTCTAAATTGTTTTAATTACATTTTTCTTTGCATTTTTTTAAGTATATATATGAATTTTTACAGACCCTTTTACTTTTTGTAAAAGAGCTGCACAGATCTAAAAGATGGGTTGGCTTTATAGCTGAGGTTTACATTCGGCGCGACACAAGAAGAGAATAAGCTCACAGCAAGACGATAAACATCTTCACTTCTTCGAATCCTAAAGTTCAAATGGTTCAAGCAAACCTACACAAGAAGTGAAATCAGACACATCGATAATAAAATAACACAAAACAAAATCCTGCTGTCACCGCAGGTAGTCAAAACGAAACTGAGATTCCTATCAAGCTGTTGAAAACATTTAAGGTTTAAGTGACGTGTGCTTGAAGCCTGATTTATAAACCTGATTTTCTGCTTAAAACAGTTACGAAAGACTACACTAGAAAAAAAAACTGTAAAACTTAAAACTCTGAGCCAGACTTTCTCTCAGTGTTAACACATTCAACACAATCCACCTTTCTCTTTACACATGTAGAAGTCCGAGCCGTGCGTCATTGTGTTGTACTTCCCCGGAAAAATGGCAGTACAATAGCTAAATCACGAGGTAGTGTCCTTTTTTCTCTTGTTGATGTTGTTGCTGGCCCTCGGTACTCGCTTCGAGTGAAACGCTCAGAGGATGTTAAAATACCGTCCTGGAGATCTTATCAAGACGTCAGCTTGTCAGCGTGTTAGTGACATTTTTCTACACGTGGTTAAGACTCATGAACACGATGGCAGACTTTTCTTTCATGTTCAAAGGCCGTGCTTGAAAGACATTTGACTTCAAACGGTTACACAAAAACGATTTTTCGTGAGATAGCTGCAATCACAGTGCGTATGTAGAGGAAGTGTTGTCGTCTGTAATAATATGTCATCACACCGCCCTGTCGTGGATTATTTTCCTATAACAGCACACCCTCAAGTGTTTTATTACTTTATTTACTTTATTACTTTATCCTTTATTTTAACCTACTGGCACTGAGGAAAAGCCGAGTTCATGCAGAATCCGATCACATCTCTTAATAATAAGGGTAATATTAATAAATATAAACATATAGAAACATATATATGTGTGTGTGCGTATGTGTGTGTGTGTGTGTGTGTGTGTGTGTGTGTTTATAAAGGTGTATATAAACACAGCCACTTCCAAGCTAAGGTCACAAAAGGTCTGACGGTGTGTGTGGTGTTTCTTTACATTGTTTTGTGTAGTTAAATTTGCTTTAGTCGTTCAGTGGAAGTGTGTAATACGACCGGTTCAACAACTGAACAACTGACCTCCAGTTTATTTCTTCCATTCAATAGCAAGGTTTATTTGACCCAAATCGTGTTTGGACTCAGTTCAGCATCTTGTGTGTGTGTGTGAGTGTTCTTCTACGGCACTGATAAAATCTCCCAGTGTGCACTCCGGCGGAGACACTGTGTCTCCGATTGTCCACATGTAGGCAGTGACTACGTGCGTGTGTGTGTGCGTGTGTGTGTGCGTGTGTGTGTGCGTGTGTGGGTGGGTGTTTGGTGTGTTTGCTTGTGTCTGTGTAATTTTCTGTACCTGTCAGTATGTGTGTGTGTGTGTGTGTGTGTGTGTGCTTGTGGGAGGGCACTGACCTATGTCTGTCAGCGTGTGTATATGTGTGTGTGTGTGTGTGTGTGTGTGTGTGTGTATGATATCATCAGGCAAGCATGCTGACTCATGAGGGAAAAGAAAACATGAGCAGAAAAAGAAAAGAGCAATGCTGAGAGAAGGGAGGAGCAGGAAGGTGGGACAGTAATGTTCTCCTCAGGGCGCGGTGTCAGAAAAACAGAACTAAAATGTACTTTTAGGAACAAATGCGAGAAAATGAGAGAGAGAGAGAGAGAGAGAGAGAGAGAGAGAGAGAGGGCTAGGAAGATGAAAGGCCAAAGACGGGACACAAATGGAGGAGAAGTCAGGGGAAAAGGACAGAGAGACAAAGACAGAGATGTAATTATGTGTTTCAACTCAGTGGGCGGGGCCAGAGCCTCAGGGGCGTGTCCAAGTGTCACAGCTGTGTTCAGCACCGCCGTAACGACCATCCGGTCCCATCACGAGTTTTACTTTAACACATGAACCATGTGACTGGGCTGTTTAGTGACACTTCGTAATGTTACGCAGTCTGGAATGAGCAGCAGGTGTGAAAGAGGAACACAGCAGTGTTTCACTCTCTAATAAACTGATGAGTGAAGTTTAATGAGCAGCTCATCAGCTTCCTGCTGATTATTGCAGCCTGCAGTGACACCCAGTGGCCAAAGCCTGTAACTACACCTGAAAATCACAGACTTCTAACATGGATGACTGGATGAATGGATGAATGGATGGATGGATGGATGAACAACAGATAAGAGATGGATGGATGGATGAACAGACAGATAAGAGATGGATGGATGGACAGATGAGAGATGGATGGGTGGATAAACAGACAGATAAGAGATGGGTGGATGGATGGATGAGCAGACAATTAAGATATGGGTGGATGGATGGATGGATGGACAGATGAGAGATGGATGCATGGATGGTTGAACACACAGATAAGAGATGATTGATGGATAAACAGACAGATAAGAGTTGGATGAATGCGTGGATGGATGGATAAACAGAGAGGTAGATGTGATGGATGGATGCTTGGAAAGAAGGGAGGGAAAATGAAAACTGGATGGATGAGCAGACATATAGATAAGAGATGGATGGATGGATGTATAGATAGAAGGACAAGAATGGATATATAGAAAGGTAGATGGAAGATGAGAAAAAAAGAAAGGAGGTGAGAGGGATGGATGAATAGACACACAGGAAGTGATGCAGGATATGGGGGGATGATGTATGTATGTATGTATAGATGGATAGTTGAGCTAATTATAATCTCTCTCTCTCTCTCTTTCTCTCTCTCTCTCAGGGCGAACACACACTCGGTGATTGTACACGCCCCTAAAGTGGAGTCTCCCGACCCTCTGAAGAAGCGTCGCATCCATCGCTGTGATTTTGGAGGCTGCAACAAAGTGTACACGAAGAGTTCACACCTCAAAGCCCACAGACGCACACACACAGGTATACACACGCACACACACACACACACACACACAAACACACATAGAAGTAAATACAGAAATCAAACAGTTGACAGTTGACTAAGGAGCCTCTTTTTCTCATGTGTGTGTGTGTGTGTATGTGTGTGTGTGTAGGAGAGAAGCCGTATAAGTGCTCGTGGGAAGGCTGCACGTGGAAGTTTGCACGTTCAGACGAGCTGACACGTCATTACCGCAAACACACCGGATCGAAGCCGTTCAAGTGCCCGGATTGCGACCGCAGCTTCTCCCGCTCTGATCACCTCGCCCTGCACAGGAAGCGCCACATGCTGGCGTGACGTCAAAATGCAGCGCCGATTCAGCCAGTGCACCTTCCAGACGGACCGCGCTATTATTAACCGGGTGTAGGGGTGTTCCGTACGCAGCCACAACGAAACGTCACGGACAAACTGAGTCAAACAGCATGGAGAAGACTTCCTGTCACCTCTGGGTTTTTTTGCAAAAATATCATATTATGATATGTGAAGCCGTATTGTATCGTCACATCAACCACCCTTACCACCCCTTTACCCCTTTACTGGACTAGATACCACCCTTTACCCCTTTACTGGACTAGATACTGGACTCTACTGGACATTTCCAAAGTGCTTCTCTCTCTCTCTCTCTCTCTCTCTCTCTTTTCACATCTCTCACTCGCTTTGACACACAAACTCACACAGTTTTGTCAGGCGCCCTCTGCTGGTCAAAGGGTTTATTGTGCTACCACACACCCCCACACACCCCCACACACCCCCACACACCCCCACACACCCTGGGTCAATCCTGAATAATGTGAATTCTTTTTTTTTTTTTTATATTAGTCAGGAAAATCTTGTAAGTCTCTAATTTTGTAACCAGAAAGTGTCACATGTGTAGGCAGGTTTTAATCAGTTTATTTTATGCTTTTCTTGTTTGTTTGGGTTAGTGTAACAACATTATTCATATTTTAAACTCTTGTGTTTGCAATACCGTATTTTCTGGAGTATAAGACACATATGTTTCCCCTCTAACAGGCAGTGAGACTTTTTGCATTAATCTGCCCCTTTATCGTAGAGTTTTTACGGGAGGCGTGCTACTCATTTACAGTTTACTGTCATTAACTTCCCTCTGATTTAACGCTGGAAATCTTTACAACAGCTCGAGTGGAAATGAATTACCATTATTTACAAAGTTTCTGCTTTAAATAATGACTTTTACATAAATAGCACATAATACATTTACATAATAAACATAAACACAGCTTTCGGAAAACCTAAAAATGCACTGAACATGAATATTCCAGTCACTGAAAACACTTAACAAATAAGAAAATTGATAAAAATGTCCTTTTTACCTTTACATTAGGATATTATATTAGTGTTACTTTAGAATATTAAGCTACTGAGTTTGTATATTTTGGTGCATTTTCTCTGAAAATAAGAGAAAATGTGTCCAAATATTAAACATCCCACATGTCCTGGGAAGAAAATAGAGAACATCTGGAAAATGAGACAATGGAGAAAATGTCATGGAAAATAATTTCCTAAAAAGAGCAAGAACAGAAGATAATGTATAAAATGTATATTTAGCCGCTAATACCACATTGAACGTCCATTAAGGCCTGGTTTATATTTGACACGTGACTATGAGTGCGCGTATGGACTCGACGGCAACATCGCTGAGCATCGCTGTTCATCTATTATTTACGTCTGGAGGATTAAAAGCGACATCCACTAGAGGGCACTACAGTCCAAACATTTATCAGTTGTCCATTTAGTGATTTTTTTTCCCTGAACTTTCCTCCATCGTCGTGATCATGAGCTGCACCTCAAATTGAAAACTACGCCCTTACGTTCAAAATGATCTCTTCCACATATGAGCTCACAGACGCCCGTGATTGGCTAGTGTCGCTGTGATTGACAGGGGACAAAGACTATGCCCCTCCCACCAAGAGAGCACAGCCAGTTTTGCTCTCTCGGACTCGCACCATGGACAGGATTCAAACTTGCGATCTCTGGATGTTAGCCTTAATACCCAAAACTGTTTAGAATAGTGCGTAAATATGAGACAGCTCTAGTTTGTTCAGCCTGTTGCTGATATCGTGTCGCGTCATGTTATACTGCCCCCTGCCGTGAACGCCGGCATTGCAGAATTCATGTTCATCACATAAATGTTTTTCAGATGTGCACACGAACACAAGGTGCATGCGGCATCCATCTTGTGTACGCATCATTAAACCAAATTCAAACCCTGTAGTGTCGAGGAAAAGAACTTTCTAAAAAGATTGCTGTATTTTACAGGAATATTAGAGGGATTAAGGTATTTACTGTAACTAGTCTGTACACAGATCAGATCTCTGCAGTGTTGTTTTAGACGCCAGACAAACAAACAAAATTGACATGCTCTAAAATTCTACCTTAATACAACAAAACAATTTTTTCACTAAGCAGAGGGGTACGTCTTCTACTCCAGAAAATACGGTATATAAGAAACAAATGCTCACAGCATCAACAGGCTCCCGTTGTTGCAGCGCGTCTGTATACGATTTGATGTTTATTACGTAAGTACTATGTACTATATCAGAACTCTGTACTTGCACATTGAGTAATGACGTTGTTTTATGCAGTTGCAGGTATGTATGTAAGGAGTGCGTGTAAAGGTGCCGAAACTTTTACGATATTATCACGATAATATCGCATCTGACCTTGCGTGAAGCGCTCATCCAGCGAATTTACTTAAATATCGTGATATATATTTGCGTAAGCAGTTTTCGGCAACCCACCCAGCGTTGTGGTTAGGAGCTCATCAGATCCTCAAACAAACGGTTAGCTGCTATGACGTAGCATTGAATTACTAGCGATAGCGTTAGGTTAGAATATGCGCTCGTGGATGTGGATGTAGTTTAGGGCTGTTATGCATGGAAGCAGTCCGAATTTCATTCAAGGGCGATTGTATTTACACGGCTAAATGTGAATCATTTTAAAAAGAGGGGCATTATGGTAATGGAGTTCAGTTTGGTTGTGGGGAATGTCATTTTTCGTTGTCACTTTGCGTAGCACACACAAGGACGCGTCTGTGTGTGTGTGTGTGTGTGTGTTACTATGTTTTTCTTGTTGAGATATGGAAAATTGCTTTTCTATATAAAGAACTTTATAAAGGATAATGTGCACTTTAAGCTTGAAAATGATATCCAGTTAGCAAAAAAGCAAAATTTACACAATTTTTTTTTTTTTACACATTGTTCCTCCTAGCAATGCTAATGTTAGCGATAATGACATACACCAAACACAACTAGGCAGATTATTTGCGTTTATCAAAATTTCATTTTTGTACATTTCACTTTTCTTTTAAAATTTTGACGACTAAAAAAAAAGAGCAACAACTCCTCATAGCTTGTGAAACATTTGTGACAGTTTAGCGCTTCCCTTCAGATCTCCTCACTACTTTATTCCACCAAAGTGTATTTTAATGTCAAACATCTAGGCTATGATTTACCCTGTGCTAATTAGCATTCTAGATAGACTGTTTTGCCATTTGTTAAAAGCGTCAGAATGCGAACAATTGATTGTGTAAGGAAATATAGTAGAAAGCTAGCTCTATTTTCTGTAACATAGAGTAGCGCTAACATACAGAGGGACATTTCTTTAGCCTTACAGTGTGCGCTAGAGCACTATGTCGCTAACTGCTAATTACCTGATTAGCTAGCTAACTATTAGCTAGCTACAAAAGATCCAAAGTAGTGACTTTTTTTAGCATGTATGCTGAATGAATCCTAATAGAAACCCTTCTTGTGTTTGGGACATGCCCTTTAACTTGATGTAGGGAGAACGAGGGATGAAAAACAGACTGAAAGAGATGAAGAAAGGATGAAGTCACAACACAACACACACACACACACACCTGAGAGAAACCCTATAGTGCACACTGTAGTATATTTTTAAGGGTTAATACAACTGAAAGGGAAATTAAAGGAATTTTATACACATCATGATCTTTACATATTTTTAATCTCAACAAATATTATGCATTTCTACAAAGATGTGAATCTTTATTTCTGGAATTTCTGTCTTTCCATGATATATATATATTTTTTTTGCTCTTTAAAAGGGAATCGTATATCAAGCTGTGAAAGAATATATATATGCTGTACATACTGATATTGTATTATTTTAGATATGAAATGTATCATTGAATAAACTTCTATCTGTGCATTTTTTGGCATAAATTTTATTTCACTGTGATTTATTTTCAGTTAAAAACAATTCAGAAGACATTTATACAGTTTTGCTCCAGATATTCTCTTCAGTTTTAGTTCCTAAAAGCTATCAGATATCATCTATAAGCTATCAGATATCAACTATAAGCTCTCAGATAGCCCTAAAGCTATCAGATATCAACTATAAGCTATCAGATAGCCCTAAAGCTATCAGATATCATCTATAAGCTCTCAGATATCATCTATAAGCTATCAGATATCAACTATAAGCTCTCAGATATCATCTATAAGCTATCAGATATCAACTATAAGCTCTCAGATAGCCCTAAAGCTATCAGATATCATCTATAAGCTATCAGATATCATCTATAAGCTATCAGATATCAACTATAAGCTCTCAGATAGCCCTAAAGCTATCAGATATCAACTATAAGCTATCAGATAGCCCTAAAGCTATCAGATATCATCTATAAGCTCTCAGATATCATCTATAAGCTATCAGATATCAACTATAAGCTCTCAGATAGCCCTAAAGCTATCAGATATCATCTATAAGCTATCAGATATCAACTATAAGCTCTCAGATAGCCCTAAAGCTATCAGATATCAACTATAAGCTCTCAGATATCATCTATAAGCTATCAGATATCAACTATAAGCTCTCAGATATCATCTATAAGCTATCAGATATCAACTATAAGCTCTCAGATATCATCTATAAGCTATCAGATATCAACTATAAGCTCTCAGATAGCCCTAAAGCTATCAGATATCAACTATAAGCTCTCAGATATCATCTATAAGCTATCAGATATCAACTATAAGCTCTCAGATAGCCCTAAAGCTATCAGATATCAACTATAAGCTCTCAGATAGCCCTAAAGCTATCAGATATCATCTATAAGCTATCAGATATCAACTATAAGCTCTCAGATAGCCCTAAAGCTATCAGATTAGCATCAGCAAACATTTTATCATGATGTGAAAACCTTAAACACCAAACACACCCTGGAAATTTGTGTCCATTTCATTTTAGGTAACTGATTAGCTAATTAGCTATCTCACTGATTAGCGATACAGTGATAATTCAATTCAATTCAATTTTATTTGTATTACACTTTTAACAATGGACATTGTCACAAAGCAGTTTTACAGAAATAAATGGATTCAAAAAATATATTGTAAATATGTGAATTTATAACGTAGGAAATCTAGCATAGCTAGCATAGTTTTTAGTGGCTTCTTGCACAACTGGGTCAAATTGAATGGACCAAAGTTTCTTTATAGTTTGAATATAACTTCTTTATAACATATTGTCAAATTTTCACATTTTAATTAGAAGCTTAAAACCAGAAGGAAAACAGTGGAAATGAAGTTTATTCAAAGAATCTAGCTTTTTAGAGAAAACAGCTTTACAAGGATGGAGGTAATGGCTTACAAACAAAATGAAAGACAGCATGACTAATCACGAAGCCATCAGAACATATTTTTATTACATATTTTTCAAATTTAATTAGGTTTTTAGAAAGGGAAAACAGTGGGCTCGTCCGGGATTTGAACCCGGGACCTCTCGCACCCTAAGCGAGAATCATACCCCTAGACCAACGAGCCGCGTGAGTGATTGGGCCAAAAGTTTAGCCTATGATACTGGAACAACAGAAACCGTCTTTTGAAAATATATATATATTTTCATATTTTTGGTTATGTATTGGTTTAGTGTTGATATTTCACAATATTTGACACTCATTACTTAACATACAAAACCTTCCCAATTAGCATTAGCATACTTAAAAGTGCATACTATCACAATAGTTATTAGCATCACCATAGCAACGGATCACGTCTGTAGCTAAACACTTCCGGGTTTTAACTTCCGCCACAGGTCACGCTCTCTCGATTCCCAAGTTTTTATTTACTCTTTAAATGATTATAATTATTATAATAGTGTGCTGTTTTTATACATAACTGACTCAGGACTAGTTTATACTAAAATGAAGATTAAAAACTTTTTTTAAAAGTTAGAAACTAAACAGACTAGCTTTTTATTTTGTGTATAAAATATATAAAAATATTCTATTTTATTTCATTTTTGGCTTTAGGTTTAAACCTCTGAAGCAGATAAATAATACTCTTTTCCTTTTTCCTTTTCTATTTCAAATATGTAAGAAATTATGGCAAATGCATTCCTGTTATTTTGCCCTTTGTTTAATTTTTGTTTAATTATTTATTATTTCATTTTATTGTGTTATTTTTATTTTTTATGGAAATTGTTATGACAGTTAAATCCATCATCACCTTTATTTTATTTAATTATCTCAAACATTTGCATTTTTACAACATAAATAGAACGGGAGAATTATTATTATTATTATTTATATTATTATAAATAATATAATTATAATATTTACTATTATTATTATTATTATTATTATTATTATTATTATTATTATTATAAAAACGTTGAGAATTTGATGGCAGGTGAATTATGTATTTTTATTTTCATTTTATTTCATGTACATTTTCCAATTTTTTTTACAGCGTTTATAGAATGGGAGAATTATGGGTAAAGGAAACATATACAGTATATGGCCAAAAGTATGTGCATCCCTGACCATCACACCCATATGTGTCCTTGTTGAACATCTCATTCCAGATTTATTCCCCGTTTGCTGTTATAATGAGCTCCACTCTTCTGGGAAGGCTTTCCACTAGATGTTGGAGTGTGGCTGTGGGGATTTGTGTTCATTCAGCCACAAGAGCATTAGTGAGGTCAGGCGCTGATGTTGGGATGTCGAGGAGGTCTGGGGTGCAGTCAGTGTTCCAGTTCATCCCAAAGGTGTTCAGTGGGGTTGAGGTCAGGGCTCTGTGCAGGACACTCGAGTTCTTCCACTCCAACCTTCACACACCATGTCTTCATGGAGCTCGCTTTGTGTACAGGGGCATTGTCATGCTGGAACAGGTTTAGGCCTTTTAGTTCCATTGAAGGGAAATTGTAAAGCTACAGCATACAAAGACATTCTATACAATTGTGTGCTTCCAACTTTGTGGCACCAGTTTGGGGAAGAAGTGCTGTAATGTTTCATATTTTCAGACTGGTGCTGTTGTAAGGTTTGTTGAAATTCTTGAAACATGTTTGAAACACATAATTTAATTTAATTTAATTTTATTTTATTATTTTTAACGAGATTTTGATGGCAGATAAATCCTGTAAATTAATTGCTTGCTTTATTTATTTATTTATTTATTTATTTATTTATTTATCTACATTCTCAAACGTTTGCATGTTTACAATGTAGAAAGCAGAATGCAGAGGAAAATTACATTTTATTTAATTTTATTATTTTTAACAAGATTTTGATGGTAGATAAATCCTGTAATTTAATTTAATTGCATTTATTTATTTATTTATTTATTTAAATTGCATTTATTTGTTTATTTATTTGTTTGTTTGTTTACATTCTCAAACGTTTGCATGTTTGTGCATTAAAGAAAGGATTTATTAATGAAGTGTAAACACTCCCTGCGGATGTTGCTGATATTTTTGCTCGGATGCACACAGCAGGGTTTTGTGTTTTGATCTCCGCCTTCATTATGTGAAGTTCCGAGGTTCACGTGACGTCACGGTCCACAATGCGCGTGGTCCGGGCTGCCGACGTGGCGCGCGAGCTTCTGGCTGGGCGGAAACGGGCTGCGCGCGCTGTCAGAGACACCGGTAAGCTGCACTGAGTGTGTGTGTGTTTGTGTTTATGTGTGTGTGTTTGGGTTTCTTTTCCTTTATTGCAATTCTTTACTCTTGTACCTAAGTGTCAAGTGTGTGTGTGTGTGTGTGTGAGACAGATGGAGCTCGTGCTGTTTTGTTTTCTGTTTGTTATGAAGTTGTATATTTTACTGATGACTCGATAAACCGATAAACCGATAAACCGAGCAGAACGATACACATGTTTAAGATGATACACATGTTTAGAATAATCTTTCATTTAAAAGTGTCAGTTTTGCTACTGCACTCAGTCTATCTGCGCGCACACACACACACACACACACACACACACACACACACACACACACACAGAGCTTGTGTTAAAGATGTTTTGTGAGTCTCAGATAGATTTTTTTTTCGCTACAGCATGAATAAGTTTAATAATAAGTTTGGGGAGAAGTCTCAGTGGTGCTTATACACACACACACACACACACACACACATATGAGCCACAAGATGGCGCTGTAATCCAACATCAAAATGGGCGATGGAGTGTTGAACAAAGCAGTGTGTCATCACACACACACACACACACACACACACACACTGTCTCTCATTCATTCAGTCAGCATAAGGCTCTGCTTGTGCTCCTGCAGTCAGACCTGCTGATCCCTGATCAGTTACATTAAAGTGAAACACACAGACAGGAGAAGAATGAGAGTGTGAGATGGTTTTGGAGAACGCTGACTTCTGACTGTTGACTCTGCAGCTGGGGGAGTGTGTGAAGATCCAGACTCCAGTCCTGATATCACACACACACACACACACACACACACACACACACACACACACACACACACACACACACACTAAGACAGTAAGGTCATCTCAGCTGTGGAGCTCTTAGTGCTGTGTTACTGTAGTGCTGAGTCTAAAGAAGAGTCTTCTTTCTTTTTCTTTCTTTTTCTTTCTTTCTTTGGATAATGGACTAGGATTTATCTGTCTGTCTCTTTGCTGTCTGTCTGTCTGAAAATGATATAGGATTTCTTTCTTTCTTTCTTTCTTTCTTTCTACATAAATACATTTAAATTATACAAACATATACATTTATATATCTGTCTGACTTTTTATGTGTCTGTCTGCCTGAAAATGGTAATCCTTCTTTCTTTGGATAATGGACTGGGATTTATCTGTCTGTCTGTATGTTGGTTTGCCGTCTGTCTCTCTTTCTGTTGTCTGCCTGCTGTATGTCTCTATTGTATGTCTATCTGTCTGTCTGTCTGTCTGTCTGCTGTATGCCTCTCTATCTCTGTTGGATGTCTATCTATCTATCTATCTATCTATCTATCTATCTATCTATCTATCTGTCTATTCGCTCTCTCTGTTGTATGTTTGGCTGTCTGTCTGTCTGTTTTTCTGTCATCTATCTCTTGTATGTCTATCAATCTGTAATATAATTCTTTCTTTCTTTCTTTCTTTCTTTCTATTTCTCTCCCTCTCTTTCATTTCTAACTCTCTCTTTCTAATAGGATTTAATTCAGCAATAAATGAATTGATGTTTGTTTCTGCCATGCAGCTCCTTGTTGTAGTGATTAATAAACGCATTTACATTAAAATAACTGGCCAGAAGAGAAGAAATGATAGAACTGATAGATCCAGGCAGAGCTTAGATATTTTAGTATATTACACATGCAACAGTGACAGAGCATCGGGAATTTTATAAACATCAAGAATCAATTCAGGCGTCATTGTACCAATAAAGTCAGATGTAACAGTTTATTAAAAGCTTGTTTGCATATAAATGTGTTTAATGATATTGCTATTGTAGTAAAGCTTAAGAAAATAATATGCTGTGCGGAGAACTTGAATGCATCATTGGCTTGTCCTTAGCATCTTTGTCACTGGAATGTACTCAAAGTTGTTAGCATGCTAGTTATTAAACATTATGACTGTGCTGTTTGAAAGTCAGAAACATTTTCATGTGTTTGCGTATTCACAGGGCACCATGTCACAAGCAGTTGCAGTGGGCGACACCGCCGTACCCCCTGACCCTCCTGTTTTAAAAACACCTTCAGATGAACACGCTCCTGTAGTTGCAGACAAAACAGATGAGCCTTCTTCCAGTCCTTCACTCTCATTGGATGCACCAGAACATGAGCTGACCAATGAGGGTGCAGAAGAGTGTGCTCCAGTCAGCCAGTTCACAGAGCCACCACAGGACCAATCAGAGGAACATGGCTGCGATCAGGTGACCGAATGCAGCGAAACAGTGAGCTTGGAGCCAGAGGTTGTGGAAGGGGAGGTGGAGGTAGGAGTGCCTACATCATAGTTCATGATCATGACTATGTTTTTAAAAGGATGTAATTTCTGAGTGTGTGTGTGTGTGTGTGTGTGATGTTTCCCAGCCCTCAGAGCAGCCCACATCCAAAAGTTGGGGTGGTTGGGGATCCTGGGGGAAGAATTTGTTGACGACCGCCACCTCAACAGTAGGTATGTGTCACCATGACAAATATTTTGCCATAGATCTGTTACTATAGTGACCCAAACAATGGATCAATACCATCTACCCTCCAACATTGGGTCAGTACCATACAAATCCCATTAGTGGCTCAGTACCATCTAAACTCCCACAGTGGGTCAGTACCATCAGTGGGTTAGTACCATCCAAACCCCCACAGTGGGTCAGTACCATCAGTGGGTCAGTACCATCTAAACCCCCACAGTGGGTCAGTACCATCTAAACCCCCACAGTGGGTCAGTACCATCAGTGGGTTAGTACCATCTAAACCCCCACAGTGGGTCAGTACCATCTAAACTCCCACAGTGGGGCAGTACCATCTAATCCCCTACATTGGGTCAGTACCATCAGTGGGTTAGTACCATCTAATTCCACACAGTGTGGTGGTACCATCTAAATCCCCACAGTGGGTCAGTACCATCTAAACCCCCACAGTGGGTCAGAACCATCAGTGGGTTTGTACCATCTGATTCCACACAGTGTGTTGGTACCATCTAAACCCCCATCTTGGGTCAGTACCATATAAAATCCACCAATCTGTGTCAGTACCTTCTTATTGACTCACAGGAAGTCAGTACCATCTAAATCTCCAGTGTTGGTCAGGACCATCTAACTCACCCTCACTGACCAAGTATTAACTCTTTCCTTCGCCTTCTTCATCCTGATCCCTCAGTTTTTAAACGCTATATACTTTGTTGTTTCTGTTACCTAATATCCAGGTCAGGGGTTAAGCTCAGTTCGGGAGAAAGCGGGCGTGGCCTTGCGGATGCACAGCACATCATCATGCGAGGAAGCCCTGGAGGTTGAAGAACCTCATGAGGAGGACAACTCAGTGGCTCAGCCCATCAGCCCAACCAACAGAGGAGTGTTTTCCTCCATCACCAGCGCTGTGCAAAACACAGTTAGTGCTCACCTCCAGCTCTCCATCCATCTCTCTGTCATTCTGTACCTCTGTTATTCTGTCAGTATCCATTACTCTGTTAGTCCTTCTTGTCTCTCTGTTATTTCTCAGGTTATATAAATGTCACTTACTGTCCATTTCCTGTCTGAAGTGTCTCTCAGTGATATTAACGAAAACATACACAGCACACAACGAAAACACAGCAAAAATATCAGTTTTTGCTTCGATGCTGAGTGTGTGCTCTAAGAACACAAGCCCATATCATTCTGATGAATCATTTGGGGCCTCTCAGTAGTTGCTGAGCAACAAAAGTGTGAACCTGCCCCTGTGCAGAAATTGTTTCAATTGTGATCAATGTCGAATTGAACCTGATGAGCCAGCACACACTGATAAAATATGAGCCTGGCAGAAAAGTCGCATAAAACGTTTTATTGGAACTGCATGCCCTTTCTCTTTTGCTTGCACAATCAAAACACATATTACCGGATCCTTCCTGGGTCTGTGTAGCTGCTGAGCAGGAGCTGAATCAGGTCTGACTCCACCCCATGGACTTTTTGTTCTGCAGCAAGGGGTACTTGTTAGTTTTAGACTTGAATAGTTTTGATAAAAGCAGTGTGGGAGGGATAACAGATATCAGCTATGTGATTTGTGAGGGTAAGGAGTATGCAAGCTTTAGCCATGATTAGCCCCGCCCACTTTACATTGAAAAGGAAGTACATATAGACATTGGTATGTCATCAATTATTCATACCTTCTGTTGCGTATTTATTTTTTGTGGCCATTTTCAGAGGTTAAAGGTTAAGGTTGTGCATGATCCATGACTTCCAAGTGTTACGTTAAATTATTTAAATTATTTCTCATGCTCTCTGGCACTCAGGGGAAGTCTGTGCTGACCGGAGGACTCGATGCGCTGGAGTTCATCGGCAGGAAGACGATGACGGTGTTGGCGGAGAGTGACCCAGGCTTTAAGAAGACCAAAATCCTCATGCAGCGGACCGTCTCGCTGTCGCAGGTAAGACTCAAGACATGTCTGCTTGGGAAAAATGACATTCCTAATGAACATGTTCTTTAACATCTTCACCTCAGTTAATACTTGTGTGTGTATTTTGTAGATGCTGAAGGAAGCGAAAGAGAAGGCACGCGAGAGGCTGAGCAGTCAGATGGTGTGTGAACCCACGGCTCATTACGGCATCCTGTTTGATGATTATCAGGGTCTGTCTCACCTGGAAGCTCTGGAGATCCTGAGCAACGAGAGCGAGGGGAGGGTGAGCGTTTTACACACACACACACACACACACACACACCTACAAGAGTGTAAAACAGGATTTTACAGAACAAACACACAGAGGTGATGTTTAAGCACCCACAAGATTATCTACTGTTTACACAAAGGTCACATTTTTATCACAAATGAATTTCAAAAAACATTTTTAAATTATTAACTATTCACTTAGAAATGCTAGCTTGCATTAGCTTGTTCATACACAAACTAGCTTAGCCCTGAGAGCTTGTCATTAGTGCTTTATATAGCTAAGCAAGCTAAGCTATAGTAAGCTAAGTAATAGCTTAAACTAGCACAAAACTACTAGGTACAGTGAAGAACTGTGACTGATTTAGGTACAAAAATTGCTAGATAATAGCTTAAATTAGCAAAAATGAAGTATGCCTAGCTGGCTAGTGTTACTTTAAAGAGTAACTAGCTATCTAATACCTACAAAAATTAAGAGAATTAAATATTGCTAGTCAGATTTACACTAAAGAGTGAAATTGAAATAGCTGCTAAATATGACTAGCTAGCTCATATTACATTTTATTTTAAGTCAGCTAGCTAATATCACTCTATTAAAGTATTAAACATTAAATTAACATGTTAAATATAGATAATTGGCCAGCATTACACTGAGGGGATGTCTCTACTGATGCTAAGCATAACTATCTGGCTAGCTTAAGCCAGTTATGCTAAGAGGCTATCATTGCTATAGTTGAACATTATCTAGTATCTATGACTTAGTTAGCTAGCGCAACACTGAAACCTGGATGGGGTCCTCAAGGGTGGTTTTTAAAGAGGTTTTGCGATTAGCATACTGTAACTGTTTCAACTCTAAACACAGAAACACCAAACAGAAAAACCAAAAAAAACTTCTGAAAGCTTGTTGCGTTCCCATTTCCCCCTCACTCGTTCCTTTTCCTTCCCTTTGAGACTTTTAGCCTTTAAGGTTTGGCAATACTGCGTTTACCTTTCTCCTCAGGTTCAGGATGTTCTTTCCTCCCTCGACGGCGAACAGTTGGAGCTTCTGAAGAAGGAGCTGATCGAGATTAAGGAGATCTTCGAGACGAGGGAGGAAGAGGAGGAGGAGACGGAGGAGACGGAGGAGACGGGTTCAGGGGGAAATGGTGAACTTTATTCCCAAATTCGCTCTTTCAGCCCTCTCTGTGAGTCCTGAGCTCCGATCGGACAAATCCAGATTCACATCTGAGACGTAATCGAATCACGAATCAAGACTGATGAGAAGACTGTGATTTATACCAGCCCTGCCTTACACTGTTAAAAAAAAATAATGCGTCTTGGTTGTTTTTAGCTCAGTTAAAGTTATTTACCCCTTGCAAGGGCTTGAGTCTACATGACCTCGCAAAAACTTTCAAAACAGGAAATAAATTAAATAGTGGATGAAGCTTTTTAAAAAGCAGAGGTGCCAGCATTAACAGTTTAGCCGTGGCATTTATGATTTTTGACCCCTTGCTACGGAAATACGAGAGACGTGTTTTGTCTGAGAAAAAACACGAATAAAAATTCACACAGTGGAGAAAAAAAAACAATTCACTGAAGGGGAAAGGACACAGGATGTGAAAGTAAATTATATTTAAAAAAACACACATTTCCAAAGTACAACATTTTATTTAATGTAAACAGTGTAACTTTTTACATACCTTTTTTATTTTGCTAGCTAGTTTTGCTAGCTTGTTAGCACATTAAAGATTTTTATGCTAGCTAGTTAGGGAGCCATTTTCTTGTTATACATTTTCATACATTTTTTGTTGTTAAGTGTGAGTTTAACTGGACGTTCTCATAGGTTCATACCGGATTCAGACTGTTCCTGTGTAGTTAGCACATTAGCTAGTTAGCATGCTGGAAAGTTAGCTTGTGAGTTAGCATTTTTGATATAGTTTGAAGGAAATCTAACGTGTAAATTTACAACGTGAATTAGTCACTTGTTCGGATAGCCAGTCAGAACACTTGCTGTTAACTAGCTAGCTTGTTTTGACAGGATTTAGCCAAGTTCTGAAGAAACTTGCATACAAATCGTTGTTTAAAAAAACTTTTCTGTTCAAGAAGAATGTTTTTCTTGTTGCTGTAAAACTAGGTTGTGTTGCCAGTGGCCACTCAGGTGACTTGTGAGGGCAAGGCCATAAATGTGCCTTTAAAACAATATCAACATGCAGGGCAGGTTCAAAATCAGAGTGCAGTTAATATCAGATGGATTCATTGTACATGAAGCGATGATGATTAGATCAGTAGATCAGATTATTTGATGATCATTTTAAATTTTTTTTGCTATTTTTGAAAATCCTATTCATATTTCTGATCGTATTCAACTGGTTATCCTGATGATCACTTCATCACATCTGTGGTATGTGAATAACTTAGATTAGTCATTTTTCTTACATATTCTTTGGTGTGTGTGTGTGTGTGTGTGTGTGTTAGCCGCAGATGGGGAGGAGTTTGTCAGTGTTCTCACAGAGCTTCTCTTTGAACTGCATGTTGCTGCTACACCGGACAAACTGAACAAGGTACATATTCACATCATAGACTCCTCTCTCTCTCTCTCTCTCTCTCTCTCTCTCTCACACACACACACACACATACACATACAATGGATTATGATACATGCTCCACATTGCTTATTATCGCAGGCCCGAATGAAGGCCTATGATTGGGTAAGAGAGACAGAGAACCCCGTTACCAACGAGGAAACGAAGGAAGTGAAGGAGGAGGACGTGAAGAACTCAGAGTCGCCCCCTACAGGACAGGAAGATGTAGCCAAAAAACAAGAAGCAGGGACAGAAGAAATGGAGAAAAACACACAGAAAAGCACGACAGACAAGGTTGAGGTGAGCGTGTGTGTGTGTGTGTGTGTTAAGTCTTAGCAGTAATACAAGTAACTGCAGTTCTACTAGGAGCTAATTTGTTTCACGAACATTCCACAACATTAAAATATAACTATAAACTCTCTCTCTCTCTCCTTCTGTCTGACTCTCTCTCTTGTCTCTCTCTCTCTCTCTCTCTCCATTTCTCTCTCTCTCTGTCTCCTTCTGTCTGTCTCTCTTCTCTCTCTCTTGTCTCTCTCTCTCATTCTCTCATTACAGAGTGTGTATCAGTGGTCGATAGGCAGTCTTGCTGAGGTGACAGCTCGGAGTATAGAGCAGCTCCATAAAGTGGCTGAACTCATCCTGCACGGACAGGATGTGGAGAAACCAGCGAGCCAGCAGGCCAAAATACTTTCCAGGTGTGTGTGTGTGCGCGTGTGCGCACGCATGCATTTTGCACTACCTACATATATACTACTCACATTGGACTGAGTGGAGACACAGGAATGTCTCTGGCGCAGGATCCACTTCCAGAGTGAATATAAACAGCACAAAACAGGCATGTGTGTGTATGAGTGAGAGAGAGAGATGAAGAGAGACGGACAGTACAGCTGGCCATTATGTCTCTAAACGTGTACATTTTATGGTGTGCGTATGTGTGTGTATGTGTGTGTGTGTGTGTGTGGGCGCAGTGTGCAGTTTGCACTACTTACATATGTACTACTATTTCTTGTAATGTACAAAACGATATTAACGGAGCCTGGTTACTGGCATTACAGACACACGTAAACTTCATTGACCTTATAGAATGCTTTGTGACCTTTGACCTCTTGCTTTTCAGGCTGACCTGCGCTATGTGTAAGGAGGTAGGCTGTCTGGCACGCAGATTCACAGATACACTGGTGGCTGTAGGGGTGAGTGTGGCATATCCCGAACACACACACGCAGTGAGTTTGTAGTTTTGTGTCAACGCATTATTTTCATTTTCACTCCCTCTGTCTCTCTCGTTCAGAGTCAGAGAAAAGCAGAAGAGCTAAATCCTCTGGTGAACAGCGTGACGCTGGAGGTAATGATGATGATTATTGGTCGGTGTTTAAATGATACTGAACGTCACAGGGGTAACACTAGGGGGCAGCGTTGTATCAAAGTTTTGATCAGTGAATTACAATTCAGCTTTTGTTTTAGAGACTTTTATAAGACATTATATGGGACATAACACATAACAGAGTGTTTTACAATCTTCAGTGTAATTCCTTATTCCACATCTTTACTTTCTAATGATGGTTTCATTTACTGAACCTGTGAGCTATTTGATTGAAAATGAGCTCAGTATATCTCAGCCCGTATCTTCATAGCTGAAGGCTTTATAGTTTGGTAATTAAGTATATTTTAGATTTTTACAGTTTCCAGGCATCATAGGCAACAAGGCTTTTAATATAGTGACAGACCTGGCTGAACTAACCAACATTTCATCCTAATCTCATTTTAAAGGTGCTGTTAGTAAATTTTTTCAATTCTGCCTACTGTTTAGTATTTTTCCAGCCCAGAAAAGAGCTTCACCCCAAACCAGAACAGACTTTTCCTTAAAATGCATTTCACAAGGCTGATGTAGTTCTAGCATGAGTTTAGCTCAGTAGGCCTGGGGTTGTAATCGGAAGGGTTTTTATTGCAATTTCAGTTTTTATTGTTTTTATTGCAATTGCAGTTCACCTCACAGACAGCAGAGGGCTCTCAACAGTACACACTGCTCCTTCAAAGCATAGTTTCATACATGCAGAAGATAGATTTGATTAACTAAAGAAAAAATACATTGCCATCAAAATCTAGGCATCTTACTCAGACCACACTAGGATTAGGAACAGTTCTTATCAAGGCTAAATGTAGAAATGTAGAAAAATTTTCCTATTATCGCTTACATTATAGCAGCTACAAAGAACTGCTATGTCAATAAGTTAGTCAGAGAAAAAAAAAAAAAAACCGCAGATTGTCATTTTGGAGAAAACCTGCAAACCTCCAAACCTCCTCTGTCCTGAAGATGTTGTAAAGATACAGCTTTATCTTTGACTGTTACAAAGCACTGACACTGGAGACTCCTTTCATAAATGTTAAATGCATTTCCTCACAGAAAAGTTCAACGTATCAGCAATTATACACTGTTTTTTAAACACTTTTTGACCAATCATATTAGAGAAGTCAACCTTAATGTGTCAGCGATTTGAATGCACCTTATATTTCCTAATATAATACAGCTATGATGGTTTACTATGATGGGAAAATTAACATTATGCTATATTGATCTATATGGTTTACATGATGTGCAGTAAGTTCCATGATATAACGTGCAAGATTTTTTAAAATATGGGTGACTTAATTTTTAAAGAGACAGAGAAAATATTATTTCTACATTCCTTTGATGAACTATTCAACTATGACTCTTGACCTTTTGTGTGTGTTTGTCTTTTTAGGGCTCGAACAGCACGACCTACATCCACAATGCATTCCAGCTTCTGCTGCCGGTTCTGCAGATCTCCCACATCCAGACCAGCAGAACCCCGGCTAAAACCGAACCAGAACCGGAACCAGAACCGGCTCCTACAGACTGACCTGCTCGCCCTGTGTGTGATATGTATGTGTGATTGTGTGCGTTTCCTTCTGCGACTGTCTACGCAAAGTGCAATGCGCTGCAAGCCTGTGTATGTTTCAGTTTTTCGGTGAAATCATCTACATACAGACGCTTAGGATCAAATAAATCAGAAAAAACATTCTATAAGAATTGATTAAGTTATTTTTAACACTAGGGCCAGGTGTAATATTAGGATCTTATACTGTAAGATTAGTTACTGTACAGACAAATGCAGGCGAAAGTGACTGTATAATGTGTAATGGCATTATGAAATTGACGTCTGTTTATGTTTCATTTTCCTTTGTTTCATTATGTTTTTAATATAATGATTAGGTCACACTTCATTTTATCAAAGCTGTGTGCATTACCTCTTATACCACACCGCTGCAAGTCACAGGCTCATATTAATGTGCTTGTTCATAATCTATGACTAATAATAAACAGATTAAAAATGTCTTATTTAACAAAGAACAATGTATGATCGTTGATATGGTGAAGCTTTTTGTAAGGTTTAACATTTATGGAAGGAGTCTCCAGTGTCAGCGCTTTGTATCAGTCAGAGGTAACGATGTAACTTTACGTTTTCCGCCATAGGAAAGTCTTCAGGACAGAGGAGTTTACGCTTTGCAGGTTCTTAGTAACATGACAAGCTGTGTTTTTTTTTTTTTTTGTCTTATTAAGTTCAAGAGAAAGAAAACAGGCAGGTGAGGGAACAAATTGGCAAATTGTTGTGGTATAAGAGGAATAAAACACTTCAGGACATGCTGTTATAGGAAAATAATCAACTTCAGGGTGGTAACAGTAACTCCGCTTCATCACACCACCCTTTTATGGTTTACATTTACATGCCTCTGGAAAACATATTTATTCAAACCTGCTTATAAGCATGGTGGAATCTAAAGATGAACCATGTAGAAATTAAAATATGTTAAAATATCCTTAGTTAAATCTGTACATGACACAATTTAATCGATTGCCAAAGATCTGCGATTCTGTAACTCTGATTACAGTTTTAAGGGTTAGATGGTTTAGATTAGCATTTCCAATTGTTGCAGTATTTTCAAACTGAGGCTTTGGCTAGCTCACTTTGCTTTGTAATCATAAAGAACATATTTTTGTTTTAAAACTAACCAGCAATGAACGTTGTAGATATCATTTTCCATTTATGACCAGATATTTAATTTTGATCTGCGGCATTTATCTGTGAGTAAATTAAGACAAAGTTCTGTACCTCAGTTATTGATTTATTTTTGAGAACTAAGAAATATGTTTTGTTGCATCTTATTTGCTAAAAATGGACTTATTTTTAATAATTCACTGAAGTGCATGTCCAGTTTAACGTCATGTTTAACTGTGTGTGTTAAATGTCATTTTGTAAAATAATTAAAAAAAATACTATTTAGACATTGTGCACTATTGTATAAGAAACTCCAAAAAAATTCTATATTAAATTCTATAAACTTTGCTGTTGCCTTACTGAGAATGATTCACACAGTCAATATTAATAAAATAAAATTACCAGACATTAAACATGAGTCCTCTTTTTTTAATTACAAAATAGGTATCTGTAAAACAGCAATTTATAAAATTCTCTAGCATGGACCAAGTTACTTCTACAGACGATAACTACATGTTGAAATACTCTGTATAAAAGTATAAAAACATAAAAGTCGTTTTTAACACATCCTCTAATTTCGTTTTGTAACATAAAATTGGCAGATGAAATTGTTTAGAAATCTGAACAGACGCAACCATCTACTTAACTTTTTTTTTTTAACCCAAATAATAAGGAAATTACCCAAATAATTTTTTAAGTTTGACAAACGTGGCATAAATTTGACACGAGGCCAATTTGTGTCACTTTCTATCCAACCAACATTTAAAAATTTCCTTTGTCATGTTTCATACTTACATTATTAATGTTAGTTAGGATTTTGAGGGGAAAATATTAAGAAATAACTTAAATTTTAGTAAAAAAAATAAGCTTAATCTGACTGATACATGGTTCTACGATGGTAGAGTCAATTGCTTATTGTACGTCAATAAATTAAACAGATGGTAAATTAAACATAATTTTAAAATTCTAGAAATGCATAAACAAGCTAATATATTACAAATCTTACTGGATTTTAGGGAGCCATCCATGTATATACTCCATCTATACACACTTCATTACTTAATTTGCTTGCTAGTTAAAGAGCCAGCTAATGAATGCTAGGTACTAAGCACACTAGCTAGTTAGCAAACCAACTAGCTAACATTCTTGCTAGTTAGCGAACCTATATGGCTTAGTGCATGGTTCTAATAAAGTGATTGCTCTTGCCACTGAGGTCAAGTGTGTTTCTGTCGAGAAATTTACTCTTCACTACACGCTCCTGTCGTTAAATCTCTGACAAGATGTGTGTTTTCATATTAGAAGAGACTTTATAGGTGCTGGAGAGGTGAGTTTTTTAACTGAACCTCAGTTCTTAGCTAATGTTCAGTGTGTGGCTTTGTGACTGAGTATCGCTGGCTAATATTGTTTGGTATGTAATATTTCTGTGAGGTTAGCTTGATTAGCTTGTCTGTGGTGTTAGATTTAGCTAGCATCATGTTACTTGATCAATGTTGAATCTGTTCTTTTAGTTCATTCTTCAGGGACGATGCACAAAAGATGCTTTGCACAAGACTTAGCTACTAGCTAATTTCCATCTGCAGTCCCTGGGCAGGTAAACAAAGACAAACAATAGAAATTGTAGCAGAATTTGTACATTAAACTTTGTGAGTCCTTTTATGTAATTCTGATTTGTTAAATCTTGTTATTTGCTTACTTACAGAATTGAATTTGTTCTTAGTTAGGTTTTAGTTATAACTGCTTTTTTTTATCAGGTGATAAAATCTGGTATATTAAAAAAAAAGGTATATTTTTCTCAGGTTGGTTTTTAGCGTTAAATTTGTCAATAGAAGTAAAACGCTTGCTCAGAAAAGTCATGAGGTTTTCGGTTATTTCTCTCATTTCACTGATTAGCTGGTGGCTATCAGGAATTAAGCTTAATGAACATATTAATAGTGCACGTGTATTTATAATTATGATGTCAAATTTTGTGTAAATAAGTTAAACATACAGCAAGTTACAGCTCATCTTATCTTATCATCTCTCTATAGACTTGCATTGACCTACCAGCAAATATGGAGGCGTTGATATATCATCATAGCTAACATCATCACCTAATGAGCCCTCTACTGTTCTCGTATGTCTGTGGATAAGCCGTGAGGGGAAGTTAATGCGAGTGTGTTAAAAAATAGCACTGGAATTAAAGTGTTGGACATCTTTTTATATCCCTTCCTCCTGGTGCTTTTGACTAATGGCAGCTTTCAATGGACGGAAGGCTACGATGATGCAGGAAAGCTAGAAAGAAAGAAAAAAGGGGTCATTAAACTCATGCTCAATTACTTACATTACAGTATTTCTATGGAAATCTAATCCCAGATTTCCTGCTATTTTCAATCGAAAGCTGAAGTAACTCGCTAAAATGACTCACTGAAGTTCTCAGAGTGTGTGTTTGCTGGTGTTAAGGGGATGTCCAGACACACCTCACACTCTGCAAGACACAACACGCTCACATCTCTCCTTTTAAAAGCCAAATATCTTTCTGTAAATCTTCATTTTTTAATGTACTTTTAAATATACAGTATATAAATCATTGACGGGTTTAGAGTTCTGCATGTTCTTAAGATATTTTAGATATTATTATTATTATTATTATTATTATTATATAAACAAGTCTATTTTATGAGCAACTGGCAAAAGGAATTAAATTATGCAGTACATAAATATATACAATAAAAATATACAACTCTCTACTTATATGTACTTACATCTAAGTTTATATTCATCAATCCAACAAATTTTGCAGGTGCTATTTGTTCCATAAGTGACAAATTAAAGGAAAATGAAGCCCACAGAAGCCCAACACCTTACTAATACACTTTATATTGGGTTTTCCTTTAATTTGTCCCCCGTCTGTATAATATTATTATAAGGGACTTGTTTATTTATGAGATATTTTCCTAATAAGGTAGATTTTTATGTCTGTCTCCAGCATATCCCAGTAATTGTATCTTATTCACATCTAAGTGTCGACGTTCTAAATACTTTTCGACATTTCATGTGGTGTAAATTGGCTCACTTGAATATAATGGGAAATTTGGGATTTAAAATTGTCCAACAGCTAAAACTGTGGCTTAAAAGAACCATTTGCCAGATCTTATTTATCTGTATGTTGTTTGTAAAAAAAAAAAGGGTTACCAACCTTCTTCTGTTATTTCACCATCAGACGTCGCTTCTTCATCATATTCATCTTCATTTTCTCCCAGTGAACCATCTGAGATATGACACACACATACACATGTAACACATAAATTGGAAAACTGGAAAAGAAAAGTAGTGATAGAATACAAGTGCATCATTTCCTAGCAACCATATAGTTTGGGGATGAGTGTGATGTGTAAATGAAGGAATTTCATGCCATACCTGTCAAAGATAGCTCAGGAATTGGAGAGAGGCCTGGTTAAACAGATGAATCAGAAATTGAGAAGAATGCATTCAGGTTTTACTGTAAGCTGGTTGATAGAGTCAAGTCAAGTCAAGTGGAGTTTATTGTCATTTCAACCATATACAGCCAGTTAGTACGTAGTGAAACGAAACATCTCTACTTTTAAAAGCGAAATATCTTTTCGTATTTTACAACAAACACATACACACTGCTATACGTTTTAAAGTGCCGTCAAATAAAAGTCGTGGGCAAACGCTCACACAACCTTTTATACAACTCTCACCTCTCTTGTACAATTCTTGAAAGACCTGAAGAGACCTTTCGGTTGGAGCCGAAGAGACTTTTCTTTGGTGAGATGTTAGATGACCTGGAAGTAAGAATACTTTAGTACGGACCAAGACTCTGACTAATGAGACTCAGACCAAGACTCTGACTAATTAGACTCAGACCAAGATTCTGACTAATGAGACTCAGACCAAGACTAAGTGTAATGAGACTCAGACCAAGACTCTGACTAGTGAGACTCAGACCAAGACTAAGTGTAATGAGACTCAGACCAAGACTCTGACTAATGAGACTCAGACCAAGACTCTGACTAATGAGACTCAGACCAAGACTCTGATTGCGAGACCAGGTCTCAGAGTATTGAGACCAAGACCCAGATTATGATTTTACATTCTGAAACTAAGACTCAGATTAAGATTCTAAGTTTTAATTCCAAGTATTAAAACCAATTCTAGGTTATAGGTATAGGGATTAACAATTGATATCTGGTTTGATCAGTGCTTTTTTATGACACCAGGCATTTATGGCTAAGATCCATAGATCCCAAATATCAAAGGAAAGAGCCTAGAAAGTATTTTTTGATCTATACTTCAAAGCCAGCATGAATTATTAGGACATATCCCAGTGTGAGTTTATAAAGGGTAAGAGATTACATCAGAAAACTAGTGCCTTTTTCTTACCTCTTGAGTAATCTGATGGCATCTTCTCCAAGAACAGTTCTTTATCTGCACACAGATGTGTGACAGAGACATTTTAAAGGCTGTCAGTTTTGATAGAAACACATTGTTCACACTCAATGTCCTAAGAAAACCTTTGTTCTCTAGAACACATCTTATAGAGAAGACTGAGACTTGTGTGTATTCCTTTCATGTGTTCCTCAAAGTTCTGTGTATTTACTTATTTATAGGATTTTTCTTTTAGCTCAGAGAGCTGTAAATGTCCAGAGGGGATAGAAGAAAGGATTGGCCTTCTTTTTTGTGTCTACAAAAATCTTCTAAAAGTCCAGGAGCAGCTCCTGGCCATAGAATTTGCTGGGTCGGGACAAGAAGCTATCACACTTGATTTATGCTATAGGCTACTGTCTAGTGAATTTTTAAAGTAACCCTGTAATAGACAGAAAGTCAACAGCATACAGGCATCCAGGATACAGACTAGCAGTGCAGTTTTAGACGTAACTGTGTTCGATACTGCAAGTGTGTTTCTGATTTACGAGGCACACACAGAAGAGAGAATATCATTAACCAGGGTTGCCAGGTTTCAGCCCAACTACATTTAAAACAAATACACAAAATGCCTAAAACTAGCCCAAAATATACATTTTTCTTCTTTTTCTCAGCATTTCTCAGCTTGGGGAAACAAGGTCACCATGGTGCGCACGCATTTCTAATATATGAATGTCTTTGTATAAGTGGAATTTTTTTGTGTTGGAAGAATTGAACCCCCAACTGCGCAACAGGCCTCCTCACCTGACATCAATGCCCAACCTTACTTAATGTTCTTGGGGTTGAATGAACACAAATCCCCACTGTCATTGCGGTCTAACTCACTTTTAATGCCCATGGTTTTGGAAACGGATGTTCAACAAGCATGTATGAGTGCGATGGTCAGGTGTCTACAAAAACATTTGTTTACTTACAATTTGCCTTTGTTTGCGGAAATATATTAGATTTAATTCCGAATATTTGCTATAAACATTTTCTTAGCAGCCTCAGAGTATTTTCAAATTAGCCCAATTCGGCATAAGAACCTGGCAACCCTGTTATTAACTGTCTTGTCCACTGCTCCTCCCCTGAGCAAGGGGCTGCGTGATTCCTGCCCCAGTGGGCCTCTATAGGCGTTTGTTGCAGTTCCCATTTTTGACCATTATAACATGGAATACTATGGAATATAATATTATGGAGTTTAATAAAATCTAGAAAGGCAAGCAAATCAATGTAACATTGGCTTATATCTTTTAAATAGCAACATTTTCTTAAATCATTGGTCACTCAAAAGGGCTAATTAGTATTTCCATAAATTTAAAATGTATGTGAATTGTGAGTTGTGCATGAGGACTTCAGCGTTTGTTAAACAGCTGATATATTATATGCCTGGGCTCTGCACAAACCTGCCCCTATGAATGAGCCACCAAATATATCTGTACAGGCACAAACACAGATCCACACTTACCTTCAATGCTTAACGCTGATACGTCATCAGGCAAATCACCTAAAGCTGAAAAAAAAAGAGAGAATTCTAGGAGTATTATTTCATAACTTCTTGTAATGTGTCACCTATTTCACTCATCTGCATGGCTGTTGAATGTGGTACACTCTTGGAAATAAAGGCAGAGTGTACTTTTCCTTGTCACTGGGGTGGTACCATCAATGGCACATCCTTTATACGTTTTTCACCTAGAAATGTGAATATAATGTATCTTTAAATTAATTTGAGGGACATAATTGAACCTTAAGGACTAAAATTTAATTAAAGGTACACCACATGTACCATCACAGGTAAAAATACTTACTAAAGATACATAAGATGTGCCCTTGATGGGTACCACTCCAGCAACAAGGAAGAGTACTGATCCCAGATCTGATCATATGGTTCACTGATGTGTTTGGAAGTATTTAAATTACTCACATTTAACTCTGCGGTTGGAAAACGTCTTTGGCTGATTGGCAGGGGTTAGAAGTGGTATCACCTTTTCTAGAAATTTAGAGAGGTGAGGTGGGTTTAGTATCCTCTCACAGCTCATCAAACCGAGGGAAAGCAAATTTTAACAAAGGTTAATAGACTTACTTTTGTCGGAGTGTCTGTTCTTAACGACCTGATCTCTGACTCCCAGAAAGACCAATATGACCACCATTAGCACCAGAACCAACCACACGACGGTACTGACACTCCACCACCTCGCTGAGAACACAGGGAGATGAGTGGTCATCAGCAATAAATCTCATAAATTTCACATGTGGTGTCAGTCTTTCCACATGTTTATGTGAATAACATGCGAAGGTGCACTTTAACCTCTTTTGCACATGCGAATTAAAAAATGATCACGTGACAATAAATGAGTCTTTAAAAAAAATCATATGAACATTTAAGAATCATGTGGAAAAATCACAAGTAAAAATTTTTTAAAAATCATGTGGCAAAATTGTGTGAAAATGAAAGAATCATGTGGAAAAAAAATCACGTGAAAATGAATTGTGTAAAAATCTCATCTGAAAATGAGTGAATCATTTAAAAATCACATATGTAACTGTAATATGTAAACTGCATGTAAAAAATTAACGTGAAAATACATGAATCACGTGGAAAAAAAATTACGTAAATATTAAAAAACGTGCACTGCATGTGAAAATAAATGTGAAAATAAAAGAATTGTGTAAAAAATCAGGTGAAAATGGAAGAATTTTGTGAAGAAAATGTGAAAATAAAAAACGTGCACTACATTAACATAGAATAGGAAATGAGAAAAAAAATCATATAAAATCACATTTTTAAAATTTGAAAAAACATAAATAAAATAAACACAGATAAAAAACATGCAAATTTTACATGTGAATTATGTAACTTATGTAACTGTAACTTTTTTGTAAGAGCAGATGAAGCATGAGATATTGAAAATGGTCTCCCTCATTCATTCTGTACCTAATCAGAACGGACTCTCATTGCTTTCAAACTCTTATCTGAACTTTCTGAATCCACGCTAACTTTCTCTCCCTAAATGACTCCGACTGCCTAAAGGGATTTGTGGCTTTGCAGCAGGCCGACTCTCAGCAGATTAGAGGGATGCATTGAGGCAATAAATTTATCAGCAACAGGGGCGAAATATGAAACAGTGCTGTCTTCGTCTCTGCCAGAATCGATAGACAGGATGAATAATGGCCTTGGCTAACCTTTAGACTCGATATATAAGGAGTGATGAGGATAGAGAGGGAGGGAGCGAGCGAGAGAAGACAGAAAGAGGTAAATTGATATTGAATATGTGGGCCGTTGTCTCGTGGGAGTCTAGATCCTGAATTTTTTAAAACTCAGCATGAAGACAATGGAGTCACATTTCACTGCTGAAAAATGCACAGAAAGAAAAGCCAGCAGTCAGGGTGTACAACCCATCCAGCTTGTCTCTCAATATATAGAGAGTATCATTCATTCATCTGGAGGAATGCTTTATCCTGGTCAGGGCTGTGGAGGATCCGGAGCCTATCCCAGGAACACTGGGTGCAAGGTTGGAATACACCCTGGGTGGGACGTCAGTCCATTGCAGGGCCATGCACACCATGCACTCCCTCGTTCAGACCTAGTGGCAATTTGGAGTAGCCAATCCACCTACTGGTGTGTTTTTTGAAAGTGGGAGGAAACCAGAGAACCCAGAGGAAACCCACGTTGGGCAAAACTCCACATAGACAGTAACCCAAGCTCAGGATCGACCCAAGGACCCTGAAGATGTGAGGCGGAAACACTACCAGTAGTACCATCATTGGTACCATTGTCAGAACATACTAAAAATACTGACTATATTCCCTTTTCTGATTTGTGATGCACTAGTCTGGAGCCCCAGAGTGAGGCAACTGTAAAATCATTCACCCTGTCCATGACTGGGAATAATTGCCAATAGAGGTCTGTGACGTTATATACAGTTTACACAAAAGACACTGTTTAGCGCAATTAAAGTGGTCCTAAAGTGGTAGCTGTTCTAGGGTCACACAAAAATTCCACTAGGATGTCTAAATATAAAACATACTATAAAATTAAACAGGGTTTGGAGCCCATAGCAAAATTTTTTCAAGGGGGATCAAGGATTCCTAGCTGCACTTGTGATTATAAGTGTTCCCGGAGTCATGTGATTTTGGAATTTGTATGGAGCCTAGCCATAATGTTAGCTAGCTAGTTGGTATTACAACTGTGAGAAACAAGTAACAGAAACAAAACAGCGATGTAGCAAATGTTGAATTGTCATTCTGCCTCGCTGCCACTGTGAGAATAGGGTAGTTGTGCAATACCAGAAAAAGAGTAGAGAACAAACAGAACACCAGCAGCGTCAACAGGGATGCCTCCACTGCCAACAAGTCTACTCCTTTCAGACATTTGACCTTGCTGTGACCTTGACCCTGTTTGGATCAATTCCAAACTCAAACTAATTTATCTGCTGGTTATAAGGATAATTCCTTCTCAATCCTACAATCATTAAACCACTCGTTCTTGAGATATTGCACTAATAAGAATCTCAGACAGATGGACAACCCAAAAAACATAATGCACATAAAAACGTGTGGTAGCAAGAATTAAAAAGGTTTAAATCCAGAGACTAAATGGACAGTGTTTGGGTTAAGGCCTCGGCATATTTCATGCGAAGATGACGTATACAAAACGTCTTACAAGCTAATCTCCGTGGTTTCGTATTGGTAGTTATGTACGACTGCTCCAGTACAGCAGGTGGCGCTATTAAAACTTCATGACAATTTCCATGAGTACAGGAATAGATTACATATAAAATGCAGGTGGTACGTGAGACAGTTCTATAAATTGAGGGTTCAGCATGCTGATGCTGAACAAGTTATGAGGTGATTGATATGAATCAGCTTAGCCACGCCTTATTTGTAACAACCAATCACAGGCTTGGTTGCATAGCATGTTCAGCTACAGAGTTCACCCAGCTGCCTTGTGCACACACAATGCATGATGTTCGTTTGCTCCGTAATTGCATCATATTTTTTGTGGAAGTCAGCTGAACATCATCTCTGCATGAAGTTTGCTTTTAAAGATCTAGGCCTTTAAAGGCCTTTAAAGATCTAGAGCGTGAGAAAACGTGACTTGAGTAGACAAGTCATCAGGAATTTCACCTTTTTTTGAAGACATGCTCTGAATGTCCTTGGCGTGAAAAAGGCAGTGGCTTCTGTTCGATTGGTGCGTGTGATTAGAACTGAAGTTTTTTCCTTCAGAAGATGTTACGTCAGGTGATCCTGCTGAGAAGATGCCCGGTTCTGAAGTGTTTGGTTTGCGAGACACTGAGTTTTGGTTTGAGGAGCTGGATTGTGGCGTCTTGTCTTTGTTTTGCTGTGTGCTGTTGTTCTGGATGCAGCAGCTGAACAGTGTGATGTTGTGTTGTTTTTCAATGTGAAGTCCACTGCGGTTAAAATGTCCATTTAAAGTCACATTCTGCAGACGAGGAGGAGCTGTGATCTGTAGCGTAACAATCACCTCCATGTCCACTTCTGGAAAAAAAAATCCAAACACACCATCCAAATTTAAAACTGCATTATTTTATTTTCCAGTCTGCAGAATGCATCTTTACACTCTAGCAGGTGCTGTTTCGTACAGTAAAGCAACATATGTACAATTCACATTTATTAGAGTCTTTATGGTAGTCCTGCTACCCCAGTATACACCATATTTATCGCTTTAGCTCACCTGAGCTGGAGGCGTTGTCACCGAGACTCCGCAGGTCAGCATGAGTCTCGCACACAAACCACTCCTTTACTGCTTCGTCCTGATTGGTTGCGTTTTGTGGCTCACACCGGGGGCGAGTGATACTTGCATTGCCATACATCTCATAGACCTGTCCATCATGATGGTCACGCCCACTGTTAGGGCCACAAGGGTCAAAAGGTGCACAGAGAAACTGGACCTGTAACACTTTATAGAGAGCGAGAAAGAGAGAGAGAGAGAGAGAGCGAGAGCGAAAAAGAAAAAGAAAAAGAGAGTGAGTGAGAGTTAGTTAGTTAATGCTAGTTTGTGTTTTAGTCTGTTTACTGTAATGCTAGATTTAGAGTTAGTTTGTTCACTATTGTATTAGTTTCTGGATTACCCTGGTTACTGTAATGGTAGTTTAGGTTTAGCCTGTTTACTGTAATGCTAGTTTAAGGGTTAACTTGTTTACTGTAATGCTAGTTTGTGTTTTAGCCTGTTTACTGTAATGATAGTTTGTGTTTTAGCCTGTTTACTGTAATGCTAGTTTAAGGGTTCGCTTGTTTACTGTAATGCTAGTTTAAGGGTTAACTTGTTTACTGTAATGCTAGTTTAAGGGTTAACTTGTTTACTGTAATGCTAGTTTGTGTTTTAGCCTGTTTACTGTAATGATAGTTTAAGGGTTAGCTTGTTTACTGTAATGCTAGTTTGTGTTTTAGCCTGTTTACTGTAATGATAGTTTAAGGGTTAGCTTGTTTACTGTAATGCTAGTTTGTGTTTTTAGCGTGTTTACTGTAATGATAGTTTAAGGATTAGCTTGTTTACTGTAATGCTAGTTTGTGTTTTAGCCTATTTACTGTAATGCTAGTTTGTGTTTTATCCTGTTTACTGTAATGCTAGTTTAAGGGTTAGCTTGTTTACTGTAATGCTGGTTTAAGGGTTAACTTGTTTACTGTAATGCTAGTTTGTGTTTTAGCCTGTTTACTGTAATGCTAGTTTAAGGGTTAGCTTGTTTACTGTAATGCTAGTTTAAGGGTTAGCTTGTTTACTGTAAAGCTAGTTTGAGGGTTAACTTGTTTACTGTAATGCTAGTTTGAAGGTTAGCTTGTTTACTGTAATGCTAGTTTGCAGGTTATCCTGTTTTCTGTAATGCTAGTTTGAAGGTTAACGTGTTTACTGTAATGCTAGTTTGAGGGTTAGCCTGTTTACTGTAATGCTAGTTTGAGGGTTAACTTGTTTACTGTAATGCTAGTTTGAAGGTTAGCTTGTTTACTGTAATGCTAGTTTGCAGGTTATCCTGTTTACTGTAATGCTAGTTTGAAGGTTAGCGTGTTTACTGTAATGCTAGTTTACTTGGGTTAATAAAACAGTCTACATTATTTGACAAGTGGCAAATTTCTGTATTTGCTTTTTACCTTTTTTAGAGAACACGAATGTCTGAAAAAGTGAAAAATTGATGGAACATAAATTCTAAATATGTATCACAAAGCTAAAAAAAAAAAATCAGACAACCAGGTGTTGTTTTTGTCTGTGTCTCTGTGTCTCTGTGTCTCTGGTTTATAATTTATCTGTCATGGAAGCAGTAGCAGCTCAGCTATTAAGATCCTGTCCTTGTCTCAGGAAGGTTGTGAATTTAAATCCCACGACTGCCAGAGGGCCACTTTTGGGCTTGGATTGGATTCTAGCTCACTTGTAAAAGTCACCTTGGATAAAAGTCTCTGGCAAACGAATTAATGTAACTTTGCTGTTGCCTTCCATTAAAAGCACCAACAAGCCATTTATATTGATCTGCATCAGCCCAGACATGTAATGCACTATCTTCTATGTACAAAGAAAATTCAAGTAAAATTCAGCAAAGCTCTTCAGTAGTTTATGTAACTATGCCTTAAGTACTGTTTGGATGGGATACGATTTCTGGACATGCATTATGTATGTTAAATAATGTTGCTGTAGGATGTCTGTAATGATTATGCATGACTCACATGGGATCAGTGAGATCTGAATAAATCATAGATGGGCGTGTCTTCATGATGTACACATTAAAAACTCCTCATTTTAATATTTCTTTAATACTTATCAGTACTTGTTGTCACTTGATCATTAGTAGGTCACGTGTACATACGCTAAAATTGTGCTAGGAACTCCATAACTTACTTAAAACCTTACTTTTTCTTTTTTAACACATCTATATAAACATCATCTATATTTTATATACAGATTTATATAAATATTTTGATTTCAGCATGACAGAAAAGAGCGCACACTTCCTGGAACGCTTTTATAATCTCTATATCCTCCAGGATACAATGGGATCTTTAACGAAACGTCAGTTCAGACAGGATGTACTGTATACTACCTGAGGATTTCTACTGCCATGTGGGTAAAATCTGTGTTATTTGCTTGAAAGATTTGGAAAGTGGCTTGCTGGTTAAATATTTTATAGCACAAAAAAAAAAAAAAAAAAAAAAGGAATAAAATGATGTGCATGATGAAACCATACGTTTGTACGTTATTGATCTGGATGTCACACATGCACAGCGATTGACTGATAAGTAGTTGAAAAACATTGACTCTGACACAAATGACATGTGACTCAAATCAGAGCGGATGAATCGTTTCACAAGACCGTTCACGTCAGATTTGTTTTGCCATAATCTTGGGCAGATGGGACGTCTCGAGAGATGGGACGTGTTTTAGATTTGTAGAATTTTTAGATTGAGAATATCTGTGTGTAAGAAGAATGATGAGGATCTGGGATAAGATCCGCTTCATCCGACGAAATGTTGTCCACAGTTAGAATTCTCGATTCTGATTGGTCAGAAGGTGTTGATTAATTTTCAAAAAAATAAAGGTTGTTCCTGTAATGGAAATGTTCAATACGTTGTTTTCGTCTATCGAGATGCTTATACCAGGGATACTCTTAGTTATCAAACACAATATCCATCTTCTTATTTCCATTATTGCTAGCGCAGTGAGGTCAGGCTAATCAGATAACTAATGTGAAATGTCTGATTTCTTTCTCCCATTACTTTAAGTAATCATTATGTAATTATTGTTCTGGTTACATCTCATAGGTTGTTATAGCACACGGTTCTTGTTGTTTTTATATAAAACATTTCCTTGTATTGTAGCCTATAAATATTTATTTCCTGTCTAAGTAAAGAGATTCTTGTAACTCTATTAATAGCTGTGATAAAGGAGATAGCGAGGCATGATCGTAGGCCTAGCCTATGGACGTTGTCACAATGACATCCTAATATGAGCAGCATTGGTATCGAACTAAATTTAGCCAATCAGAAAAAAGTGCTTTCCATGGCCATGATGGAATACTTACAATAAAATAGCATAATCTCTCAAATTAAAAAAAAGTCTATAATTTCATACTCAAATATGTTCATTCAAACATGCATTATTCTGCATCAAGTGTACCCTCCACACACACACGCGCACACACACATGCTCACACACATGCCCACACACGCACACATATATCTCACCTTCTGATGGGAAGAACTCTGGTAGGCACACAATGAAAGCGAGGAAGATGAGTAAGGTGAGTTTGGCGATGGTTGCTTTCGTCATGGACACAGCGTGGTGACAGATAACTCACACACATACACACATACACACACACACACACACACACTCTGCCCTGAACACGAACAGATGGTCAGCAGCTAAAGTGAAATGTTAAAGTAGTAGTAATAGTCACCAACTTCATTCGTTCTTCCCCTTGCGCTCGCAAACGCATGTCAGAGTTAAGCAAACAATACAACCGTCTTGCTACTCTACTTCCTGCCTTTCTTCCTGTTGCAGCGGTGATGTGTGTGAGAAAGAACGGAAGATGCAGAGAGAGATAGAAAGTCTTGCATCAGTCTTGTGAATTGACTAAGTAAAGCACATGTAGGTCACCTGGGACAGGACGCTGCAGTTGTCCAGTGTTTAGTGTTAACTGTTAAACAGGTCAGTATGACGCTGCAGGCCTGGAGTTTGTGGCCTTGTGTTTATGTAACATGCTCTAGTTGGTGATGAAGTGGAAACTCAGGGCAAACACGTGGTGTGTGTGGTCTGGTGGTACTGCCACACACAGACAGACAGACACACACACACACGCACACACAACCAGAGACTCTAAGTTCTGTAATCTGTACTCTGTACTCAATACTTCTTAGTCTCAATCTGCTAATAAACATGCCACCCACAGCACTCCCCCGTGCTGTCAACATTCTTCCTTCCTTCCTTTTTCTATCTTCATCTGTTTTCTTTCTTTCTGTCTTTCTTTCCACATTACCTACCAATCCTATCTTATGTACTTACACATCCAACCCTAACCTACCCATCCCAGCTACCTATCCATCCAACCCTAACCTACCCATCACACATACCTACCCATCAAATCCTAACCTACCCATCACACCTACCTACCCATCAAATCCTAACCTACCCATCCCAGCTACCTATCCATCCAACCCTAACCTACCCATCACACCTACCTACCCATCAAATCCTAACCTACCCATCCCACATACCTATCCATCCAACCCTAACCTACCCATCACACATACCTATCCATCCAACCCTAACCTACCCATCCCACATACCTATCCATCCAACCCTAACCTACCCATCCCACATACCTATCCATCAAACCCTAACCTACCCATCCCACCTACCTATCCATCCAACCCTAACCTACCCATCCCACCTACCTATCCATCCAACCCTTACCTACCCATCCCACCTACCTATCCATCCAACCCTAACCTACCCATCCCACATACCTATCCATCCAACCCTTACCTACCCATCCAACCCTAACCTACCCATCTCAACTACCTACCCATCCAACCCTAACCTACCCATCCCACCCACCTACCCATCCAACCCTAACCTACCCATCTCAGCTACCTACCTATCACACCATACCAACCCACTCTACCTACCCATCCCTCCTACCTACACATCCCACCCATTGGCAGAGCAGTTTGTAGTCCTGCTATAGCAGGGGTGAAGGTGAACAGCTTTGTTCCAGGTGGGGGCCAGAGTTCATTTCAGGGCCAGAAAAATTTAAACTGAGACTTGTAAAGAGGAATCTAACCAGATCCAATGAATGGAAAAATAGAATATAACCATTTTTCTAAAGTATCTTTGAAATTGTACAATTATCATAGGTCTAGAAACACGTTTGAATATTACAAACTGCATCTTTAAGGTACAATATTACCAAAATTACCAAGATAGTACCAAATCATTTAAATAACATGAATATAGATATACAAGCCTGTGTTTCAAATGCATGTTCAGTTCAAACTAGTTGTAGTGGCACTGAAACAGTAATGTCAAACCAAATTATGAACATCATTTAGATGGTTTTACTGAAATCAATTTTGATATAGGATATTCTTATATCATTTATATGCCTGTAGATTTTTATTAAGCCAGGGTGGAGTGCTCTATAATAGTAAGTATAAGCATACATCATAAAAGTCTTCAGTTTGAGTTGCAGACTTTTTGTTTCTCTCAGCATAAACCTGCAATGTAATGCACACTCCCAATCCACTCAGTAGCAGTAAAGTACTCTCTGTGGGAAGCTGAAGGACATTCCTGCTGTTCTGGAGCTTGTTCTCGGTTATCGTGCTAGGCCAGGATAAAGTTCCTACAGGAACGCGCTGCAGTAAACAAGTGCCTGGAGAATGACGCACTCTTATCATTATTGTCCAGGAGGGTTGGAGCTGTCTGCCAGTGATTTCCAGCTTTACGCCAGAGAGAATATCACATGGAGTCCGAAGTCATGATTTCTCGTCCTATACTTTACCCTGGAGATTACACAAGCAAGGCAGTGAAGATATATATATAGACTCTGTGTCTAGTCTAAAACTGTACTGCAAAATATTTGCATGCATAATGATGTATGTATGTACTATTGCATGCCGTAATTTGCATTGCTATGTGCATATCGTGATGGATGTCATAGATAATGTAATATTTTGGAGACACACAGGCACAAAGAACAGTCATAACAAAACATGCATAAAATGTTTATCATGAATATGTTATTCAACTGTGAATTCTTCGGAAATTCATGACCTATATAAAACCCAGATATGCAAAAATAACTTTTCTGATGTGTGCAGCGTGATTAAGAATTCAATTTATTCACTTTTTCCCCCTCCTCATTTATAAATGAGTGACATGAGGATATTCTTCACCTAACACAGTTTGAGCGAAGTGGGAGAATGTGAACAGCTTTTTTTTTTTTTTCCTCCACAGCTTCTGACATTATCATCAGAAAATATTAAAAACTTTATGCATTTTCCTATGCAAGAAAATGTGCTGTATAATATATAGTAGATATTACATGTATATGGGACAAGGATAAAAACAGATATATTAAAGTGATATATTCAATTACAGGACAATAATAAGCTTCTTAAATCAAGGGCTCGTTGTCTCCAGCTACATTATGAATCATCAGTATATAAAATGTACTATTATACACCCATCCGTCTATCATGTGTCCTGCAGAAGGAAGGAGGGAGAGAGAAGGAGAAAAAGAAGAAAGCTTTTTTCCTCTATGATATTGCAGAAGAACCTGGCTGTTTCTGTTCAACATTTTGGCTGTCCTTCTGCACAGTGACCAGCGCACCTTATTAGACCTACATGCATAAATGTATTATGCCTCCTAGCCCAAGGTTTTCCATTCCTGCTCATTTAGTCCTACTTCACTGTCAGGTCTAACTGACCTGACTCAACAGATCTCATTAACAAGCCCTTCATGGCAGACAACACCCATCCATCCATCCATCCATCCATCCATTTTCTGTACCACTTATCCTACACAGGTTTGCAGGGAACCTGGAGCCTGGAGCCTGGAACCTATCCCAGGGGACTTGGGGCACCAGGCAGGGGACACCCTGGACAGGGTGCCAATCCATCATAGGGCACAATCGCACAGACACGCACCCATTCACACACTACAAACAATTTAGAGATGCCAATCAGCCTACAACTGGGGGAGGAAACCGGAGTGCCCGGAGGAAACCCCTGAAGCACGGGGAGAAGATGCAAACTCCACGCACACAGGGCAGAGGCGGGAATTGAGCCCCCAGCCCTGGAAGTGTGAGGCAAACGTGCTAACCTGTGCTAAACATGCCATTACACTTCAAAGTGGCATGCATCCATTAATGCTGTGATGCAGTTGATTATTTGTGGCATGCATTCAATTCAGGAAACAGATTTCATAAAGTGTAAGGTTTATAAGTATGAGGTTTTACTTTTCATTTTGGAATGCATTTCACTTGTGCACTGTGTAATGACTGCTTTGCATTATGGGACTGAGATCTATAAAAGAGCAGGATTGGAAATTTACTGCTCATTACAAAGGAGCACAAATTTATGAGGCTTCCTCATTTGCAATGAGCGCGTGCACCTGCTGTTAGGCGGGGGAGGTTGCTCGCATCAACGCGCGCGTGCAGTCATTTGTCTTTTATTTTGTTATTGTTATAATTATTTTTTATATTTTGTGTCATTTGGCCTCCGATCATGCAAAGCACAGTCAATCTTTCCACGCCTTTTCCACTACAAGAGTTGCATCACGGCATTATTATGCACCGCGCGTGATGCTTACTTCAGGACCAACTTCACTATCAGTCACCGCTCATCTACTCATACGTTACCGAAAAATCAGCTATAAAAAAAAACAAACAAAAAAAACAGCTTTATAAACGTCTCCGCACTCAGGTAAGCCGGTTTATTTATCTCATCGTGTTAGTTTTATCCACCCGAGTGAATATTATTGTCATTTGCAGCGTGAAAACGGAGCAATAGAGCAAACAAACAGGCTCCGTGAAGCGGGTATGAGGAAGTGGAACAGCCGGCGCGTGACGCTCCGAGGGCGGCTTGATTTTCAGGCGAGCCCGCGGCTTGAAATGGGGCCTTAGGCATTTTTTATGATATGGTTCTTTTTATGAATTTATGCAGCGTACCTGAAAACTAGTTTCACTGCTTGGATGTTTATTAATGATTTTAAGTGTTTTTGCTTAATTATGTAGCTAACAAGTGGTTTAAATTAGCCTTGATAACACAACTTCATCTTTTAGTATAATTGACCAGTAATGAATGAATGTCCTGACAATAAAAAGTGAGTTAATTTCATTTAACAACCACATAAAGTGTTAAACAGCACAACAAACAATGCAACTAATTAAAAAGAATAAACTAGTTAGAAAAAGTGCTAATTATGTACTTTTAATCCTGAATTCCCTGATGAGCACATACTGTTTTCTCATCCTTTTTTCTTTAAAACCACTACATCAGGCGATTTATTATTTAATCAATATAGGAAAAAAATGCAAGTTTTGACTTTAAAGTGCCTAAACAGCTTTTTGTACTTGTCTCTTAGTCTTGTAAACACCAATGAGATAATATAACTAGGGAAAAAAAGTAGTTGTGGAGATTTTAAAGTCTCATTTTAAATTTATACACTGTCGCTTCTGGGGAAAATGATTAAATTTTTTTGATGACTCATCCTGTACTAGTCTTGTGTTCATCCAATTAAATGCTAGAATGTATAAGTCCCGCCCTTGGGGGAGTGTCTTGCTCTACAGTAGCAGCTTGTTAGCAGTAAAAATGGTTCATCTGTGTGTTTTAGGCTATGCGTCTTTTTGCACACTGTTCCCTTTTCATCGCTTGGATGAGAATAAACAACTGTTTATTTTTTATTCATTTGGAAGAGTGGAGTTTATGAGATTGGCGGCTCAAATCGCAGCTCTCAAGCCCTTTCATGGGGACTTTAAGATCCTGATTAGGTGTGCCAGAGCTCTTTTCATGGATATTAGTTGTGCTACACCATTTGTAATCCGTCTGTCAGTGTGGAACAGGATTCAGCATCGAGGCCTTCATCATACGCTTATCACTCTCTCTCTAACTTTCTCTTAATGTTCTTAAACTAGTTTTTGCAGAACGTTAGTACAAAGGAGACAGAAAAGCCTTGGGACAGAAAGCACATATCCTTGATGATGATAAAAAACACATTCACCCGCAGGAGGATGGACAAATTGGATGAACAATTTAATAACATCAGGCAGGTCTTAATTTCTCTTTGGCTTCAGGAAATTGCACATTTATCTCCAGAACACAGCCGCTGATTTCCTGCTCCTGCAAATAGACATTTTTCAAGGATGCTCACCTTGCATATAAAATTGACCCATTTGGCTGTACAGAAATTTATCCAGCAAGTGCCTTTTTGTCTAAATTCATCGCTGTGCTTTTTATTTCTGAAAAAAAAAGGTTGCAAAAATTTATTGTGCAATCTGAGAATTTTATTATGTGTCTTTATTTCTAGTGAACTTTCATTCCCTTTGTTCTCTTTAGAGAACAAATCAGGAATAACACACTTGCGGTGTGCAGTTATGGGAATATTATCAACGACAGGGTGGTGTGATGAAGCACAGTTACATTTACCACCCCAAAGTTGATTATTTTCCTATAACAGCATGCTCTAAAGTGTTTGTTCCTCTAATACTACAGCATTTTTGCCAAGTCTATAAATGTATTTATTATTGAAAGACGCATTAGACCTTTTATCCATTTATAGTAACATTTAATGCTGCAGAACGTCAATGAGTGTCCCATCTTTCCAGTTCTGATGTATCCACTTGGTCCAGATGTGGAGCCATTATACTCTAGATGATGGCTTGTGATTAATTGATCTCCAGAGTTGGCAGGGAACAGACCAGGTTTCCTTGCGTATAAGCCTGGAACAGACCACATTTCTTATTTATCTGGCACAGTTCACCATTTTACTCTGTTTGGTGCACATTTTTAAATTATTAACATCAATTCACATCAGTACATTTCACTGTATGTAACTTCATGGGTCAGGTTCTCTAATTAGCATGAAGATTAATTTTTAAAAACTAGATTTATATTTCCTAAAGAAAATACGTCGTGCTTTCATGCTTGCAAGACACTGGAAGAGATCATGGTATTTAAAAAAAAAAAAAAAAAAAAAAGAAAATTAAGGAAGGAAGATGAGAAATAAGGAAAGAGAGGTAGAAAGATACAAGTGAGAGGAGAGAGAGAATCTGAGAGGCAGAAAAAAAGAGAAAAGAAAGCTCTTATGATGTCCAGTGGTTGATTGATTAACATGTAAGGATGAACATGGGTGTGTGTGTGTGTGTGTCTGTCTTACTGAAACCAGGCCTGGCTGTAATGTGGATTTTTTTTATTGGCAGAGTGGCAGATTTGCTTTCAACGCACACACACACACACACGCAGTGTGAGGCAGTATCTTGGATTGAAATTTATGCTCGGCCTCCTCCCTCCACCTGCAGCGTGTTCACTGTGATGATGCTGTCCTCAGGGTGAGCTTAATAATTGATGGCAGATCTTTATGGCTGTAATCGCTCGTCTGCTGCTCTCCTCTGATGGCAGATATTAGAAAAAGTGAGTGTGTGTGTGTGTGTGTGTGTGTGTGTGCGTATGGGCTGGATTTTAGGCCCTTTTTGAGGACTTAAGACAGGTTTGACCTTGTGGGGACTTTTGGTTCTAACTATGACGTTCATTTTGATAGAAACACCGAGATGAAATGGTATATTTTCTGAAGTATATCCCTAAAATCTGTCTCCTTTGAGCTAAAATCAATAAAAGTTAAAGTAAGCGAGGTGAAAAATTCCCTGTGATACTTTCATATGTGTTCACTTAGCCTGATTTTGTTCAGCTTTGTAAAGGCTAATTTACAAATTTACAGACGTGGTCTAGAGACATGTATTTATAATTATTAAATAAATAATATCTAAAATTAAAAAAAAAAGAAAGCATTCACTCATGAGATGCAAATTTGTAAAAATTGTTTATCACCACCTAGTGGCCTGAAGTAGAATGGCAGTTTATTCAACCTCGAATGTCAATTATCAGTATTGATAAAAGTTTGATTATCATCGAATATAGCTACATCTCAAATGGTGTAGTACACACTATAGGCTTATGCTATTCACTATACACACTATATACTATACATTATTTACTTTAATATGTAGTACCAGAATTTTGCAGGGTAGTAATGTCGCAAATCACACATTTTGCACAAAATGTTTTGCCTGGTTTCATTTTACATTTTGGCCCTAATTTGCATTGCATGATTTAGCGGAGGCCTCGCTCAGTGCATCTAAATTTAAACCGCAGCACCAAATGATGGCTCCGCCCCTTTCTCGAAGTGTTCAGCATTTCTCTCTTGAAAGCTGCGTCTCAAATGTCATACTTGGCGTATGATAGTTCTCATATCATGTCAGCCAAACGCGTCTCTTCGATCTGCTCATACTGCTACTTGGAGAAAAGCGCCAGGGTTAGGCGTTCACATTAGGGAAACTCACTGAGCTGTAGCACACCATTAATACCCAGATGTTTACGAAATGCTTTATACTTAAGTGTCCTTCAATTCAAATTCGATCACTGTGAGGTATTTCATCACTCCAGAATGGGCTACACCCCAAAAATCAGGCTGTTACACATGTTCTTGAGGTAACATTAGGTAGCTAATTAGTTTTTCTTTGAACTCTGAGTAACAACTGACGAATTTACTGAAATATCAGTATGAAACTCCAGTGGGAACTTAACAATTATGCTCCTCTATTTTGTTTTTCAGAAAAAAACTTTTACCACAGTCTGTCTTATTGTTTCCTAATGGCTTATGCTTTTGTGTAAGCCGTTAGCATAAATTTATGAAGTTGTTTTTTTTTTTGCGCATCTTGCATCCTTTCACGTTGAAAATGTATTATGCTAGATTTGCTTTATGTATTAGACTATGTAGTTTGATATTTTTTATGCTATGTATGAAAACATGAGTATTGTAGTCCCGAGTGTGTTGTATGCAGTCAGATGGTTGTGCGAACCTTCGTCCGTAGCCAGCGTGACCATATGCACAGGAAGTTAAGCGTTGAACACTTGGTCTCCATTCCACACACACGCACAGGAGGACATGGCCCCTAATTGGTTGTAAATTGGTTTTAAATTGGTTGTCTGTGCCATTAGGCAGATGTGTGGCTAAGCAATTATCATTTCTTTCTTTTAGCGTTTTTTTAGAGAGCGAGAGAGAGCGAGAGAGAGCGAGAGAGAGCGAGAAGGAGGAAGAGTTGACATTCCATCCTGCCATTATTGGCCAAAGTGGATTAACGATACACACCTGCTTTCCTGTACAGAACGTAACTGTATTAGCTGGTAAGTTCATTTTCGATTTCTTAATTTAAATCATGTTTATGTGAAATATCAGACAGAACTCTCAAAAACTGCAAATTAGCTACGTGAGTTACACTTAATGTTTGGTGGCATGCTAGCATAACCTTGTAGCGAACTCTTGTAGCTAGCATGGTGGCTCAGTTTTATTCTCTCAGTGAATTAAAGAAAATTTCCAAGAAACCTCAAATCCCACCTCTGGCAGAGTGCTAGCATAGAATTATTGGGTAGCTAGCTGAGTTCATACTAATAATATGCATTCAGCTAGCTAATAGTAATACATTTGTACCACAGTGCTGTTGAATTGTGGATTCTGATTGGTCAGAAGGTGTTGATGAATTTTATCTAACAGCAGCTCTGACAGTAGTGCAGCTGCAAATCACAGGTTTATATTAATGCTCTCGTTATTCTTTCTAAAGTAACAACTCATTCACAGGGACGTGTACGTCAGCCGCTCCACATAAACCGATTAAAAATGTGTGTAATCGTTGATATGCTGAGGTTTTCTCCAGAGATGGCAAGAAGGAGACCTTTATTTACCATTTATGGAAGGAGTCTCCAGTGTCAGCACTCTCAGTAGCAGTCTGAGATAAAGCTGTAATTTTAAGTTTTCTGACGTTCCACGTGGTAACAGTAACTTTGTTTCATCACACCACCCTGCTGTTGATTATTTTCCCATAACAGAACATCCGCAAGTGTTTTATTCCTTACATATCTGATTATTATATCGAAAATGTGATCAAATCTTCCATACTGAAAGCTAAAAACATGGTACGGTTTAACTTTGTACTAGCATAGCATTAAGGAGCTAGCAGGCTGCATTCTTAGCTAGCGCTCTGCCTATATACTATCAGGTTTCAATATTTATTTTTAATATATCAATTTTCTTAATTGAACTTGTCAAGAAAACATCCTGATCGTGTATTTTTAAACTTCTGTGTATGAAATTTATAAAAAAAAAAATAAAAAAAAAATCTCGTCACCTCACTTCTACTAGTGTGCTAGCATAACGTTAAGTAGTAGCTAGCAGAATGCATTTTGCACCACTAGCTAGTTTTTTTTATTGACTAAAAATTCTGTGTGAGATTTTAAAGTGTGTGTGTGTGTGTTAATGTAGATCTGCAGTTTTTAAACAGTACTAAAGTAGAAACTATATTAGCCTTGTAGCTCTAGGGTAAAACCAAACGTTTTGGCTAAGCAGCTACATTTGAGGTAAAAGGGAAACCTTTTATTTTTTTACTGCCACTCATTTAAATTGTGTGTGTGTGTGTGTGTGTGTGTGTGTAAGATGTGGTTTTAAACCTGGCCAGCTTGTACATGTATATATTTCCTGATCTGGCGTTTTGTCAGAGGAGGAGAGAGCGCAGCTTTTCATCAATAATTCAGCAGGTTGGTTTGTGATGTAGCTCAGATAAGATGAAGGTCTTTACAGCTCTCAGGTTTTTATTAATTTATTTATTTGTTTATCTCGGCATGAGCGCGTCACAGTGACCCTCCCGCTCTTTTATCTCCTCTCTGACAGGCACAAAACGCAGCAAAAGCCACTGAACAACACCAGAGGCTCTCGGTGTGTGTGTGTGTGTGTGAAGGCCAGCTTGGCCCTCCCATGTGTGCCGGTTGACGACGCTATAAACCATAATAGGTGAATTAAACTCCTTGGCTCTCGTCAGGATCGATCTGTCTCCTGACACGCTCAAACACACACCCACACACTCACTCACTCACTCACTCTGCTGCGCCATATGGCTAAAGCTCTAGATGAATGTTAGTAGCTGGTTAGTGTAACGCTGAGGAGTATCTAAATGTAAATTAACTAGCTAGCTTGGAAATGAGCTAATCTGGGGTGGACTAATCGTGAAGTTAATAGTTAAAAGCTTCAGTTTGCTGTCCTTATCCTTTTCTAAGAAAGTCTGTAGTGTCTCTGTCTCTCTCACATCGTCTGTAAAGGATATTATTCGAGTCTGGCCAACGTGTTTATTTTAGTGTGTTTAACCGTGAGGTGATTGCGTGTTCTGCTAGTAGGAGTTGTATGACAACTTCACAGCTTTACTTTGCTTGGTTTTGTCAACGTTTCACATTCCCACTTGTTCCTGATTGTCCGTCTTCATTGTACACTAATTATTCGAGCCAAGCTCTCGAGCTTGAGGACATTCCAGAGAACTGAGCCCTGGTCCTCTTGAAAATGGTGTTCTGTGGTTCACTTGAATTGAACCGTAGCGCAGTCCACTTCAGGTGTGGAAGCTGAACGCTCTCGGCGCAGCATGTCCAGTAACATGATCGGTTCAATTCGCCACATTACTTCCTGTTTCTACTGTTATGACATCGGTGAAAGGGTCATGATGGGTATCAATGTATAAAACCAGACTTTCACAGGATTAGAGCTCTGTAATTAGCTCACATTTGTGGTGTGAATGTTTGCACTGATAGTATCTTTTTTTGTAGGATTTCCTGCACGATAACATGCTCTGTTCTTCAAAGAAACTAATAAAAAAAAAAAAAAAACATCGCACGGATGAACCTAGTGCCTAACATTTTACAAACCCATGTGAACAAAAGTGACGTATGGAATTGCACAATGGAGTCCAAACGAACCTGGAATTGGACTTAACGTTCTTAAATATACACACCCCGTAAAAGCTTTTCTCCTGTGAAAGTCAATAGCGAGTAGCCTACTTGTCTCACAGGCAAATATAACTTAAAAAAATTAATAGCCTGGACACGTAACCTTCTTGGACCTTCATCCACCCCTGACTGATATCACTCATAACGTAACACTGAAAGTGCACTATGTTTTTACCCACAATGTAGAAGCAATTCATGACTAAACTTCCACGCGATAATCTCATAGCGATTTCTTACAGCTCGGAATCTACTTGTTAGGAAGGATACCAGGGTCAGGTGACTTGTCACACCCCATTTCAGCTGACCAATCAGAAACAATTTCATTGGCCAGGTATCGAAAGAGATCAAATTAAACAGTGAATTATAGAAGTGTCTGAAATAAAGGTATGTGTACCTGCAGTGGAGTGTGTAAGGGACGGAGGAAGTTGAGCTGAACAGACAGGAAGTAGATTTATCATGCGTTTAGTAATGATGAGGTTTTACTGCATTATGAACTCAAATAAACCCTATCTTAGACTGTTTTGCTCTCTGGGGTGTTAGTGAGGTGCGTGTGTGTGTGTGTGGGGATACTGGTGCAGAGAGAGAATGAGTGAGTGCGTTTCTGAACATTTGCTGTATTCACCTTGTTACTGTCGCACACACTGCAGCGTTCAGCGTCCATTTACGTCATCAGCTCTTGCAATGCAGTGTGTGTGTGTGTGTGTGTGTGTGTGTGAGAGTATCTTCATTTCCTCCCTTTTTTTTTTTTTTTAAACGTTCACAGAACTTGGAGGGAGGTAGCAAAAAATATCATATACATATACATTTGTGTATCACAGAGTTGTTTTTCTCAGGTTTTGGTAACAAAGCAGTGGCGCCTTATTATAAAGATTTTTATAATTCATTGTTTTTGTTTAAAAAAAAAGTTAAAGTAACAAGCAAAAGATGAGAAACAACTGCTACAAAAATACGGTCGTATTCAGAGTTGATTTAAGCATGCGTAGTGAGGATTTATAGACAGTCTGCATTTTCTATCCCAGATTTTTTTCAGGTTTAAAGCTGGTGGTCTAGATGCTATTGCTAAATCCTATCTCAAAAAAAACACTGCTACTCAAGAAAAATCTGACACCCTCAGATGTGTGAATATTATTCAAAGTGTGAGGTAAGGAAACAAAAGATGAAGCGAGAAAAAGAAAATGAGAAGAAACAAGGAACGAGGGAATAATGAGAGAGAGAGAGAGAGAGAGAGAGAGAGAGAGAGAGAATGAGGGATGAAAATGTCCGTATGGAGCACAAAATGAGTCTGGTGATATTTCAGGTAATTAGCTTGGGGTGTAGGGAGTGTGTGTGTGTGTGTGTGTGTGTGGAGACATTGATGTGTCTTGTAATCGGTTACTGGAAGTCAGTGAGGCAACTTGAGAACTGTAGAGACTCAATCAACGACAAGTGACATTGTACAGCAAGTGGTGTGTTTTGTTTGTTTGTTTTTATTTCCATGACAAGGTTTTCAGTAAAGTTCTACGAAAATAAATTAAATCGTGATTATTTAATAATTTCATTAATCATTAATTTAATTCATTTTTCTTACAATAGATACATTTTCTAAGATTTGGATTCCTCATTCCTGTCGTTCCTCGACTCGGTCCTCACATAGCACCTGAGTGACAGTTTATAGGGACATTTGTTTTAAGGGTCAGTTACTGAGGTCAGTGTATGTGTGTGTGTTTGTGTGTTAGGAGGTGTTTTATTTCATACGCCTGCACTTATAGAGACATTTATTGCAATAATTTATTTATAGTTTATTGTTATACTTTCTATGACCAAGGTCAAGGGGAGTGTGTGTGTGTGTGTGCATGCACGCTGATTTTCTCTCATACGTATAGTGATTGATCAAAGCAGTAAGCCAATAAAAATCCCAAATCTGTGTGTGTGTGTGGGCATGTTTTCATATCTTAGCAGGGACAGGGATAGAAATAACTGACAGTTTTGAAGGACTGGTCCCCACACACACTTTTTTTTTTTTTTTTAAATACAAAAACTGCTGCTTATATTTAAAAAAAAAAAAAAAAAAAAAAAAAAAGAGCCAAAAGTTCTCCTTTAACCTTGAGTTTAACCTTGGGTTTAAATTTAGGTGAAGCTTAGCATTAATTATGTGCAGTAATTATTATGTCAGTGGAAGGTCCTCATAAGGATAGTAAGACAAGTATGTGTGTGTTAGTGAGTGTTTATCCACACATCACTGATGTCTGATGTTATTTATCGTTTCACACACACACACACACACACCTGACTTTGAAGCTTTGAGGTGCAAATCCATGTTTTGTCTGATCCCTGTGTTTTGGCCAATCAGAACGAGCCGTTCGGTGTGAGAGCTTGACTCTCGGGTATAAACACATTTTTTCACATCGCTCTTTGATCGTTACTGTAAAAACACAGCAACTTATTTTCATAATCAGCTTCTAATAATTATCTATAACGTCTGTGGTGAATTTACTGTTGATCTTTTGATAAACTATTCTTTGACTATTTGCGGCTGGTTAAAAGTAGGCGGGGCCATGTTGGAAATAGTCACGTGCTTTCTAACGATGTTTCGGTGGTCAAAC
>CM040481.1:13656006-13674069 GCA_022758105.1 Pangasianodon gigas
TGTGTGTGTGTGCGCGCGCGCGCGTGCGTGCCTAGCCGAAGATTAAACCGCGAGATGTTTGTACAACATCCATGTTTTCTTCACTTGAATTTTATAAACAGTAAACTTTTTTTTGTTTGTTTAAAAGTTGTGCATGCGGGGGTCAAACGCACAGGAGTGAAGTTTGCGGTACTTCCTTCCCGACAGCACGCGCCTGCTGGGTTTATTCGACGTGGCGACTGTTCCCGTTACACACTCTACTCTGTTGCAGTAGTACACAGTGTGTTAGGAGTAACACACTGAGCACAGTACAGGAGCTACTGCACAGTAGGCTAGTGTGTGTGTGTGTGTGTGTGTGTAGGAACTTTTTGTTAGGCAACAATGTGTGCTTATGGCGTTCAAACTAAGATTTACTCAATTAATAAAGTGTGTGGATTTTGCAAATAGCTGTAGTGTGTGTATGTGTGTATGTGTGTGTATATATAAATCATTAACAGGTCTTTACTTCAAACAAGACTTTTTATTACACAAAGCGTTTTCACAATGCAAAAAGATTTGTGTTATGAGTCATTTCACTGATTCAGCTCACACTGTAACTCCAGCTAGACACCGAGGCTCGGTTTAGTCGCTTCATCACTTAAACCAGCTCTTAGAAATCGACTAGGACATGACTGGTGTCTCTTCAGGAACTAACTTTCTGTACTGTTACTGTTACTTTATACATAACTAGGAGCAGTTTGTGTAAAAAACAGAATGTGAGAGCATCGTGTTTGTGCGAGGTAAAAGTACTAAATGCGAGAAATGAGAGAGTGAACGTGAGCGTTTTGCGAGTGAGATAAGAGTAGTGAATGCGAAGGTGTTTTGTGAGTGTGAGATGAAAATAATAAATGCGAGAGCATTTTGTGAGTCTGAGGTAAAAGCAGTAAATGCTTTTGTGAGACTCAAAAGTAATGAATGCGAGAGCATTCTGGGTGTGTTTGAGTTGAAAGTAGTAAATATGTGAGCATTCTGTGTCTGTGTGTGAGTGGTAAAAGTAGTAAATACAAGAGAACTGTGTGAGAGAGAGTGGTAAAAGTAGTAAATACAAGAGAACTGTGTGAGAGAGAGAGTGGTAAAAGTAGTAAATACAAGAGAACTGTGTGAGAGAGAGAGTGGTAAAAGTAGTAAATACAAGAGAACTGTGTGAGAGAGAGTGGTAAAAGTAGTAAATGCGAGAGCTGTGTGTGTGTAAGAGGTCAAAGTAGTAAATACAAGAGATCTGTGTGTGTAAGAGGTCAAATTAGTAAATGTGAGAGCACTTTGTGTGTGTGTGAGGTAAAATTAGTGAATGCGAAATGATTTTGTGAGTGTGAGGTAACAGTACTGAATGCGACAGCATGTTGTGTGCAAGAAATAAAAGTAGTGACTGCGAGAGCGTTTTGAGTTTGAAGTAAAAGTAGTAAATGTGAAGTGATTCAGTATGTGAGGTGAAATGAGCACATTTTTAAAGCATGAGATGAATTTTGAGTGTCTAAGCCCTAAACAGAATCTCATTATTGTATCTGAAGGATTTTCACTCTCACTCCGGCGTGTCCTCATTGTTCTTCAAGCAGGACACGCCTACCGACGTCCTTTAAATGTCAAGGTTACACTTCACGAGCGCGAGCCGACTTCTTTCGGGTGAACGTCGGCTGTGTAATGAGCCTGCAAACGAGGTGTGTGATTAATTATCAGCGTGAATGGTATTAATTTTAATAAAAGCTCTCCGATGTCCAGAGGCCATTTGAAGTTAAGAGCAGAGAGGGAGAGCGATAACAATAGAGAGATTTATAGAGCACATCACGGCTGTTTGTGCTCAGAGGGGAAGAGAGAGGAAGAAAAGAGAACAAGATGAGAAAGGAGAGAAATGCACGAAAGAGTGAGAAAGAGAGAGAGAGAGAGAAAGAATGAGTGAAAAGAGCCGTAAACAGGAAGCAGTTGGCGAGAAGGAACGCCAAACCATCAGGGAGTAAATTAATTGCTTTGTGTGTTTAATGGCCAAGTCTCGCATCAGTGCTGATTACCAGCCGCTCTAAACGAAGCGTTTATATTTAGGCTGCTGTTAATCGTGTGCGTTTTTTTGTATGTGCCAATGAAAAGTGTGTGTTTGTGGTTTGCTTCTTGTGTAGTGTGAGTACATGGAACTTGTATTCATTTTCACTGACACTGGAGACTCCTTCCATAATAGTCACCATGTCAGTGATAATACGCTTTTCTCATGTAGTAGGTGCTCATGTAGTCTTATTGTGTGTGTGTGTGTGTGTGTGCGTGTTTTACTTCAGGACGTCGAACAGCAGCGCGACTCTGTCCTCATGCGTGTCCATGGAGCCGTGCGTGCCTGATGAACTCTTCCAGTCGCACAGCCACGCCGAACACACCTTCAAGCGCATGGAGACCTACCTAAGGACACGCAAACTGTGCGACGTGGTGCTTGTAGCCGGGGACCGCAAAATTCCTGCGCACAGGTAACACACACACACACAGTAATACACACACACAAATTTCACAGTTATGCAGTAAACATGAAGCACACATCTGGTAGCAGATGGTTTAGTTGGCAAGAAGAGGAGAGAGTTTGGGGTTGTTGGGGTTGTTTCAGTTAGAGTAGACACACACACACACACACACACACACAGGATTAAAAGAAAAGTAGTGTGCAGACAGAGTTCTTTCCTCTAAAGAGAAGACCTACAAAATGTGTATGTGTGTGTGTGCTGGAAAGTTTTGGCACAGTGAACCGTAAAGGAACATAAATCCTTCAGGACGTGTCTTTGGATGAGCTTGAGAGAGAACGAGAGAGAGAGACTAAGATGGAAGAAAGAGAGACAGACGGAAGAAAGGAGAGTGAAGGAGGCGTGGCCTCTGTGTCTGTCACTCCCATTGAAGGAGGCGTGGCTTCTATGCTTGTCGTAAGGTGTGGCCTAGAGAAATATTACATTGCAAATACAGGTTCTCAAAATTAAGCGTAAATCGTTATTCTTTCACTCACACACACACACAGACACACACACACACACACACACACACACACTCACACACACACAGACATAATGATTACTGTAGCTAATTAATGCTATGCTTAAACCTAACCTCAGTAACCAACATAAACCGCCATACATTTTTTTATTGTATGAACACTGTCCTATCATTGTAAGGACCAAATAAGTGTAGACACACACACAAACACGCTCTCACACACACGCACGCACACAAACACATACTCTCTCACACAGAAACAGCTTGTATTTGTCACGGTCGAGTTGCACTTCAGTGATGACTATGCAGTTTCAGCAGCTCTGCAGTTTTCATCCTGTATCACATTTTCTTCGTTTGCACTCTGTCGCTTTCTCGTATTTCCTCCTCCGTCCTTCTCTCTCGTAGTCAGTGACCTAGTTAGACAGCTGTAATTGGGTGGGAGCCTGCGATTTGGTTGCGTTAGCAGATAATGAGACGCCCGCACACACGTGCACGCTTTTGTAAGCTAATTTCTCTCTCTCTCTTTCTCTCTCTCTCTCATTAGTTTCGGATTTATCGTTAGGTGTGTCTGAAACAGACGGCAGCTGCGTTTATTCCTCGATGCCTACGCCTCTGAGCAGGCAGCGCTTTGATAGCTACTAACAGGGCTCCGTTTGTCGGGGGATGCACGGACATGGTGTCCCACCTCGGTTTTTTTTTAAAAATGACATATTTTTATCCCATCTGCCTTTTCCATCCCTGTTGGATTAGCGTGCACTGTATTACTGGTTGCAGTGCTATGAGCCATCATTTTAATGTTCACATGAGACAAGTAGAACCAGATGTGAGGACTTCTGTTCCTGAACCACATCTCCGTGAAAGTTTCGACAACCGTCACAGAACAAACTGTCGCTCTTGGCAAAAGTATGTTTGTAAGTGATTCATAGTTGCTAACAGATTGCCAGAAGTTGGCTGTGCCCTCTAGGTGGGAGGGGCATACTCTCTCTCCCCTGTCAATCACAGTGACACTAGCCAATTGTGAATGTCTGTGAGCTCAGGTATGCGGAAGAGGGCAGATAGCGTTGTCCTCCGCGTGTGTTACCTTTAACCCTGTGATGCAGTAGGAGCTGAAAAAGATACATTTGGCAGGCTTCACAGAGGAAGAATTGAAATTCGTAAGAATAAAACACGTGGAAATGTGCTGTTATAGGAAAATAATCAATGGCAGGGTGGCGTGATGAAGCGGAGTTACTGTTACCACCCTGAAAGTTGATTATTTTACTATAACAGCATGTTTCGAAGTGTTTTATTCCTCTTATACTACAACAATTTGCCAGTGTTTGCAATTTTTTTGTCATACTTTTCATCCGTTTATAGTTACATTTAACAAAACAAGTTAATTCCTGTTATCACTTGCATTAAAGCAGCTATAAACAGTTTCCGCACGTTCTCTTGGAGTTGCTAAGACAAAAATTATGTAGCTTTTTACTGAGAACTTGGATACAGCTTTACCTCTGGCTGTTAGAAAGCACTGGCACTGGAGACTCCTTCCATAAATGTTAAGTAACCAATTATATTTTGTGAAATAGCAACACATCTGTTAATTATTAGGTGTAGATTATGTTTAGAGTCTGCTGTATACGTCCCTGTGACCTAGCTGTTACTATGGAAACGTTAATGGATGATCTGATGCTACTGTCAGAACTGCTGCTATGGAAAATTCCTTCCGACCAATCAGATTTCAAGAATTCAACAGCGCTCTGGTATTGCCTGTTGTTAACAGTGTTTATATTACGAGGCGTACCATACCAACCAGAAACGATGCAGTAGGAAAACCGTTTCTCCATCTCTCCTTCTCTCTTTCTTTCCACCATCCTTATTTAATCGCTGAGAGGAAGCTCAGTGACAGAGGGATGTCAGTGGCTGTGGTTGAGGTCAGCTCTCTGAGGGATTTTCTCCAGTCAGAAGCTGTCACTTCATTAACCGCCGCTTCGGTTAAACGCCTACAGGTTTTCTCTTTCAGCCTGAAATTTCAATCCATCCAGCACTATTTTAGCAGATTATATTACTATATACAGGACTGCATTTAGCATGTGTTCAGTAATCAAATAATCTCTCAACTATTAATTAACTGTGCTTAATTAGCTAATCCAATTGCTTTCTGAATCTGAAAAAAATTTAAACATCACAAAAATCTTTGATATTTAAAGCTTAATGAAGTTTCTTTTTTTCCCCTAATGACTGTAGCTAACAAGAGGTACAAATATTAAAAAACATCCTTTAAAAATAAGAATAAACACAAAAAACTCTGTCAAGTTCCAATATCTAAATGAGGACAATCGGTACAAAGCAACTTATTTATTTATTTATTTATAAATTTTTGAGAAGCTAAAACACACAAAAAGCTCTAAATTATCACAGACAGACAGACAGCTAGGGCTGGGCAATATTACGATATAATATCAATATTGTGATAAATTTCCACGATATGATTTTTTGATATTGTGATAAATTATATCATGCTTTTTGGGATATTGTGGATATCGTGATATCTTTTTATTACATTTTAAAATCTTTTTACAAATGGACTGTAGGCAGATGATATGATGTTCAAATTATGTACTTAATATTTTCAATTTTAAGTAACATTTTTGTACAGATTTATTTATTTATTTTTAAAATGAGTCATTTTTGTCAAATTAAATAAAGTGTTTTCAGAATAAAATGCAGCACTATGATACTGCTAGGAAATTGTTTGCAAAACCTATATATTGTGAAACCTTTGAAAATTGTAATTTTTTTTTGTCTTATTGCCCACCCATGTAGACAACCCTGATTATCTATCAAACCATCACTCTAAAAACTGAAGGAATTGTTGGAGAAGTGAAAATATCCTGCCTTGTTAGTGCTACTAAAAATTCCAGAAAATTTAATTCTTAAAAAAAAAAATTAACCCAATTTTACAATTTTTTTTTTTATCGTCAGAGCCTCTTAATCATTGCTAGCTAAATCTCTCTTTGAACATTTTTGTATCATAATATTATGACACATCATTCCTGATTAACTGACTGAGAATTTCTCATTATACTTCAGAAATATATCAGTTTTGTACAAAATGTTTTCTTTAAAAATAAATTTATAAATTCTCCAGTTGTGTAATCTGTAGCCAAATATCTAACTTGCGATTACGTTCCATCACTTTTTAATTCCTCTCCACTTAAAGGCCACATAGCAGTCCATTAAAACCTTTGAAACTTTGTTTTTAGTGTCTAAAATTCTAAGCGATGCCGTATTATACGTCATCATAGAACAACTTACAGTTCAGAAATTGTATTTTTTTAGAGCCTTAAATTTGTTATACTAGGGAAAATCAATTTTGTACATTGCCACTAACATATCAGATGTTTTCATCATGCACATAGGTTTAATTTAAATTTAGCATGTTTGGTTTAGCTATTTTTGTTTGTTTGTTTATGTGAATAATTATTACAGTTTGTGATTTAATTTGATTTATTTTTTGATTTTGTACTGGTGTTTTATAGATTGTTACGAAGTGAAGCACTGCAGTGGATTGTATAATTCCAGTGTCCAGTGGACGTATAGATGGATGGATAATTGGATAAATAATTAAGTAGCTGTAACAGCTGGGTCAGATTTCTCATTACTGCCTGACGCTGAGTTATTGACTGATTTATTACAGTCTCTTAACGCTGTTTAAATACAAAAGCTTCATAAAGCTTCATTTCAGCACTCGCAACTCTATAGGAGACTGCAGGAACAATGGAAGCATGCTATATATCATCTGCTGACATGTTCCTGCCACACACACACACACACACACACGTACCTGTTTTTTTTTTTAAACCGCAATCATTAATGATCATGCAGTCTGAAGTCATCAGACTAATAGATTTAAAGCGGCAAGCTGTGCAGGTGGGTGGAAGTGTGTGTGTGTGTGTGTGAGAGAGAGAAAGAGAGATTAGAGCTGAATTCAAACAGCATTATCTTGTCGTCACGGTGTTTCCAGTCTCAGAGTTAAAGCTCCTCTCTAATCACCTTCCTCATTAGCTCTTCCACATTCCCATTTAGAATTTATGGACATGATGGTCATGACCCAGAAGGGGCGTGGCCTCTGTGTTTCATTAACAGTACAAGGGGTGTGGTTTCAGTGTTTCAGTCCTAGTGACGGGGACGTGGCCTCTGTGTTTGTCTCAGGGAAGGAGGTGTGATCTTTATGTTTGCGTTCCAGTCAAGCATGTGCGGCTTCTATGTCTACATCCAAGGGAAGGAGGTGTGGCTTCTATGATTCAGTTCCAGGAAAAGAGGCGTGGCTTCTGTTTCAGTTCCAGTGAAGGAGGCGTGGCTTCTGTTTCAGTTCCAGTGAAGGAGGTGTGGCTTCTACGTTTCAGTTCCACTGAAGGGGGTGTTGCTTCTATGTTTCCATCTCAGGGAAGGAGGTGTGATCTCAGTGTTTCAGTTCCAGTGAAGGAGGCGTGGCCTGTGTGTTTCAGTATTAGGGAAGGTGGTGTGGCTCGTATGGTTTAGTCCCAGTGAAGGAGGCGTGGTCTCTGTTTCAGTTCCACTAAAGGAGGTTTAAATTCTCATTAAACCAGACGGATGGTAAAGACCCAGTTTGTTAAAATGGCTGTAGTTCTGATTAAGAAATAATCTTATCTCTCTCTCTCTCTCTCTCTCTCTCTCTCTCTCTCTCTCTCTCTCTCTCTGTCAGGTTAGTCTTGTCCTCTGTGTCGGACTACTTTGCAGCCATGTTCACCAGCGACGTCCGGGAGGCCAAGCAAGAGGAGGTGAAGATGGAGGGAGTGGACCCAGATGCATTGTGGGTTTTGGTGCAGTATGCATACACGGGTAAGAGAATGTTTTGAATTTCAAGAGTTTGTACTAAATCAGGCTGGAAATCGTAGTGATGTGATATTTGATTGATCCTGCAGCATTGAGCAGCACTGATTCTCTCTCTCTCGCTCTCTCTCGCTCTCTCAGGGCGGTTGGAGTTGAGGGAGGACACGATTGAGGCTCTGCTGTCGGCGGCGTGTCTGCTGCAGCTCTCCGCCGTGGTTCAGGCCTGCTGTAGCTACCTGATGAAGCAGCTGCACCCGTCCAACTGCCTGGGAATCCGCTCGTTCGCCGACGCCCAGGGCTGCCAGGATCTGCACAAAGTGGCCCACAACTACACCATGGTACACACACACACTGTATATGCTCACAGACCTCACACACACGTACACAAACTACATACACATTTATGAGAATGCATTTAGAGCACACAGTGGCCACGCCTCCTTCACTGAGACTAACAGACACAGAGGCAAATGATAGCTGCTGACTGTCTACGGTATAATCGGACCCCATCATTGTGTAATAATGGTACTATCTTCAATTTCTTGCAGAAGCATGATGTGTAAAATTCAGCCGTCCCAGCAGAGCGAGCGCTTTCATGTTTTGTCTGCGTGGCTGTTTGAGCAGTCGTAGCTTTTAGAGAGAAGGCGTATACCTCCACTCCCACAGCAGATTAAAGCTCCTCACTGATTACTGCGTAAAGTTTAAAGCTGCTCTGTGTCTTGTTTTATTTTGTAAACGTGTAAATAGCTGGCTTTCTTGAATGTATGTTTGGGTCGGCATCGTCGTCTGCTGGCTGTTTTGTCTCGCCAGCTTGTTTGTCTGCAACATGGAATATTATAACGAAAATTTAAGGATTCCTATTTCATCAAGAATCGTGCAACACTAATATGAATCCACATGCGAATTAAATCCAAATAAAGAAAATAATTTTATGTGCATAGAGTACAGAAAATTTGTTATGCCTAAATCGGATATGCTGAAAATTTGGATCGGATTTGAGCTGCGTGTCTGAGCCTCACCTACGCACATACACACCTGCATGCCCACACACACACACACACACACCCACCCACACACCAAGTCGTAATTGCAATGAGTTTAACTGAAAAGAGGTTTTATTTTTATTATCGATCATTTTTCTTATTTATTTTTTTTTACCTCAAACGCATTTTCTTATGACACTGTACTCTGTAGGAAACTATTCTTCTGCAATATACTTTACTGGCGTGTAGGGAGTGTGTGTGTGTGTGTGTGTGTGTGGGCCTATTACCACTTGCCGTCTCAGTTTCTCACTCCTTTTTTCTGTCTTTTCCTTTCTTTGTTTTTTTTTTTTCATGGCCCCCAATCCACTTCCTGAAGGATTTATCCTCCTCCGTGGTTAATTATACCCAAACCCTTCACCGCCCCCTGCACCCCCACCCCAACGTTTCTGGTTTGTGTGCAAAGGAAAGAGTGTGTGTGTTTAATTGGTCACGCCAGTGTTCCCCTGGAGAAACTCTGGGTTCTCTCGTCTCATGACATCCCATCCCCGAGGAGCGCTCGTTCACAAAAATTCCATCCCATAATAGCTCATCTATGGTTACCAACTGGGGGTTGTCATGGAGACCGCCTGGAAACCTTGCCTCAATTTCTTTCTGTTGTTCCATTTCCACTGCATCACTGACTCCTTCCTCGTCCTTCGTTCAAACTCGAGTCGTTTCATTTCTCTTTCTCAGTCTCTCTTTGCAATCATTCAGCTTAATATCTGAAGAAAGTTCAAGAATATAATATAAAATATGACATATTTGTATGATATCAAAGTTGTATGTTTTATATTAAACATCTAGCGAATTTAGATAAAAATACATATACATTTGATAAACTACTGCTGCTCCATTATCAGCTGAAGTTGCTGGTCAGATCCATGAGAACTATTTGGGTGGGTGTGGCCTCATATGCAAATGAACACACTTGACTGACAGCCATCTGTCCAAAACTCCCAACCAGAGTTAAACACAGCAGTGCAAGTGGCGAGAGTCTGTACTATTTGACTCAAATGTACAAACCCAGCCAGTTATAGAGCTAGCACAGGAGGCTATGCTCAGTACAATTACTTTTGCTTGCTGGTTTGCTTTTGCTTGCTGGATGATTCAGACTAGAAGAGATGACAAAGTTATTTGATAGTATTTTATGTTTTGTCATGCAAATATGTTCCTCATCATCTATAGACCTGTTGTTCTAAACTCCACCATGCACCCTGTGTGCTTGGCCCCCCCGTCATCGCTTCTTTCAGCAACATTTTATAACCTCAGACTCAGTGAATGAGGGAAGATTAATGTCCCCAAGGAAAGAAAAAGAGCTCCCAGGTGATTTGTATTATAAGAGAAAACATGCTGACCTGTTTATCATGTATCTCTATAAAATCTGACCTCAGGCAATCTCTTTCTCTTCAGGAACACTTCCTGGGTGTGATGAAAAATCAGGAGTTTCTGCTGCTCCCAGCAGGCGAGGTGGAGAAGCTCTTGGTGTCAGATGATATGAATGTTCCGGATGAGGAGACAGTGGTGTCGGCTCTGCTCAGCTGGGTGCGCTACGATTCTGCCAACCGCCAATCACAGCTCCCCGCACTGCTTCAACACGTCCGCCTGCCTCTGCTCAAACCCCAGGTCAGCCTGCCCGTTCGTCAGTCCTGTTAGTCCTGGCATGGACATTAATGTCTTCGACCATCCATCTGTTCATCCATCCATCTACCAAACATTCACATAGACCAGCCTGCATGTCAACCAGTCCATCCATCCTTCCATCTATCTCAAAAACCAGCCTGCTAATCAAACAGTTCTATCCATCCGTCTATCCGTCCATTCCTCACATAGACCAAATACTTCCTTCCATCCATCCATCCATCCCTCCTTCACATAGACCAAATAGTTCCATTCATCCATCCATCCATTCTTCTACCACTCACTTAAACTTGCCTACCTGTCAAACAGTTCCATCTGTCCATCCATTTCAAAAACCAGCCTGCCTCAAGCAGTTCCATCCATCCAACCATCCATCCCTCACATAGACCAGTCTGCCTGTCACAGTCCCATCTATCCATCCATTCATCCACCAACCAAGAGACCAGCCTGACAGTCCATCCAGCCATCCATTCATCTATCTATCCATCCATTCATCTATCCATCTAACAGTCACTCACACAGGCCAGACTGCCTGTCTCAGATCCATCCATCCATCCATCATATAGACCAGCATGCATGTCACAGACCCATCCATGCATCTGTCCATTCATCCATCTGTTCGTCAGTCACATAGACCCGTGTGTCTGTTAGTCCATCCATCCATCACTCACTCACATAGACAAACCTGCCTGTCACAGTCCTATTCATCCATTCATCATTCTTAAAGGTCAGACTAATCCACCAGTCACCTCTGACCAACCACTTGAACATGGAATCAATGTGTCAATCAATCTGGTGTTGGTCTGTCCACCAGTTAGCCCCTCCCCCACTTCAGTCATACTCATGCATTGTAAATTGGTCTCATTTTGCCATTTAATTTCTAACTAGTATAAACATGCACAAGCGCACTGGTGTCTGTGTGATGGCAGTATCAGGAGAGGGTCTGGGTTATTTAGACAGGATGTTCCTCTTCACGCTCTTTTTATTTATACACACACACCAACACACCCACACAAACCGCCTCAAGCATCAACTTCTCCTCTGTGGAGAAGTTGTGTTGTGTTATACACACACACAAACACACACACACACTACACCGAGGCCTTGGGGGAATGTGCCTATTAAAATAAATGAGGAAAAACTTTTTCTTGCTGACTTATTTTTGTCTGTCTGGTTCTGGCTAAGCTTTTTCAAGGTTTTACACTTTGCTCAAATATAATTGTTCAAACTGCATTTGACACATTCTTGCTGTTGGCTCAAAATATACCTCGGGTTTGTGTAGATGAGCACAGATTAAAAAAAAACACTTTTTGTTTCCTTAAGAGCTCCTTTAATAATTGATAAACTTCTCGACCTGTTGAGCAGTTCATCAGCAGATCACTGCTGCGTAATAAAGTCTTGCGTAAAAAAGGCAGCAGAAGAGGTAGGAGTGTTGTCTATTTTCTCCACACCACTGCCACCTCCATATCTCTAATTAGCTTCTCTTTTCCGTCAGAGCGCGTGTTTAATCTCACTCAAACTCTCGTCTCTGTCTTTCATCTCGTCTTCTTTTCAGTAAATTCTGTCAAATCTTAACTACAGATTGCAATTTTGAAGGAAAGAAGCAGAGATAATATTCAAATACATTTTGAGCGAGACATCGATTCAGCCGCGCCTGTTCCGTTCAATCTAAATGGAAATTACGGCTTCTTTCATCCTCTTCGTGGAAATTTTTTTTCCCTCTCAGCCCCTGGCCTGGTCTGCCGCCTCACTGATGAAATATGATATTAGATAGATCCCTTTGACAGATCGGCACAGCTGCCCCGGTGCGGCTTTACGGCAAAAAATGTTTGCATTTGTGTTTCAGCAAAAAAAAAAAAAAGGAAAGGGAAGGAAAGTAAGAGCAGGCAGCCGTGATGGATGAAGGGACAGATGGGAATGAAAGCAAAGATGGATGGAGGGATAGCCAAGGCAGACAGTGTGGTGTAAGCTAGGTTTATGAAATGTGTAGCGCTGGTGTACCTGATGGATTTAATAAACACTGCAGTTTGGAGTTGCTGAATTTAAATGAGGAACGACTCAAAATATGAAAAGCTGAAATCATTAACTTTATGCTTTACTCGTGTAGTTCTCAGAAACGAGCTGTAAGATTTTTACACAGCAGTATCCTGTTACAACACGGAAGTCGGTTTAAAAAAAAAATTCTAGTTTCTTAATTAAATCCTCTTTAAAAATGCGATACAGATACAGCGATATAAAGTAAAATGCGAGACTGACACAGTGATAAAACGTAAAACGTGGTACTGAACTGTACGGTTATCGCGCTGTGAGTTTTTGTAATCGCTCCACCCGTGTAGAATCAAACTGTATACTGCAGAGCTACTGAAAGAAGCTGATAAATGTTAATAAAAAAAAAAAAAAAATGTAATCATTGGCAGATTGCTGTTATAGGAAAATAATCAACTTCAGGATGATAACAGTAACTCCGTTTTGGGAGGAGCCGCATCACAACCTCTAAAATGTGTCTTATTGTTCAAGAACGTACACGTCCCCAAAACAGGCACTCATTTATTGTCATAGAACGTGGCTAAAATCATTACAATCATGTTTTCTCCCAAATAGTATTAGTAACCTGGCAGGCTTTGATGAATTTATTGGCCAAGAAGTCAGAGTTTGTGTGTGTGTGAGTGTGTGTGTGTTCACAGTCCGTCGCTGTGGGTGGGGATTAGACTTCATTACTGTGAGATTAGGACACGGAGTTGCAGCTTCTCTCTCATTAAAAACCCTCCCGTCTGCTGGAGCGTGAGCGAGGGAGTGAGAGGAGAGGATAGAGAGAGAGAGAGAGAGAGAGAGAGAGAAATAATGATGATGCATTACTGTGTTAGCTGGTAGTTCTTGTTTTCATTGGAGAGAGTCTCTGTTAGTGTCCACAGCAGAGTGTGAAATGAGGACTTATCGTAGACGGCTCGGCCAAATTTGTCCAACCCACTGCTCAGGGTTTATGGGTAATGCTTGGGTTTTTTTTGGTTTTTTTTTTAGTTTTTAGCAGACATGGAGGCCAACCCGCTGCTGAGGGACAGTGTGGAGTGCCAGCGCTTGGTCATGGAGGCGATGAAGTACCACCTGCTGCCTGAGCGCCGGCCGCTGCTGCAGAGCCCGAGGACGCGGCCGCGAAAGGCCACCGTGGGGACGCTGTTCGCCGTCGGGGGCATGGACGCCACCAAGGGTAAACTGTATTAGGTTGTAGTTTATAAACATGTGCTGAATAATATCTGCAAGTGTTCACACTGTGCTAAAGTTAAATGTCAACACTGTCTCTAGATACCTCAGTCTGAAAATGTTAACAAGCACACAGGTCAGTTCACGCATTTTTATGCGCTACAACTTCAACTTCAAACTTCAAACCACACCTTGCTAATAATAACACATTTTAGAGACTTTTAATGCTAGCTAGGCTTCTGATATGATATAAAGCTGAACTCCATTAACACTAAAAGGTTAACACTGCACTGCGATTTTTTTTCTCCAGGAGCAACGAGTATGGAGCAGTACTGCGTGCGGCGGGACACGTGGCGGCAGGTGGGCGTGCTGAGTGGGCGGAGACTGCAGTTCGGCGTGGCAGTCATCGACCAGCGCCTCTACGTGGTGGGCGGCCGTGACGGCCTCAAGACCCTCAACACGGTGGAGTGCTACAACCCACGCAGCAACTCGTGGAGCGTCATGCCTCCCATGGCCACGCACCGCCACGGTCTGGGTGAGCCGCCGTTTCCGCCGAACTCTGACCTTTCACTCTGGGTGGGTTTGTGTTTCAGGAGGGTGTGGGCATGAGGATGTAGATTCATGTGGGGGGGTGTGTGGGGTGTGGAGGTACAGAGGATTTTGTGTGCGTAATATGTATTATTAATATACAGTATGTTTTAATATGTGCTTGTATACATGCTCAGGTGTGTGTGTGTGTGTGTGTGTGTGTGTGTAGGTGTAGCAGTGTTGGAGGGCCCCATGTATGCAGTAGGAGGTCATGATGGTTGGAGTTATCTGAGCACAGTGGAGCGCTGGGATCCTCAGGCCAGGCAGTGGAGCTTCGTCGCCTCCATGGCCACGCCCCGGAGCACAGTGGGCGTCGCCGTGCTTAACAGCAAGTGTGTGCTCACTACACACACACACTCACTCACACACACACTCACTCACACACACACACACTCACACACACGCAGAATGAAGTGTCACATAGAACACATGATAACTTTTCTGTATTTCTTTAGCTTGATGTCTTTAGAATGTCTAACTCTTTTTTTTCTCTCTTTCTGACGTTTTCTCTCTCTCTCTCTCTCTCTCTCTCTCTCTCTCCTTTTCTCCTCACTCCTCCCAATTCTCTTTCATCCTTCTCTATTTTCTTTCTCTCTCATCCTCCCTCTTTCTGTCCCACTCTGCCCTTTTCTCTCTTCCTTTATACTCTGTCTCCATTTCTTTTTCTCTTTCCTCTTATCCTTTCTCGCTGTTTTCGCTTTTCCTTCTTTCTTCCTCCCTCTCTTACTTTCTCATCTTTTCTGTCTCCTATCTTTGGATTTTTCTTCCTCCCTCTGTCCCCCTGTTTAAACGTTCTTTCTCTCTTTATCCATTTCTCTCCCTTTCCTCTGTTTCTTACTTCCTCACCTACTGCTTACTCCTTCCTCCCTCTCTTTTCCATTTTCTTCTCTCTTACTGTCTCTTATTTTCTCTCGATCTCTTTTGCTCTTCTTTTTTTCTCCCTGCTTTGTCCCTCACTTTCTCTTCTTCACTCTCTCTTTCTCTTTTTCTCTTAACCTCCATCCCTTATTCTGTTTCTTTATTTCTGCTCCACCTTATCACTTTCTCTCTTCCCTCTTTCTATTCTTTCCCCATTCTCTCTCTCTCATGCTCTCTCCTTTTTTTGCCTTCCTTCCCTCTCAACATCCATCCCTCATTTTCTTCTCTTTTTCTGTCCCTCTTCTCTCCTTCTCACCTTATCATTACTGTTTCTTTCTCTTCTTTCTCTTATTCCTTCCCTCCCTCTCTCCCTCTCTCTGTTTCTCTTGCTCTCTCTCCCCTTTCTGTCTGTCTCTCTTTCTGTCTTCCTTTCTGTCTCCCTCTCCCTCTCTCCCTGTCCTTCTTCCTCTGTCCCTCTCCTTCTCCTTCTCCCTCTCCCTCTTTCTCTCTCCATGTCTCTCTTTCTCTCTCCCTCCCTCTCTCTCCCTCTCTCCCCTGTCTGTGTCTCTCTCTCTCTCTCTCTCTCTCTCTCTCTCTGTAGGCTGTATGCAGTAGGAGGGAGAGATGGCAGCTCGTGTCTGAAGTCAGTCGAGTGTTTTGATCCTCACACTAATAAATGGAGTGCGTGCGCTCCCATGGCCAAGCGCAGAGGCGGCGTCGGCGTGGCAACCTGGAATGGCTTCCTGTATGCCATCGGCGGCCATGACGCCCCTGCATCCAGCCTCGCCTCCCGGCTCTCTGACTGCGTCGAGAGGTGAGGGGTCGAAGGTCACGTGGGTGGCAGCGTTCTTATTACTTACAGTGTGTTAAAACCACCTGCATGCGTGTGTTACATACTAATAGAAGTGAATTCAGCGGCTTAAGCAGTGTTTGTGTTTTATTTCACACTTTTCTGCGTTTAATGTAACATACAGTCCTACAAACATTTGTAATATTTTACACTGTATTTTCTGACGTATTGTTCTGTGTTTGCTATAAAAGTGCATGAGCTATATTGGAAATGATGTTGTAATAGGGTGTGTGTGTGTGTGTATGTGTGTGTGGTGCATGACTCAGGCTGTCAGTGTGACTCATGTTAAAGTGACCTGTCTGTCTGTCTCTTAAGTGTACTGTCTGTTTCTCTCCTATCCTGTGTGTGTGTCTGTGTGTGTGTGTGTGTGTGGCTTTGTGTGTGTCTCTCTCTTTCTCTGTGTGTCTCTCTGTGTCTGTGTCTCTGAGTGTGTGTGTGTGTGTGTGTGTGTATATATGGAGCAGGAAATTGGGACATTGTGTGTCTGTGTGCAGTATTATTATTATTAATGTGGTATCATTATACCTTCATGTATTTTGCATCACTGTTCTACATTCAGCTATAATCGTATTATTCTCTGTAAATATTACATTTAATGAAATATTAAACTAAATCCAACAGCATGTAGAGCTAAAGAATATCTTTTAATGTCAGAGTTATTGTTTTATTTATTTATTTATTTTTGATAATTCATGATAAATTATGCGTGCTGGTCCTGTTTGGACTTTGAGAGGTGACACTAAGAGAAAGTTAAAGAAAGTCACTGCAGTGAATCTGACTAGTTTCCTTCTTTTCAAACGTCTTTTGACAGTTTTCCAGCTTGGAAATTAGCTCCGCCCCCAACTGGATTAAAGCCACTCTTTCCTTAAAAAGCTGCTCATGTTTAGAAATCTCTGAACTGAAAAACTTAAGTTTTTTGAGGTTTTTTTCTGATCTAGGATCAGAGCCTTGTCTGTGATGCCCATATAATATGGAATTAAATTTGTGCCAAAAGTATTAAACGTAGCTTTTCAAGAAACGAACAGAAATATACAATGAGAAAGAAGAGAAACACTCTGAAACTGAAAACAGTGAAATCTGGTAAAAATTTAACACGGTCTTCAAATAAACAGCATCCTTTGTTAACAGTTTTCTAAGCTTCCTTTTCGCTCATCATGGTTTACGAATGCGCTTCCAGAGTTTTCATTTACGCTCCGCAAGTTTACGTTCGCCATTCTGGCACAAGCTTCTCGTGTGGGCGGGCTTAACAGCGATTTACTCTCATTGGTTAGTGAGATTTGAATTGACAGCTCCCTGACCTGGAAGTAGAGACGCTCATCTCTTTAAAAAAATAAAAAATAAAAATAAAAATTGTCGTGTGAAACTACCGAATCCTCAAATATTAATTACAAGCTAATATACTGACTAAATAAATAAATAAGTAAGTAAGTAATTTCCACTAAAACATTACAAACGTTATACAGAGAACCACTCTCCAAAATTTGCGACAGGGAGCTGTCAATCCAAATTTCACTAACCAATGAGAGTAAATCGCTGTTAAGCCCCACCCACCTGAGAGGTTTGTGCCAGAATGGTTGCACTTAAACTTGTGGAGCGTAAATGAAATATTGGAAAGTGTAAATGAAAACTCTGGCAGATAGATAGATAAACCTTAAAGATAACTTAGAAAACTGTTAACAAAGAGAGTGCTGTTTATTTGACGACCATGTTAAAGTTTTTCCACAGAGTTCACTGTTTTAATTCTCAGACTGTTTTTCTTCTTTCTCATTGTATATTCTAGTTTGTTTCTCGAAAAGTTACGTTCAATACTTTTGCCACAGATTTAATTCCATAATATAGTCATATGGAAAGCGTCGCTGAATTTTCTGACAACATGAAGCATTTATGTGGTGTGACTGAAGCTCCGCCCCTTCCGCAGGTACGATCCGAAGACAGACACGTGGACGGCCGTGGCTCCGATGAGCGTCAGCAGGGACGCCGTGGGGGTGTGTCTACTCGGGGACCGCCTGTACGCTGTGGGAGGGTACGACGGCCAGGTGTACCTGAACACGGTGGAGGCTTACGACCCCCAGACCAACGAGTGGACTCAGGTCTGTCTCT
>CM040481.1:13674169-13738639 GCA_022758105.1 Pangasianodon gigas
CTCCGCCCCTTCCGCAGGTACGATCCGAAGACAGACACGTGGACGGCCGTGGCTCCGATGAGCGTCAGCAGGGACGCCGTGGGGGTGTGTCTACTCGGGGACCGCCTGTACGCTGTGGGAGGGTACGACGGCCAGGTGTACCTGAACACGGTGGAGGCTTACGACCCCCAGACCAACGAGTGGACTCAGGTCTGTCTCTCTTTTTTTTTTTTTAATCGTATCTGTGTCTGATTTTAGATTTAGAAATGTTGTTAAATTGTCTTTCTGACTTCCTTTCTCTCTTAAAGCTAAAATGTTATGCTTTCAGTCCGTAAAAAATGCCTCTCTTAATTATAAACATAACACATGATGAACCACCTGATATTTCAAGTTGTTACCATAGAAACAAACTTGAATTTGAAAAAAATGTAAAGAATAGAAATGTTTTTGCCACAGCGTGTCTCATTCACGTTTGTGTTAGAAAGTCTTAGTAAGTATGTAATCCCTCACTTGCTTATCATTGAATTACTGTCAGTAATTATTATTTCTGATAATCTTATATTAAAAAAAAAAACAAACAAGAAATATCATGTGAGGAAAAGATTATTAAGATTAAGATTATTAAGATTAAGATTAAAAATGACCTGGATTTATTTAAAAAATGTTTAACGCTGAGTAGTTCATGTTAGACTGAAGGTGTTTAGTTTCAGTATCACTGAACATCATGTATACACAAGTGTAATAGATCTGTGTGTGTGTGTGTGTGTGTGTGTGTGTGTGTGTGAGAGAGAGAGAGATGTTAGCCTGTCAGGCGCTGTGAGCATTTCATTGTCAGCTCTGATCTGACACGGAAGACTGTGTGTGTGTGTGTGTGTGTGATGAATTGGCTCGACATTAATAGTGTCACCTTTCTGTAACTGCATCGGCGCCGTGGCTGCAGAGTGAAAATGCAAACTGTGGACTGGAAAAAAAAAAAAAAGTGAAGGGAAAAAAAAGACATTATGGCATTCCACACACACACACACACACACACACACACACACATACACACACGCTTCTACCTTGAGGCTTGATGATAAAGAGTGAAGGTTTAGCCTCACTGGTTTTCTTATTACGTGAAGTACTGAACAAATTTGTGTCTCAGTTCGTCTTTTAGCCTGTTTACTGCAATGCTAATTAGTTTTTTTACAGAGGTTACTAGAAAAATAAATACAATTAATTGCAATAAAATATAAACAAACAACTGAACCGCGTGTATTTGTTTGTGTGTGTGTGTGTGTGTGTGTGTGTGTGTGTGTGTACTGTAGGTGGCGCCGTTGTGCTTGGGCCGAGCCGGAGCCTGTGTGGTCGCCGTCAAGCTGTGATGCTCCGCCTCCTGAGGACTGTTACCGTGGTGATTCTTGTACAGTAACCTCGTAGCGTTCTCATTGGACATGGAGGCAACAGAATGACCTGAACACACACGCACACTTTAATCTGGATCAAGAGGAATGCTAAAGACTCATCGTAAGAACATCTCAGAGATGTGGGCAGGACACACACACACACACACACACACACATTAATCAGGATGTTCAGAGTTCATTTGTTTCATTCAGCCACTGATGATCTCCTCCTCATGTCTTGGGATCCTTTTTTTCTTTCACCACCTTTTTCTCATTGTGTGAGAAAACAAGGAATGGGAAGAATGGTAGGCTGAACAATGGGAAGGATGAGTGATAGAAGGATGGATGAACTAAAGGAAAGGATAGATGGATGGATGGATGGATGGATGAGAAAAAAACAAGTAATGGTAGAAATGGTAGGGTGAACAAAGGGATGGATGGATGAGGAAAAAAGGAATGGGAGAAATGGCTGGGAGAACCATGGGATGAATGGCTAGATGGATGGATGGATGGATGGATGGATGGGTTAGGAAAAAAACAAGGAATGGGAAGAATAGTTTTAAGATGGATGGATGCCAATAAATAAGGAGTGAGAAATGTTTGGGTGAAAGGGATGGATGGGTGGATGCCTGCCTGTAGCAGGTTCCTAATGTAATCCTCCTCCTCTCCTCCCTTTTCTTTTTTCTTATATTCTGTCATTTCCTCTCCTCTCTTCTTTTTTTTCTTTTCTAATTATTTATTTTGAGTCATGTGGCCTTGTTTATACTTTGCAATGAGATAAGTAGAAACATACAAATTGTGTGTGTGTTTGTGTGTGTGTGTGTGTTTGACATTCTGATTTTTCAGATGTTTTCCCTCTTGTTCGTTGGCTTCAGTCTGTCAGCGTGTCTCAGGCGGGCTGTCAGTCAGAGTGCGCGGAAGTCTCTAGAAACCGCCGAGTTCAGAACACCAGGGCAGCCGCTGCAAGGCATTATGGGCTGTGAATATTAAAAAGAGGTGATGCTAAGCTAACACACCTATGACCAGTGCTATTACTGTATTAACTACATTAATAAACAGTGCTAGCCATTGAAACATGGTCATATGTGTGGATTAGCTGTCAGTCAAACCTGTGTGCTGTTCTGATTGGCTGTTTTTTTTTTTTTTAAATTCCCCGGCAGGGGCTATAGATTGTAATCAGACAGTGTAGCCTTGCATGGATGAAGTGATGGAGGAATAACAAGTAAAGAATGAATGCAGACAGACAGTGAGACAGGTAGAGAGAGAGACAGGTAGAGAGAGAGACAGAAGGTAATTCAGTAGCAGAAAAGGGACTGATAATTACGAGATGAAAGGCTGAATGAGGACAAAAATGGGGCCGCTCTCTGATACGAGCTCCAAACGGAAGAAGTGTAGAAGCACAGTCTCGTATCAGACTCACACATTCCTTTTGAATTTGTTCGGCATGAGAGCAGCATCAGAAAATGATGATTACGCACCCATCAGATACAATACGATATAATCACTCATGATTACACACTCGCTGAATGCTGAGAGAAAAAAACCCTGCAGAAACAGATTCTCTATCCAGAGAGAATATTATAGGACTAACAAAAACGTGAGGGCGAATGCAAGCGTTTCGGACAAGCTGTATTATTTCACTGCTTTCGCTGGGTAGCCGTAGCTAGCTTACGCTAATGTAGTAGATATTTAGTGATAGTTTATTCGTTTCAGTGGATTCGGGATGAAAATTTAAAAGCAAGTCCACCTATGACATCACTGACCAAGTTCACTATTGAGTTCACCACTGAGTTGATGGTTTGACCCCCAAAACGTCGATCTTATTATTATTATTATTTTTAAGCTATATTAGTACGAGTGTAAATGGTGTAACTTTTTTTTTTTTTTTAACTGAATTAAACTTTTTTTTTTTTTTTTTAATAGATTACCTGGTGTTGAGATTAAAAGCCTGTAAATTCAACCTTATTCAGGGACTTAGCACACACTATGATGAAATGTTACAAAGTAATGAAGCGGAGGTAAGCAGCCTTCACCCAGTCTGCTCTCATGTGTAATGCTAACTAGAAAAGTGCAATGCAAATGTGAAGCACGGCATCTGGGAGCAAGAAAAGAAAGAAATCATCGCTTTTGAAAAGGTTGTCCTGCTGCGTGCCGGTGTTGTCATGTCCTGTGGGTAATTATGCAGTTTTGTTTCCTTTTGAATCCGAACAATTATTTCACCTGATGATGATAAGATTAAATCTAGATGCTTGTTGTGTGAGAGGCGTGATCTGTTTGCCTGAGACCGTGGCTCTCTGTGATGAATTTAAATGATGGAGCTCAGGCATTAGTTGTACACGTTTACAGTGTTGTTATGTTTACACACAGTGTGATAAATCACCAATGGCCTAAATGTTATTTTCTGTTCTTCTGTGGTTCTGTTTATGTATTTATCTTTTTCCACATTTACAGTCTGGAGGTGTGCGAGTCTGCATGCAGACATATTAGTGTGCCTGATGTCAGGAAGCAACCTAGTTTTTGTTTTTTGGTGTGTGTGCGTGTGTGTGTGTTGTGTGGTTTCCCTGTGTCCCATGTTGAGGTGGACGTGCCACAGGGAGCAGATTCAGTGGCTTGATTGACAGATTGATATCCCATTTCGTTATTTCATTCTTTCAAGGTGTGTGTTTGTGTGTGTGTGTTTGAGGCAGGTGTTTGTTATTTTCCGATATTGGGACGCTTCACTGGTCTTTATACATGTATCACTTTCTCATAACTGGATGATATGAAAATAACCTCATTCCCGAACCTTAGCTAATTTTATAGTCTGCTTCACTCCAGTATCAATATATCAGTATGCCACCATCTCTGATTGTTGCTATGGTTACTTCAGGGGTTGTTACCACACTACAAACTATAGCTGTACATAAACGTACAAGTTTAACTCAGTCATTTGTGTTTCCGTTAGCACTTTATCCTGGTCAGGCTCACAGTGGATCTGGAAATTATCCTAGGAACACTGGGATGTACTATATACCATATCCTGAGATCACTGGGAAATAGTATGTTCCGTATCCTGGGAATACTGAGATATAATGTATTCTCTGCCCTGGAAAAAATTTGATATATTCCCTTGCCTGGGAACACTAGGCTATACTATATTTACTATCCCAGGAAACTGGGTTAGAGTCCCTGTTTTGGGAACACTGGGATATACTGTATTCCCTGTCACGGGAAAATTTAAATATACCATATTCTCTGTCTCATGAAAACTAGGATGTACTACATTCCCTATCCTGGGAATACTGGGATTTACAGGGTATCCCAAAAGTCTCCATTCATAAGGGACTATGTATTCCAGCACCATGTCGGTTGTGTCTATGTCAGTGTTCGTGGATGTCCACTTCTCGGTTTGTCCGCAACACACTTCCAGTTTTTATGAATTTATTAATAAGTTTGGTGACAGTGTCGTGTGTGATGTGCTTGCTATGTTTCCTGTTAAAGTCCATCGCAACCTTGCAGCAGCTTCCCAGTCCAGCCATGAGAATGATTTCAATACGTTCTTCTTTCGTCAGTCATTCTTATAGGCTATCTAAAATAAAATATATAATATGAACTAAATATGAAAAATTTTGGAAGACATTTTGCTAAAAAGTGTTAATTTCCCCCTATGTATTGGAGACTTTTGGGACACCCTGTATATTCAGTATCCTGGGATATATTCCCTATCCTGGGAACACTGGGATATACTACATTCCCTATCCTGGGAACACTGGAATATACTACATTCCCTATCCTGGGAACACTGGGATATACTACATTCCCTATCCTGGGAAAACTGGCATATGCTACATTCCTATATCCCTATAAACCAAGGATCCTGGAGCTGTGAGATGGCAGCGCTACCCCTGCACCACTATGCCATGGTGTAAATATAGGACTAGTCTTAACTAGTCTTAACTAGTCTTAACCTGTTTATCGCTGCTGTGGATACACTCCAACACACACTACTATGCACTATAGAGGCGTCCCTATATAAGAACACAACAGACACCTGCCAGCCAATCAGAAACAAGTAATTTCCATGATTGTGGGATGAATGCAAACATAACACAGTTGTGTTAATAATTAGGACCTATATAGATTGGCGTACGTGGGTTATACAGTATATTATACAGAAGTAGTAAGTGTATATATGTTGCTGTACAGTATTGTATAATAAATGTACACTTCTTATCGAGCAGTGCTGCTCATTCTACTTGAATATATCCAGAGATGAAACACACATTAGGACTATAATATCCTGGCAGCATCATGTCTTCTAGCTTCACTTCCTGTCCCTGTCCCTGAACTTCATCCTCTTTAAGCAATCCAATGGGTTTCGAATGGATTAAATTCTAATCGAATATTTCTTGTTTCATCCTGAACATGCACGTGCTGCTTAGTACTACATTCACGATGACAGGAGTGTTAATAATTTATACTATTAATTTAGGAATATTAAAACCTAATATCAGTTCCATTTCCCCTCAGTGAAAACCGGGAGCAGCTTTATTGATGTAAATTGAATGAACCGTGCCGCAGATCCTGTTAACATTTCATTTACATCTAAAAGTGATTGTACTGAGGCTATGAGCTCCACTACCCATTTACATTTCATCACTGTTAGGTTGTGTGCCACCATTCAAGCTGCCTAACCGAAATTATGGTTTGAGATATTGCGATATTGTTAATCACAACATTAACTAAACTGTTAGCTATGAGATGGGGACATGTTTGTTTCAAATGTAATGCAGGAAGAGAAACACACTGCTTAAGTGGTTAAAGGTGTGAGAACAACAGTTCTTGTTGCTAGGCATCTAGGAAACTAGGATAAATACTGATTTAGCTAACATAAAGCTGTTAAGTTGTTTATACGGACAACGTAAAGGGCACAGTGTCAGCGGAAATTACACAATCCCATCGGGAATATCAACATTTACCTCAGATATGTTGGTCAATTATTAAGAAAAAGCTCCGTTCAATTAAAAGTACACGGTATTTACATGTAGCATCAACCGCTAACTGAAATTCCATGTTGCGTCACAACTTGTAAACTCTGAGCTGTCAGAAAATTTTGATGTAAGAAAATAGGACAAAAACGATTTGAACATTACCTCAAACTTTTGAAGCATGAACCTCAATCCAGAGCAACAGTTCTAGCCTCCATTTTTTTTTGCCTCCAAATTTTGCATAACTTTTGTGTTTTTAACAAAATTATAGGATTTTTTCATTGAGGAAAACATTTCAACAATTCTTAATTCATAAATACAAGCGTATTTATGTAGTCTTTTACATATGAAAGACGTTATCTAAGGAGCATAAATGCTGTCGCCTATCTAGACTGCCTTCACTGATAATAATATAATAATAATAATATGTAATGAACGTCGCAGTCTATTGTATAGCTGATTATTAGGACATGCCTAATGAGAGATTTTGTACAGTAAAATGTTCTGACCAACAGTGGGTTATTTTTTTAATTCAACACACTGTATGGAAAGTGTATTATATGTTTTATGTGTGTGTATCCTAAATGTTTTCTTTCTGTACATTCCATATATATGATTTTAAATATTGTTTTATATTAAAATGTGCAATAAGCAGTGCTCTTGTGACATGCCTGTTAATAAGGCTTTAATAATTTAGCAACAAGAAACATCCAATTTAAAGATAAAAACTATTTGAAGTTGTGTAGTTTATAAATCAGTCATGTGTCACCCTCTAGTGGAGGAAAGCTGTAACTGCAGTGAGTGTCTTCATTAGCACCATAAGTGAACTATTCCTCAGCATAAGCACTTTTCAATACTTTGAGAGAGAAAAAAGAATAGTGACAGTGTGTTTTCATACAAGATAGCTAATTCTGATCATGATACACTGTTTAATGGTATGTCTTCTTTTGCATTGGTCACTCTGGCCAAAATAGTAGGAAAAATAATGAACTGGGCTCCTAAAATATGTCACATTTTTTTTTCTTTTGATCAAAACTAATATCTGAGTAATGACTTGACTTAAAAATTATTTTAATTGTATATGTTAAGAGGCCCCAGCGATGGACTGGTGTCCAGTCTAGGATATATTCCCATCTTGTGCCTCGAGGTCCCAGGATAGGTTTTTGGATCCACAATAACATGATTACTGAAGATAAATGAAGAGCGCCTAGCCATAGAACCAAAATCATTTTTTAAAAGTGGATGTAGCCAAAACATGACTCAAAGCACTACGAAATACACGAATACTCTAATTTCAGGTGTGTTTCTCTGCGGTCAGGTCACGTGTACTTGCGCCAAAAGTACATGATGTCAAATCAGCTGTAATAACATGGACTTTTATTACTGTACGTTACATTTACATATTTACTAGCAAAAACAAAACATTGCAATCAAGCAAAAACATTGATTTCCCATTGATTCAAATTTTGTAACTCAATTCTATTTTATCTAATAATACTAATTAAATTTTTATACATAAATTAAGTTTATACAAAATATAAAGTATACAAGATACACCGATCAGCCATAACATTAAAACCGCTGACCGGTGAAGTGAATAACATTGATTATCTCGTTACAGTGGCACCTGTCAGCAAGTGAACAGTCAGTTCTCGAAGTTGATGTGTTGGAAGCAGGAAAAATGGGCAAGCATAAGGATCTGAGTGACTTTGACAAGGGCCAAAGTGTGATGGCTAGACGACTGGGTCAAAGCATCTCCAAAACAGCAGGTCTTGTAGGGTGTTCCCGGTATGCAGTGGTTAGTACCTACCAAAAGTGGTCCAAGGAAGGACAACCGGTGAACCGGTGACAGGGTCATGGGCACCAAGGCTCACTGATGAGCGTGTACATGTGGTATACAATTTATATAAACATGAAAAGGGCTACATAATGGGTCTTTTATTTCAGGATATTACAGATTACTCTTAAATTTAAACATGTAAGTATCTTTTAAATTGTTTTGTAGTAGGAGTTTTTACTTTGGGCTTTCCCAGTGCATAGGCCATCATTTAAAGCTCAATCCAATTTGTTCAGCATCATAAATCTTAATTTCTGCAAGTAGTGATGTGCAACTAAATGGCATATGTCTAGTTTTAAATGCCTTGTACGTATATTACAAAAGGTTTTTTGTGGCCTGCTAAAATAAGGATTGATATTAGGTTTTTGTGGGGGGTTTTTTTGTTTAAATTTCATGTCTATGATTGCATGTAAATGGAGTCACTTGTATCTGTGATAGGTCTGTATGAAGCACCCAGAAGTTGATTATTTTCCTATAACAGTAAGTACAATTCATTCCTCCTGCACTAAAGCTGTTTACCAAGTGCATTATTGCTTAATGGCAAGTCATGCTTTTTTTTATCCAGTTATTGTTACATTTAATGTTGTGTAACATCTGTAAGACATGTTAGTTGCTGTTATCACTTACGTTATAGTTATAAACAGTCATTCCCTCACCAGCGTCTGTTATTTTGAATGTGTGTGTTATACAAACACACTTAACATTAGGAAGGTAGGCAGAATTTAATCAGCGCGCGCACTTTTTAAAGCTGGATGAACGAGTCTTTTTAGAAAATGATTCGGTTCGAGTCGGTACACTATAAAGCTTCGATCAGGAAAAAAAAAAAGCGTTTAATTCGCGAAAACATCAGTAAAAAGTCCATCTGGGAATTTCATTATCCATATAAACGTCTACGAATTAGTAAAGACTTTTATTTTTTTTAAATGTATGAGTTAAATTTGATATATTTGAAGACAAAGAAGACGTAGGATGATAAACTTTTGCAGACGGCACTTTCTGAAAGACAAAAACACTGCACACGACACAAAAACTCTGCACACGACACTGCTCGTATCCCAATTACACCCTGATGGTCTAAATAGTGCACTAGATGTTGTGCAGGAAGTGGTTTCTATATACACTAGTTAGGGCGCCTGTGTATGGGATAGGAAGCCATTTTGGATTCAGCCATTGACCGTTAGACTGACGTGCGCCTAAGAATCGAAAGTGAAAGTAACTGTTCGGGTTGCCAGCTCCGCGGAATCCACGATATAGTTTTAAATCGCGGTCGCGTGTAAAAAATTATAAGGTCTTGGGCACGTTTGTTTTTTGTGTGTGGCGACGTTTAAAATTCAACAAAATAAACCAGGAGAAAAAGGAATAAAAGAAATATATTGTCTATATGAATGCTGGTGATCTATATGAACTTGGCAACCGAACAAGAAGCTGGTTTTGAGAAAAGGAGGAGAGAGGAAGTGGGTGGAAAGATTGATACACATCTTTAAGTGATAAGCTGAGTTGAAAGACTAAAGAGCCAGACAAATGAGTGAAACATAAGAGACTGAGCATGAGGAAAGGGACAGATAGAATGAGTAAAAATGATGGAATGAAGAAAAGCATTTTGCAAATACTGCAAATGTGAACTAAAGGATCTACCTGGATTAAGACCTTACAGGGCCCTGGGTACTCTGTTATTCAAAATAATACATTTCAGCCACACAGATAGATGTGTTATAACCATACAGGCCACAAGGACACCAATTATTTGTTCATTTAAGGGATGCTGCAGTGAATGTGAGCTGTATTTGCTGCCATTGTTCACAATGTGGGATAAATTCACATATTTACCATGTATCTGGAATCCATTTATTTCTGTAAAGCTGCTTTATGACAATGTCCATTGTTAAAAGTGCTATGCAAATAAAATAAAATTGAATTGAATTGAAGTTTTGAAACGCTATTACTTATGCTTCTGCCTTTGTAACACAGAACTGTGAAAACAGGTCTATTAAACACAAATATGAATCCAGAGCAAGTCCATATCTCCATATGGATATCCATATCTCTAACCATGACACTTTTATTTTTTTTATTATTATTTTTTTAATTAAAAGGCATTTTAGAAAAGAAGTGCTCTCCTGGCACATTGGTAGCAGGCAATGTGAGGTGGGGCTAGATCAAATTTGGAGAAATATTTTACAGATTGCCTGAAATTATTCAAAAATCTCATTATGCATGGAAGGCAGATGAGTGTCAGTTCTGTAGATGCTGCATGGTTCTGTGGGTTCCCACTTTCTCACACTATAATTAATCTACTTACTTGTCAGTCATGCAACTGATTGACAAGTTACAAGCTCAGGCCCTGGGGCTTCATCCAAACCTGGCCCCTAATATAATCCTGGTCTGTTGTATGGATTTCTCTTTCATTCTTTCAAAATTGTGAGCATACTTTTTTTTTTTTTTTTTTTTTTTAAATTATAAGGAGTATTAGGTTTCTCAATTTCCTGTAGCTCAGTTTCATTGCTTTCAGTCATTTGGTCAGCACAAGCAATACTTGTGCTGTATATTCCTCTCCATTTACATGCATTAGTATATTGTACTGGTTTAGTAGATTCATTCATTATATTTATATTTTATTCCAGCTTCCTTTAGGCGGGTTTGAAGTAGACCTGGCAACCCAACTGGCAACCCACTTGTACTTTACGCGCCTTGGCAGGGTAAGTACCAGAAGATAGTTTGTATTCTTTATTTTAGCTGTAAAGTACTGAATTATATGATATTACCTTCAGGGGTACGTGACTGTACAAGAACCGAAACTGTAACAGGGAAAGTTACAGACCAGCAACAACACGGACGTATGTTAGCGTCTGTGTATAAATAAAAAGCTTGCTAAAACCTGTCCTTTCTTTTTGAGTCACTTCTAAAGTAAACCGTGGGAACTAACTCGCATATATGAAGCTGCGATTCATTTATTTATATATTTATTAATATAATTATTCATTGAAATATGATCAAGTGGTTGGTAAATAAAGACAAGTACATATAATGAAATCGTTTAGATCCTTATTTTTGAGCTAAGCTTATTGTGGTTAATGACTCACTGGTATGACTCACTCATATGACTCACTGAATCAGCAGACACTGTGGTTAAACCAATACGCCCTTCCTGGAACTGTGCATTTTATCTGCAGGCAAATTTTACGGGCGCGTCTTTTAGACACTTAGCGGTAACGAGCTACAAAACAATCACTTTAAATAAATAACAAAACAAACAACAACAATTCACAGTATTTATGAACATGCAGGATAAATGTTTCTATATTTACGCTTTTACATTTAAAAATGGGAAAAATCGATCAAGTTTAAAGAGACGCTGTAAAACATTAAGCCAAATAAAACCATAATTCAAGAAACTTTATTATTGTTATTATTGTTGTTGTTATCATCATCATCATTATTATTATTATTATTATTATTATTATTATAAATTAAACCATAATGATAATAATACACATTTTCTTTATTTCATGTCCTCACAGTCCACTGAAGTCTTCTTCTGTCTGATGTGATTGAGTTTTTATTGATAAGGTCATACTGTATATATTGTTAAGGTCATACTGTATATATTGTGTGTGCTTTTAATCCAGGCCCAAGCCGTAGGTATGGTGTGGAGGATTAACTTCAGCACAGTGTGAAAAACAGGTAAGATAACTGTGGGAGAAAAAGTTCATATACTGGTCTAGGGGTGGGCGATATGAGAGATTATATTATATCATCATATTGCCCAGGCCTATACTGCTTTATTAAATGGTTGCTGGGAACATACCAATATTATATAACAATACCTATATATATATATTAGTGACCAATATTTTTCTCTGTTAGAATAGGAAACCTGCCTCATTATATATTTATAAGGAGTTATTTATTTACTGTACTTCTAATATGAACATTGATATCACCGATGCTTTCAGAATAAGAAAATACAAAATGCCTGTAACACACCGCACACGCAGCCCTCCAGTCATCAGACATGAGAAGTTAATGGACTCTTCAGTCACATTTCCTGGAGATGACAGAGGCATCGTATTGTCCACGTGAGGCAGATTTCTTTTTCGAATAAAACTTCTACTCTGTTCCTCTAGCTGTAATCTAAAACACAAGCTCTTGAGCATTTTCTAATGCTTTAAGGAACTGAGTTGGTCTGATTGTGATGTTAATTACTGAGGAGAGAATTAAAACATGATCTGTATGAATTTTAGTTTTTTTCAGGATGGACTTCCTTCACCAGCTCCATCATACAGCTCTGTGAGAAACAGCCAGCCAATGGATCGACTTAATGCGCTGAGCGGAGCACAAGGTTTTACACTGTAAGCCTTTTTGATTTTTTTGGATCTCAGAATTGATATTTGCGATTTTATGCATCTAAACGTAGCATGTGAAATTATACCATGTGCATAATGTAGTGTGTTGTTTTATACTGTTTTATCCATTACAGATCAGATATGCACAGAGTGCCGTCTCAGTGTACGTCTGTGAATAGTGATTGGTCAATGGACAGAACATTCAGCCCGGGGATTTTCTCACCCCATATTATGTAAGTGTGTGAATGTAATACATTAGGACGTTAGTCTGAAGCCTGACACAAGCCGGACGAAAAACCTGTTTGAAAATTCTCACGATTCAAATTTAAACATTTTTATGCATAAATAAAGGTGAATTTTATAACTGCAAACATTATAATTTGATACTTTTTCTATGTACGCTCATTTTGTTTCTCCAAAGAGGACTTGCCATCACTGTCTTATCTTCCCTTAATTTAAAATCACTTAAATCACCACCACCTATAACAGAAATATTTAATTTACCCTACTCATTTATTGCCCCAGAAATGTTGTAATAAAAGGCACATTTTCAGTAGCATTATTTCAATAATAAAAACAGAGGAGACAATTTTTTAATCTGGAAAAAAATTTAAAGTTTTAAACTTTATTTTAACCCTAACCTAAATTTTTCTATGGAAATGAAAAAGTGCTACTAAAAGGACACTTAAATGTGGCATTAACATACAGTAGCGCTTGAAAGTTTGTGAACCCTTTAAATTTTCTATATTTCTGCATAAATGTGACCTAAAACAAACCAAGTCCAAACTCTTTAGAGTTGGTTTTGCAACCTTTTCCAGCCTGAAATCTCCTTTGTCTGTGCCATGATACACATGATGCACAACAGATGTGTTGTGAAGATCAGACTTTGAAAGATTTTTGTCCTTTAAATAAAACAATGGGATTGTCATCCCATTGATTGAAAACATCTGACTCTAATTTCACCTTCAAATTAACTGCTAATCCTCGAGGGTCACATACTTTTGCCATTCACAGATATGTAATATTGGATCATTTTCCTCTATAAATAAATGAAAAGTATAATACTTTTTGTCTCATTTGTTTAACTGGGTTCTTTTTAGCTACTTTTAGGACTCTGATGATGTTTTAGGTCATATTTATGTAGAAATATAGAAAATTCTAAAGGGTTCACAAACTTTCAAGCACTGTATGCATATCAAATTTAGGATTGTACAAGTTATGATATTTTGTGTTCATTTTTGTATTATAAAGTCAAACGTGTATATTGCGATTTCTCTCTCTCAGCTCTCCAGCTCTAACATGCACATCTGGCCAGTCAGAGGACAGTGCCAGTTCATTTAAAAGCAGGTGTTTCCTTACTCAGTGACTTGAGAGGTTTAACACTGCAGTGTCTAGTTTCATGCTGCTAATGCTTTTTAAACCATTTTATCCATTTCAGGATAAAGAGGTGCAGGACGTCGTCTCCTTGTATATCATGGAATAGTTATCAGTTATCAGACCCATTCCGGTACACAGTTTTCTCTCCCTGTTATATACAAGTGTCTGGTTGCAACACATTACAACATGAAGAGATTTTTTTATACAAGCATTTATACAACATTCTTCTTTTAAACATTTCAATTTTTCTTTGACAGGACAGAGATGGAAACAGCATCACCAGCTCCGACATGTTCTTCTTTCACATCTGACCTGTCCATGCATGAAAACATTAAACGCAGGTGTGTTTACTTACTGAATGATTTGAGCAGTTACGTGACGAGAGGTTTTCATTTCACATTGCAAAATAAACACAAAGCTGCAAACAGCATCTCCAGCTGCATCGTGTGCTTATCTCATATCAGAGAAAAACCACTCAAAATATTCAAAATATACCATATAACAGCAACATCTAGCTTTCCTCTAGATTTCTAGTCTCCTCCACAGTTCCATCTGGATTTTTACAAACTAGCTTGACATTTCTCCTCAGGAGGAGACCGGGACTGGTACCGTCCCCCTGCCTGTCTTTTAGAAGTGATCAGTCTATGGGAGAACCCTTAAGATTCAACAAAGAAAACTTCTCTTCATACATGAGGTATGAACATGAATTTCGTCTCAGATGTACTGTGATTTTTATACTGATGTGTTTTTTTTATATGTTGAAGAGGTGGTGAGTTAAATAAACAGGAAAAAAACCACATTCTACCCATAGTCACAGGTTTTTTTTTTTGTTTTTTTTTGACACAATATGTGTTTGGAATATCATTTCATGTCAGATGCTGGCTAATGTTTACACTGCGTATTATTAGAGTTCTAAAAAAAAAAAAAAAAAAGTCTGTAAAGTCTTTTGAGTCCTGCTCTTCCTGCTCAAAGCTACGCTGGACCTGGAGTTATGGCCTGTGATATCTGCACTGGGAGTAAGACGAGAGCGGTGAAGTGGTGCCTGACCTGCAGTGTAGCTTACTGTGAAGCCCACGTGAGGCAGCACTACACTGTAGAAGCGCTGCAGAGACACACACTCACAGACATGACGGGGGATCTGGAGACGAGAATCTGCCTGCTGCACCACAGAGCTCTGGAGGTCTTCTGCAAAACTGACCAGATCTTCATATGTCTCGTCTGTGTGATGGAAGAACATAAAGATCATGACACTCTCCTGTGCAAAGGTGGAAGTCATGTTGCTAAGGTGGGTTGTTCAGTAAACCAGTGTATAGATTTTGTTAGCAGAAGCCAGAGGTAAAAGTAAAATCTAGTGTAAACATTTTCTCTTTGTCTCTCTCTCGCTCTCTTTTTTGTCAGGCAAAAATAACAGCAGATCTGCACCAAATAACATCCTGCTTAAGAGAGTGCAAGATGGAGATGAAGCATTTCCTCAAACACAATGAAGAGTTGACAGCAAAAGTTAAGGTAAGCACATCACTCCAAGCACAGCTTTTAAATTGGAAAGTTCCTGCACCTTGAAATGTATAAATTCTCTCCTTTTCTTTTCTGTGTAAGAACCTTGAGAGAGCCGAGTTGGAGTTGTCTCACCTCACAAAGCGTTTCTGCAGAGGACTTCAGGATGCCACGGGTGGGTTAGAATACAGTGTGCTGTTTCTGTGTACTATACACACTACCACAAATAACAGTTTGTCCTCACACCACCAATTTCAGATTTTACCTCTGAGTTTGTCGAAGTTGCTGCACTGGGGCGCCTGTTGGATCTCGGGATGTTGTATGACTGCCGCAGTGATTCCTTTAGCTCCGGTAGGAACACGTTTCTACTCACTATAGCTTAGTACAACTACATCAGACCGTTAAGTTCTAATGAGGAAAAAAAACTATAGTAGCCAACGTGTATAGTGTACATCCCACTATATGATTTATGTTACTTTAGTTTAAAATGCATTTACTTTTGATTTTACGTGTTACTTGCTAGGCTGCTTTTTAATGAGAGGTCGTATTTGACAGGAAAAGTGCATGTCAGTAAATGGGAACTTATTGGTAGGAACTGAAGTTGTGATTGGGGAACTGAAGAAAAGTTGAAACTAATCCTTTGGATTTGTCGCTTTACCTTGTCATAGCTTATTTGTATAAAAGTGAGAAAATCTCAGTTAAATGTCAGTGTTGCTTTGTTGCTTCGTGCAGTTGCTAAAATCTTGGCTCCATGGCATACATGTACATGGAAAATGAACGTCTGTCGCTATGACTATAATGTCTGTTGCTATGTCGCTTGCTAATATGAAATTGGGTCACCTGGGATGGACTAAACATTGCCTTTGCCCTTGTGGTGTCAATGCCAAGTCAGATTAATGCACTGATGATGTGCGATATTTTATATTTTCAGATATCATTCTATGGGAAAAGAGTCTAATATCTACCATGAAGCTGTCGATCCCTCGACCCCAGACTGATATGAAGATTTTAGAGAAAGACACTCTACAGGACAGACTTACAGCTTTGGACCTGACTGTTCCACTAAGGGCTAGTGTTGTATCAGGGCTGGTTGAGACTGCTGGAGCTTCTGCATTTACTAATCATCCTGTTCAGTCCCAGCTGCAGGACCGAGTCACTCTGCATTACAGAACCTCCACCAGACTGGACATGCTCAGTCACGAACTGCTACACAGATTTCCACTCTCAGTGACCGGCTCGACCACAGCCACACACGTGGTTGTAGCTGTGCTGTACGGATCTCAGGCATTCTTTGTCTTTGATAACAAGAAGAAAAGAAGTGCTGAAAACACAGATTTGAAAGTAGTAGTCAAGAAGGTGATCGCTTCCTCCAGTCAGACAGATCTATTCTCCAGGCTCACTAAAAAAGAAAAAACAGCTTCTTCATTATATGATTGTGATGCCTTTATTGATGGAGATGTTCTGCGAAGTCCTGTGGATAGCACACTTCAAAATGCAGGAGCAGTTCCTCTTAAAGTCTGGCTCTACCCTCTGAAGAATCTGGACCAAACATCAGCTTGCGTTGTTAAAGACATCACTGAAGACCAATTATGTAAAGCAGAGAAAGTTCTGGAAAAACTGAAGACGGACATCAGTTTTTGTCAACATCTGATGTCTGTTGATGGTCGTCATGATGTATTTACAATGTTTCCGGTCCTAAAGGAAGCTCTGTCTGAGTTTTCTTCACTTCTGCAGCAGTACCAGTCCAATTTTCAGAGAAGACTGGCCTCCTGTATCAAGACCATACGAGAGACAGGAGCAGAAGAAGAAGAAGAGAACTTGCGAGATCTTCTGGACAGAAACAACCAATCGCTATTCAGTTCACAGTGCACACATCAGTGGCTCCAAAACAGAAACGCTCAAGTTAGAGCTTTGATCCAGTGCAGATCTGCTAAGATCAGAATTCTGAATGCTGAAAATGACCTACAGCACTTTGTACAAGACTGCCAAGCAGACACAGTGTTGTGTTTCATTTTTACGTCACTGGAGGGGGAAGACCCGTTTCTTTCAGCTCTGAGGCAGAACACTGAATCAGTAAACACAGTGATCGCCACAGAGGCACAGCAAGCATTCAGGATTTCAGATACAAGTCAGAAAATCCTCTCTGACCTTCAGTCATTTATTTTAAATAAAGAGGCCAATGAGAGCATGCAAGAAACCATGTTCATTGCCGCGTCTGTCCCCGATTTACATTTTCCTGGCTCTGCTATACATCTTTACCAGTCTGGAAAGTTGGTAAGCCGAAATGTAAAACTTGGTGTAAAACCGGACCCCCCAGAAATAATTACAGTGCAACAGACACATGTGACGATGAAGCTGCAAAGTTTAAAGACCCAAACTGCTGAACATTACAGAGTGGAGTACAGAGCAGTGAAGGAAGATAGAAGTCCTGTTGATACGAAAGGTAGAGTCATCTCTTATAGCGGAGAGAATTGTGTGGTTTCGGGTCTTGCACCAGGGACACAATACCAACTCAGATACGCTCTAATGGAGAGTAATGGCATGAGTGACTACAGCAGAATTACAGAGTTCCAGACAGCCTCAAGAGCTAGACCTGGACAACCTACAGTGCTTAAACTGAATAAGGAATCTCTCTACGTTGCCTGGCAGAGGGCTGAGACTGATGAAGACTCCCTGGTGCTCTACTACATAGTGGAGTATTTGGAAGCTGGTCTGGAGGGTTGGCAGTCCTTTCAAACCGATGGACCTGTGTGTGAATGCACCATAACTCTTCCATACAGCACCTGTTACAGAGCCAGAGTCTCTGCTGTCTACGGAAACGGAGACGTCAGCACTCCCAGTGAGGAAACAAAGGTTCCTGTTCGTGGTAAGAACGTTTTCTTTTTCGCTTTCACATATGCGGTGTTTAGTCTGCTGTATTTTCCCTCTTATAAACCAGTCTTTTATTTGTGACTAAATATATATGCATATATATTTTTATTTTTTTGTCTTCAGTCTGGTCCATAGATCTCTCAAAGAGAAAGGCCTCAATCTTCCTGGAAGTCCTGCGACTCCAAACAACAAAGAAATCTGTAAAGCTTAGAGACTGTACAGATGAAGAGAGTGAAGTGCAGAGCTTCCTTCAGTGTCTATCCTATATATCACGGCTGAGGTGAATACGTTATGTGTCATTTTTGTCATATTTGAGTTACTCTGAAATAATTTGAGTAGAATGGCATTTATCTTTGGTGTAAACATGATTGAGAACAGTGTGTTACCCGGTGTGCTCTTGTGTAATCTTTCCTTGTTTCTATTTTGTAGTGTTGATCCACCTCAGACTCGGAGAGAATCACTTCACGAATGGAGTAATAAAGTGACGTCGTTCCTGATGAATCTGTGTCTGCAAGCAGCAATCCATCAGAAAGAGAAAATTCAGGAAACTGTACAGAAATTACCTTTATGTTATTTCAAGACTTACCAAGAGCAGTCTGCTTTCCTACTGGACCTGTACTCACGTGTAAAGGACTACGAGACTCAAACGGGCGAGAATGTCCGACCAGCGTTACAGGCTCTTTACCAGACACTTCCTGAAGTCTGGTGCTTAAACCTGTCAGAGAGGAAGGCTTCACTCTTCCTGGAAGTGCTGAAACTCCAGACAGTGAAGAAAGCGGTAAAGCTGAGAGGATGGTCAGAGGAAGAGAGTGAAATGAGGAGCCTTCTTCAGTGTCTGCCCTACATCTCCCAGCTCAGGTGACTTTGTCTTTTAAGATAACACTTTAATATAATAGTCATGTCGCTGTTGAATCCTCGATTCTGATTGGTCAGAAGTAATCGTTTCTATAGTAACAGCTAATTTACAGGGGCTTGTTTGATGGTTGCTTCGCATTAACTGATTAAAAAAAAAGTATGTAATTGTTTGTGGCAAAGTTATCTGTGAGGAGATTTATTTAACATTTCTGGAAGGAGTCTCCAGTATGCTACGTGATGTTCTTTAATAAATGACAAATTGTTAGCATTGGCAAATTGCTGTGGTATAAAAGGAATAAAACACTCCTAACATGCTGTTATAGGAAAATTATCAAATTAAGGTGGTAAATGTATTTCTTTTGTATCATACCACCGTGTTGTTGATTATTTTCCTATAAAAGCACATCATCAAATGCCTAGTATTCTGATCTAAACTCATTAACATGATCTCCACAGAGTAATGTAGCTATCTTTGCCATCCAATTTTATCTTGAAATTTTGTTTGTTTCTCTAGTTTTATTCCACTCCAGCCTCAAAGAGAATGCTCTGAAGAACGGAAGAAGAGGGTGAGAAGATTTCTGCTGGACCTGTGTCTGCAAGCAGCTCTCCACCAGAAAGACAAGATTCAGACAATCATTGAGAAATGTTTCAAGACAGACAAAGAAATGTCCGTTTTCCTGCTGCTTCTTTACTCACACGTCAGAGACTATGAGACTCAAACAGGCAGGAGCGTCCTTCCAGCGTTACAGCCTGTTTACAGTTCGCTCCCTAAAATCTGGTCCATAGATCTCTCAGGTGAAAAGGCTTCGCTCTTCCTGGAAGTGCTGAAACTCCAGCCAGTGAAGAAAGCGGTAGAGCTGAGAGGATGGTCAGAGGAAGAGAGTGGAATGAGGATCCTTCTTCAGTGTCTGCCCTACATCTCCCAGCTCAGGTGTCTGTTAAAACATCTGCTTAAATTCTTTCAACCTCAACTGTGCTATATGCAATTGTGTGTCTTAATAAATCTGCTCTGTGACTATTTTTTTTTTTTTTTTAATTTTTTTAAATCTACTAGATTCGGCTTCGTTCTGCATGGAAAAAGGAGGACGTTAACCACCTTGCGCTTTCTGGTGAAGCTGATGGCTGGAGTGGCAGAGCGCAGTGCAGAAACAGGGGAGAGCTTCACTGAACAGCTGGCATCTCTGTGCAGCTTCAGAACCTTCTGTTTTTCTGGAGACGATGAGGAATTTGACAACGTTGCCCACTGTAATATACTGCTAGATCTGTACTTGCATGTGAAGGACTATGAGGCAGAAACAGGCAGGAGCGTCCTTCCAGCATTACAGTCAGTTTATGAGTCGCTTCCTGAAGTCTGGACCATAAACCTGTCAGACAAAAAGGCTTCACTCTTCCTGGAAGTGCTGAAACTCCAAACAGTGAAGAAAGCGGTACAGCTGACAGGCTGGTCGAATGAGAAGAGGAACGTGAGAAGCTTCTTTCAGTGTCTGCCTCGCATCTCCCAGCTCAGGTTTGACTCTCATCTCTTAGTTTAAGTTCATTTCTTAAAACCTATAAACCAGTTGTTTATAGTGGTTTATACCACAGCGTCGATCAGTTCTCAGATCTGATTAGTCAACAAGCTGCAAAGGAAAGGTTCATATAAATACTTTCTTGTCCCTGTAGCGGTTAAAGATGCTGTGTTCATTTTTTACATGTGTTCTTTGTGTTGTTTTGCAACCTTTCAGGATGTGTAGTGATGTGCTGCTGAGAATGGCACAAGCAAAGTCAGTGAGGTCTCGTGCTCCTGTGACCCTTGATGAGCTTGTGCTCACCGAGAGCAGCGCTCAGCAACCAGAGGGGACGCCTTGTAAGATCCTGACAAGCTTAGGCTTTCTTCTGAAACACTGGGACATACAGTGTTTGAACCTGACCGAGTACAAGATGGCGGCCCCGTCACTGATAGGCTTACTAAATCATCAAGGACCTCTAACCATCAGGTGGATGAGCATAATTTCTTGTGAAAAATGGTTGTCTTTAAGATAAATAATCATAAATATTGCATCTTAAAAACATTTGAATTAAAGTGTTAGACACTGTGTGTGTGTGTGTGTGTGTATGTGTATAGATTCTCTGAAGAGACTCTCCAGAAACTGGTTGCAGTTGTTTATGAAGCTCAGGATGAAGATCTTACCCGCGGTTTCCTGCGAAATGTTGGCGGAGACCTGACTTCCTGCTCTCTGAGTTGGGATGTGATTCACAGTTTCCTGCAGCATCATACTGTCACTGTAGACTTTAGAAGAAGCACCATTAAACAGGAGAACATCCAAGACCTTCTGCTGGTGCTGAACAAAGTTAATCTCAGAGGGTGAGAAAAAAGGCCTTCACCACTGCTTTATGGTTTAGTTTTGGGTTTTTTTGCATTTTTTTTTTTTTTTTTTTGCACGTTTCGCCTTTTAACGTGGTACTAAATGGCGCTGGGTGTAAATGCTACAATTCAGCTCCCATGCAATTTTCGATTGAAAATTCAAATTCATAATCATAATCACACTCTATTTTATTTACTCTGAATTTTCCATTATGCATAGCTTAATTTTAATTTTAAAAAAAATTAACCTGCCTAATTAAACTAAATTAATACTTTCTGTAGTAGCTTTGGGATCTAATGGACGAGTCATATAGATGCCTGTGTCTTGTATTACTCCCACCAGCCTCTCTCCAAACTTCTGCACCATGTAGTTAGAAATATTTCATATGCATGATGCAGAATCAACAACCACCTAGTGCCCTTGTGCTTGTGCCATCATTTTGATGCATATTTATTTATTTGTTTGTTTGTTTATTTATTTATTATAAACCAGGTATTATTATTTGTAACTTGTTAGAATGGGAGGGAATTGCAATTGAAGATAAGTGTGTGTGTGTGTGTGTGTTTGCGGTCCGTAGGCTGAAGTCCAGCTTTGTGCTGTCCATCATGAGAAAGCTTTATGAGACTACTTCTGCACACTGCGTGTCCAGCCTGTTGAGTTCAACAAAGAACTGCATTAACCTGGAGAACAGAAAGCTGAACTCTGTTGACTGTGCTGCGCTGCGCTTCACCCTGGAGCACTGCACAGGCGTCTCTCTCAACCTCCTGTGGACCTCCGTACCAGAGGGGGAGCTAGAGGGCATTGTGCCACTACTCAGTCATGTCTCCCATCTCAGGTTTGTTTGTTTGTTTTTTCTTAAAGTTTGGGAACCCCTGAGTTAGGTTGCCTTTCAATCAAAAGATTTGTTTTATGTTACACTATTACTGAGCTCAGATGTGTTAGGTGATTAAAAAAAAAAGAATTGGCTCTGGTTGGAGGAGGTCTTTGATAAATTTACCACATATATATGTGGCCATTAATTGTCTTTGTGTTAATGGCCTGATGGGTGTGTTCACAGGGTTGACAGGTTGCTGTTGCTGAGATTGCTCCACTGCTGCAGTGTTCCTGAGCTCCAACAGGAGGCAGCAGTTCTGCTCTCTGCTCTACACCACAAGCTGGACTTCTCCTGCCACGACGCTCTGGACCTCACAGCAGACACGACGACAAACAGTCTGGTTCTGAGCAGTGAGGACTGCAGAGTCATCGCCACAGCTATCCAGAGAGCTCACACACACATTCAGCTTACTATTCAGGACTGCGAGGTAGAGGAGGCAGGAGTGGAGCAGCTCTTTCCTGTTCTACACAAGGTCACGCTGGAGTAAGACACTTTTTTTTAAGTAGCAGTCATTTAGGTTTCTGGGTGACACACTGGCCTGGTGGGCTAGCAGATGAATTTAGGACTTATCCACCCTGTCACATGATGAAGCTTCTTCATTTAAAATTAATACATCAGTGTATTTGGGCAGAGAAGCTATATATCTGTATAAATACTGTCTTTGTGTCAGCTGCAGTAAAGCTCTGCTGCTTCGATTCCTGTCCCTTGTGCGCATGGGAACCGAGGCGGACCACGTGAAGCGAGCAGTGGCTCTCTCCCAGGCTTTGAGAGATGAAGTGGACCTGAGTGAGACCCAGCTGAACCTGCAGGCCTGCAAATCACTGGCGCTGGTTCTGGAATATTCTGAAGGGCTGTCAGAACTGGACCTCAGCCACTGCCAGCTCACCGACCACCAGCTGGAGCCGCTGATGCCACACCTACACAAAACCTGCGTCCTCGAGTGAGTGGCTGGGGTGTTGGGAGGTTGATCTGATGTAACATGAGTTTTAGTGTACAGAATGGAAAATAGTATAAATATACATAGTGATTAGTTTTATGCTGTTTTATACATTGTATGTACAGGGATCAAATATTCTGGAAAAACAAGTTCAAATATGATGTTTAGCCGATGGTGTGTTAATTGCAATCGATTTTATTTCAGCCTCAGCCACAATCACATTACTGACATCTCCGGAAGAAAGATCTACGATATCATCTCAATGAACAGCAATATTCAGACTGTGTGGTAAGTGTGTGTGTGCGCGCGCGTTAGTTATAATCTAAGTACATTCGTGTGTTAGTATTTCCTATATTTGCGTATAAGACTAATTGTGTGCATGTGTGGTTATTTTCAATAGTCTCTTCAACAACAGAATCACAGACTCATCACGCTTTCTCGTGGACCAGCGCTTTGAGATTTGGTGATGATCACTGGAGTGAAACTGTTAGTAATACTGTTTCATCAGCAATGCTTCAGCTGTAAAGTAGCAGGTATAGGACAGATGGTAGTGTTCTGCTAAACTGCAAGCTGATCTTGATGAGCTAGACTCTCAGAAAGACCTTACAGAGGCCAGGTTTGCGATCTGCATTTATTCCATTTGGCAGACTTGTTGAAGTGCCTTGTATTCTCCAAAGAAAAACATCCTTACATGCTAGTATCCTCAAACTAAAACCTTAGAGGGTAGTTCATTTAGTGTAGCGCTAGTTTTTTTTAGCAAGTGCTAAGTGTGAACTGCAGTAGTCCAATTTTGAGAATACGTGGGAGTGAAATGACAAGAACAAACCTGCAGGTCAGAAATATGCATATATCGAGCTCCCGAGAGGTGAAACAGCAAAGTGTTCTCCCTATTGTCAGGAGATCACGAACAAAATTGGCAATGCACTCGGGGTGGGAGGAGAATAGTCTTTCATGCCATAACAGTGAAACTAGCCAATCATGGGTGTCTGTGAGCTCAGGTATGTGGAAGGAGGCGGATGGCACGTTCCTCAGAGTGCTAAAAAGAGTGGAGTTAGTGGATAACGCCACAGCATTAAAAAAAAAACAAAAAACGGGTGGCGTTAGTGGATAATACCACTCCGCTCACATGCTCTGCTGACTACATTTACTTGCACATCAATATTCTAATTAGTACTGAGTCAACACACAGTGCTCAGTCTGCAAGGAACTGTGAGTGTTAACAGATGGGGCGCTAACTCAGGCATGCTTATAACAACCATGTATGCAGGAATATTCCTATGCCTGTACACAGAGACACACTGTATTCGGAATATGGCTGCAACTGTGCACGTGTGTGTGTGTGTTTTTGTTTTTTTGTGATTTCATGTAAACTCTAGAGATGTAAAGTGTGAAAATGCCAGATGCTGTGCAGGTTTGGAAATATTCAAACAAACCTGTCTCTTCAGTCACAAAAATAAAAATGTATAAAATATCTTATTGGCTTGTGCTAATGCTTTGGCAAGAGTTAATGGACTATTACATAACTATTGAAAGTACAGTGTATAGCAGCAGTGTAACAAAGTTTGGCAAGCACTTTACAAAGCTCTATAAATGGCATATTAGATGAATAAATGGCAGAGCTGAAAAACAGATTATCTGAAAAAACAAAACAATACATCTGAAAACGTTTAATGGAAAAAAAAGATTCTGGAAACCATTAATCTAAACAAATGTGCAGAAAAAAGAAATCGGAGCAGCATACATCCTTAACAGGTGAAACAAAAAAACAAAATGGTCACATGTTATCTAACCATCCGTGACTCAATCATGACTGACACCTAGTGCGAGGTAGAAACGCGGCAAGTTTTCTTTTGGTCATCGGCTATTTGGTCTATCATTTCAGCACAACAAACATGATTGTCATAGCTCATACTGTTTACTCCATTTTTCTTATGCAGCAAAATAAGAGCCAAATTTTGTCCTCTTTAGCAATACTCACTATATTCAAAGAACATTGTCATTTATGCTACTTACTACAGTGACCGTGACTAGGCTGAGTTTTTACAGATAGCCATCTAAGCATTACTTTCAAACCACATAGTACTTAGACTAGTACATATGTAATGCTTGCAGTTTGTTTCTCCCGCAGATTAAAGAAAATTCAGTGATAACGCAAACGGTCGCGCACGTGTGAGCGGATTAAAACCTCTTTCATTCACCAGTAATTCAATGTGTCCATGTCAAGCAGTTGCTTGTCAAGCAGCTTGAATTACCAGTGTATGAAAGACGTTTTAATCCGCGAACACGTGCGCGACTGTTTGCGTTATCGCTGAATTTTCTTTAATCAGCATTATATAGCATTACTAGTCTAAGTACTACGTGGCCAAGGAAGTGGTTTGAAAGTAATGCTTAGATGGCGATCTGTAAAAACTCAGCCGAGTCACGCTGGCACGGTCACTGTAAAGCAGGAAATAAGTAGCATAAATGACAATGTTCTTTGAATATAATGAGTATTGCTAAAGAGGAAAAATTTGGCTCACTTTTTTTGCTGCCAAAAAAAAAAAAAAAGACAAAACAAGTTCAAGAAACACAAGTGGATGAAGTCTAATATGTTAGGCTCAAATTGTGAGCACAGAAAACACTGAATGTTCTGACCAATTAGAATTGAGGAATTAACACTGTTACTGTATACGTTTTATTTTCTCTAAAATGTTCTAGGAACGTTTCTATCGTTTCTCTTGAATATTTCTGTCTTTGTAAATCAGCTTCATAGAGAAGACCTGAGACTGCTTCCAATAGAAAAAAAAGTAAATTTTGCACTGTTAACAAATTTTACCTATATCTTTAATATAATCTATTGGCTCTATTGGTGGTTAACACGCCCCATTTACTTTCCTTTAGAAAAAAAGTGCAGTACAGCGCTCAACATTCATTCCTTACTTCAGTCATCCATCTTCAGTAATAGCTTTATCCTGGACAGGGTTCTGGTGGAGTCTAACCCGGGAACACACTGGATAATACGTCAGTCCATCTCTGGGGACCATGCGCGCGCGCACGCACACACACACACACACACACACCCCCAGAGGTAATTTATCATTGCCCATCCACATACTGGCGTGTTTTCGGTCAGTGAGAGGAAACTGGAGAACAAAGAGCGAACCCACGTGGGCATACCATAACCCAAGCTCAGGAGTGAATTTTAAATAAACGATTAATGCCAGTGTTAAATTGGCACATCCTGAACTTCTTGGTGCAATTTGTATTAGGACATGTTTTCTGTGACCTCTTTGTGATCCAAAACACATTAGACTGCAAAAATATGAGTAAATGTCCTCAGCCTGCATTGCGATCATAACGTGATCATCCAGATCGCCTCCGGAGCTCATCCGTCTCACTTTGTGATCGAATCTCAGGTAGGTGTTAATGCGGTCTGCAGTTATCTCAGTCTCATCTCTTTTGCAGCTTTGTGGATGGAATAATGATGATAAAAATAACAGTTACAGTTACCTGACTTCCATCTCAAAAAGTATTTACTACGTCCATAAGCTGAAGCAGGTGCATTTGGAGCAGCGAGAACATGTGCAGTGGACCTTCAGGACAGGAGTTCAGAGCGACTCAGAGGAACGGTCAGGCCCAGAGCTCAGAGTGGCTTCATCTTAACCCTGACATCTGCGTGAGCCTGAGCAGAAAACAGGCTCACAGAGGATCCTTTAATCACTGAGGGCTGTTGACAAATATAAACAGGACATTAATTAATCTGAATTTAGAGAGTCATTGTCACAAACACAATGTGCTACATCAGAAACTCTGTTTGGAAAGATTAAAAAAGACTGCTTACACTATAAATACACTAAGTCTCTATTAATGCATTTAAATAGCTAACTAGCTCTGCGTACATTATTCCATTACGTTAGCTACCACTTTTTAGCCTTCCTGGTGGGCTAGGTAATAAATTTAGGAGTGGTTCACCACTGCAGGTAGTTGTATCTGATGCAAGCATTAACATTTCTTCCATATGAACAATGCAAAATGTCATGTATGTTGTGATACGCAAAAACAAATTTCATATACACAAATTAAGTAGTAATGCGTTCTTACCTAAGCTGGAAGAAAAAAATTTCATTCCTGTGGCAACTGGAGATCAGGCACAGCAAAATCAAGCACCTGAGAGACAAAGTCTGAACAAGGTGGTATGAAAACAAAGTGATAATTAATCGTGATAAATGTGGACAGACTTGTAGAACCGTATTAAAATGCAAGTGTTACAACTCACCCACTGTGAATTCTGTGTGATTGCTTTTTCTTGGGTGTTGGGCCTCTGTAATCCGTGTAATACCTCTCTGCAGGTCCTTCGGAAGAAAACAACAGTAGTGCATTTATACATTTCAAAGCTGTGTAACTTACTGTGGAAGAATTTAACCATTCTGCTAGCTCTGAGGTTCAGGCCCGGTGAGCTTACCTCCAATTTCACTGTCATTTTATTAATGGTCTTTTTGAGTCGCTTCATCTCATTCATCATATTGCTCTTTAGATCCTTAAGTCCAACCTGCACAATAAAATATAAAAAAAGTAAGTGTCTGCTCCAGATTTTCATTCTTTTCAAACCTCTGGCTTGTCCTCACCTCCTGTAATAGCAATAATAATAATAATAAACATATATGCAAACTGTATTTGTGTTCTTTTTGTATATTTTACACTTTTTAAAAGTCCTTTTCCAACTCACTTGTCTACTGTCACTCATACAAGCAGTGAAGTGTTTCCACACAGCTGATATTTTCACTGTTTGAACATCATGTCTGCGCTGACTGATGCAGTGGAGCAAACAGTGTTTTTAATCCCTTTCTAATGATCACTACCAATAAAATTTTTATTTGACACTTTGTTGAAGACCTATTCTTTTCGGCCAGACCATCACAGGGGCGGGGCATCCAGAGGGGTCAGTTAATATCCGAGTGTTCAAAATACCTACACAACTGTGAATTATTCCAGATTCCTATGTCGACTAGCTCACCTGTTGTTTTACTAGGAGGAGAAAAAAAAGAGGACTGTATGTTTGGTGTATTCTTAAGTTGCTAACTCGTAGCAGCCTACTCCGATGAAATTAAAAGGTTGGAAGCTTAATATTATCCAGTTAGATTACTGGAGGGAGACATGATACCCGGAGGACTATGGATTAAAATATTCCCTTCATTTGGTCATATGGATATGGATTTCCATTTCATAAATGCAAAGATAGTCAAAAGAAACTTTCAAACACACAAACAATATAATGTTAATCATGTGACACATTGAGGGCTTGTTTAGCTGCAACATGTAGGCTGTCATTTTAAACACACTAGCCCAGTTTAAATAAGGGCTTTTTAAGAAGTTTAAGAAAAACACATTTAATGCTGTTATAACTCATACATTCTATTACATCCCAAACATAATTACATATTACACCACAAAACATTATCAACCCTGGATAAGTTCTCAACTGACTACTACTACTACTACTAATAATAATAATAATCTGTGCCGCTCCATCCCATCACATCCCATCACAGACAACCACTAATTTAAAAAATCCCTAATTTTTGCTCCTGACTGTACAACCCACCTCAGCTGGAGTATTAGTTTTGTAGACTTCCTGCTCCAGATCTTTTGTTGGCTCCCTGAGGATATGTTCATGCAGCGCTTCTACAGTGTAGTGCCGCCTCACGTGGGTTTCACAGTAAGATGTACAGCAGGTCAGGCACGACTTCACCGCTCTGATGCTACTCTCAGAGCAGATATCACAGGCCACATCTCCAGGTCCAGCGTAGCTTTGAGTTAGAAGAGCAGGACTGAACCCAGCCTGCTGCTGCGTCTGCACCACGTTAGCCAGAGTCAGGTTCAGGTTCAGTGCAGGACGAGTTTTAAATCTCTTCCTACACTGAGGGCAGGAGTAGCTTCCTGCATGGATTGGTTTGGTCCAGTAGGACAGGATGCAGGTTTGGCAGAAACTGTGTCCACATGGGATAGACACAGGCTCCTTCAGCACATCTTTACACACTGAGCACCTCAAGTGTTCCCTCATCATCAGACTGGTGTATGATTCACTGTGTTTAATATAAATATAACAATTAGTTAATTACATATTAAACATTCAGTGTTTCTATTTTTATCAGGAACTCCTACCCAATCATGGCCACTTTAACATGAATATAGAATTGATGGTGATATGGGGAGTGACTGTGGAACTGTAAAAGGGTGGTCTAATGACTAATATCTAATGCCATTCATAGAAAACGTAAAACATTTGTGGCATAATATATTTAACTATATTTATATATACATGTAAATGACTGATGTTAACTATATACATGTCTAAAGTCGAACATAAAACCTTATTTTACATTAACGCATTCAAAACCCAAGAATATGAGAGATGGGGGTGTTAATACTGGAGAGTTTGCAACTGCCAATCATTCCAGATTCATAAAGTGGTTGGTAATCTGCTGTATTTTTGAGTCAACTCATACTAGTGCTGTTAAAATGCATAAAGGTTGGGAACAGTCTATTCAGTGACCTTTTTTTGTGCAGAAATTCAAGAGAGACCCATTGAGTACAGACCTGACTTTGACTGTAGCTCTTGGAACCACTGACAGGTCAGATTTGACAGATGTTGGACCTGGAGATGCCACGTCTACCATGTGAGGAGACGGTATGCTGGGCGCCTTTAACCTAAGATGAATAAAACAGTTTCAAAATACAGAGGATCTGAGCAGAATGTCAAAAGCGTAATTAGAGACTTCGGCCCTGCACGTTTTATATGTAGCCAATATTTTTGATCTAAACTGGGGGAGAAAAAAAAACAAGACTTAGTCTTAATATTTATTTGTTCCTCACTTTGGTCTCCCTTACTCTGATCCTGAGTCAGAGAAGACACAGATAACGAAATCGTATTTATGAATAAAATGTCAATTCAGATAAAATGTAATATTTGGAGAATTACTCAAAATCCTCAATGGACCTATGCTTTCAATCTTGAAAATAATGTTGGTAAAATTAAAACAAGAACTCTCATGGTGTAGATCACCTCTAATTTTGCTTCAATAAAAATTAATTTTGGTTAATTTGTAAATGTTAGATGTAGCCTTTATTGCAATACACAATGGGTGGCAATGGCTTTTGGCTAGAGAAAATGATGACTGGTTATTAAACCACAGCGCACAAATTTTTAAATTAGCCTATACTGGCAAGGAACACAGGTAACAGATAATTACAGATACCTGCAACTGAATGTAGCAGGTGGATCCATTGACTGCTCGGACTGAACAGATGCCAGTGTGGGAGCTGGAGATGCTGCTTCGTTTCTTCTGTATAAAATCAAAATGTTCAAATTACACAACTGTAATATAAATCCACACGAAATCAATATAACACTAACATGTTACAGTAAGGCGACCAATTTCGCCGAATAGTGAAGAATTTATAAATTCTGCACATTAAGATAACATCTGTAGTGTACGAATTGTGTAAATAAAGCTTTATAATCTGAAATCTCCTGGATTCACATCATACATATCTATCTTTTTTTCATAATTATGAGTTCAAAGAAAAGCACTTACCCCACCACATCAGGCTCTCGACTGAACTTAAGTGGAGGGTTCATAGACTGGACACTTGTCATTGAGTTGTATGATACAGCGGGTGAATTTGGTTTGTCCCAGGATGCACTAACATTCAGATACAAGCACAAACACCGATCGGTAATCATCATCAATTTTGTATCATTACATATATCAACGTTCATCTTGCGTTCCATCCCTATAGGGTCTGTGTCATGTGCCAACACATGGCATCACGTTAAAATCTGTGCAAGCTGGTGAGCTAATTAACAGCAAGTTTAGCATCTAGCTTATGTACTATTCATTTAAGACTTCTGGGGCGTACGCCGATTAAGTAATGCTCCCGGAGGATAACTGTAATTGTTATGTACAATTTGCATGGGATAAGCGATCGCTATATAAATTACAAAGATGGAGGTGTGTTCGCAAAAAATACGCATGGTAGCTACACAAAAAATTGCAAACATACTACACACTTGGGCTGCACAATATATTGAAATATCGCAATATGCATATCACAAGGGCTTGCGATAAGTGAATGATTTTAATACTTCAAAAAGTTACAAAAACTCAGTTTTAGGGCGACACAGATAGCAGAGAATGCTTTCTTCTCCCCCAAAAGAACATGAAACGTATGTTGGTTATGTCATTTTCAGTTTTTACATGTATAAAGAAATGTAACTTAAATTGATTTTACACACTTATAGCATTATCGTATCACATATCGCATTTTTCTTCAATATCATGCAGCCCTATTACGTACACCTCCTTCTACACCGCTTACTGTAGGGCAAGCTGTAACATCGGCTTTACCTGAATTCAAACTGAATTGCCCCTGGAAGCGTCGTTTCTCATACGAGTCCTTTTAAGTGTCTTCTATATTTTATTGTTCTGCGTTTTAAACTAGCTTTGAAACAGGGCTTTAACAGAGCAGTCATTATAGCTGCTAAATAGCTGGAATTTTTTAGTATTTCGATTTTTTTCCCTCAGTAACAGTATCCAGACTTACCAAAGAGTCACTGATGCTGGGCTGAGCATAAATGGACATAACTGGTCCTTTCTTTGATAACCGTACATAGGAGCTGGTGATACCCCCTTGTGCTTCAGTCTGTATGTAGAACATGCAACATTAATTACATTCTTATCAAATGGCTTATCTCCAGATTGTGGCTCTAATAAAAGACAAGCAGGTAGATATAACAGTATAGGTTATATATTACAGCAATAATCATTAGTATATTTAAAAAATTACCTTTTAGCCTTAGGGTTTATTTTCTGTTCAATAATTATCATCACCATCATCAATGAAATCTAGACTGAACTGTGAACTGAGATCTTCAGGAGATTTCACCGTTAAAGTCATACGTGTTTTGACTGTGGTTGGAACGGGGCGCACATATTCAGGACCAAATTTAAGCATTCCGCTGTATTATATTATTTACTTGAATAAAACACTTGTGGTGTGCTGTTATAAGCAAATCAACTATGAGGCAGTGTGATGAAGTGGAGTTACTGTTACCAACCTGAAGTTGATTATTTTCTTATAACAGTATGTCCCAAGGAGTTCTAATCCTCTTCTACCACAGCCATTTGCTAATTATTATAATTTTTACTTTGTCATGTTTCTCATCCATATTTAGTTACAATTAATGTTATGGAAGGTCCAAGAAACAAGTTAGTTCCTGTTATCATTTCCACTATAGCAGCTATAAACTGTTCTTCCCTCACCAGCCTATATTTTTTCCTCTGTCAATGTTAAACTCCTCTGTCCTGTAGACTTTCCTTGGTGGAAAATTTACTGACTGTTAAAAAACACTGACACTGGAGACTCCTTCCATACATCTTAAATAAATGTCTCTGTACAGAAAACTTCACCAACTCAATTGCTCATTTCCTTTGTTAAATTAACAACGAATTATTATTGGGCTTAGGGATTATGTGGAACGTTGGCCATACAAGTCCTGTGAATTTTTCAGGCCTTTTTTCTCCTTTAACCAAAAACTCCAACAATTTTGTGGCATATGTTTAAACTAAATTTATATTAAAATATAGTTAACTGATGTTAAGTATATACATGTCTAAAGTCGAACACAGAACCTTATTTTTCATTAATGAATTCAAAACATTCTCTATTTATCTTTGCAGATCATGAGGGCGCTGTGTCAGCAGATCTTTCGAGAGGGAAAAAATTGAGTCTAGAATATGACAAGACAAGAATATGAGAGAACGGGGTGTTAATACTGGAGAGTTTAAAACACCCATGCAACTGCCAATCATTCCAGATTCATAAAGTGGTTGGTAATCTGCTGTATTTTTGAGTCAACTCATACTAGTGCTGTTAAAATGCATAAAGGTTGGGAACAGTCTATTCAGTGACCTTTTTTTGTGCAGAAATTCAAGAGAGACCCATTGAGTACAGACCTGTTTTTGAATGTAATTCTTGGAGCCACTGACTGGTCAGATTTGACAGATGTTGGAGATGCCCCTTCCACCATGCGAGGAGACGGTATGCTGGGCGCCTTTAACCTAAAACGAAACAGTTTAAAAAAACATAGGATGTGAGCAGAATGTCAAAAGTGTAAATAGAGGTTTCGGCCCTGCATGTTCTGTATGTAGCCAATATTTTTGATCTGAACTGGGGGACAAAAAAAACAAGACTGAGTCAGAAAAGACACAAATAGCATTTACATAAAATCTTATTTAATAATAAAATAATAATAATGCTGATTCAGATAAAATTTTTCTTCATCAAAAATTAATTTTGGTTAATTTGTAAATGTTAGATGTAGCCTATACTGCAATACACAATGGGTGGCAATGGCTTTTGGCTAGAGAAAATGATGACTGGTTATTAAACCACAATGCACAAATTTTTAAATTAGCCTATACTGGCAAGGAACACAGGTAACAGTAAATTACAGATTAGATTACATTAGATTCAACTTTACTGTCATTGCACAGAATACAAGTACAGAGCCAATGAAATCATTTACATTATAGCAGCTATAAATTGTTGTTCCCTCACCAGCCTCTATTTTTTCTCTCTCAATGTTAATAAGACAAACAAAAATGCAGCTTGTCATGTGTGTAAACTCCTCTGTCCTTTACTGACTGTTACAAAGCACTCACACTGGCGACTCCTTCCATACATGTTAAATAAATGTCTCTGTACAGAAAACTTCACCATTTGAACTGCACATTTTCTTTGTTAAATAACAACAAATTATTATTGGGCTTAGGGATTATGTGGAATGTTGAACTGGATGAAGAACTGGATGAGTTCTTGCTATAAAAATGATAACAAGTGCATTAATATAAACCTGTGATTTGCAGCTGCACTGCTGTGATAGAAAATTAATCATCACCATTTGACCAATCAGAATTAAACAGCACTGTGGTGTAAAAAAAGAATAATAAACTCACCTCGAGTCCTCACTTTCATCAGACTCATTACTCTCACTCTCATAACTGGATGTGCGCACAGAGTCCTCTGACTGGTTACTCGTGGTGGACAGAGGGCTGGGTGAATTGTTTAATCCTGACATCCTGAAAACCACCTGAAAAATCATAGCTGTATTTAGAGGTGCTAAGTTTGTTACAAAATATCCCAGGCAAGTATTAAAAAAAAAAAAAAAGAAATCTTTTGGGATTAGTCTGTGATGCTAGTCAAAAGTGGAAACGTGTTGCAGCAATACAGTACAAAATAACCACAACAAATTGTTTTGTTTATAGCTACTAATCACTAATGGTTAAGGATTAAAAGGGAACTGTGGTCACTATCCAGTCATGTTACTTATCTGGATCTTTGTAAGTAAGGAATTTTATGTAACTAGACCTTTAAAATTTTAGTTGAACACCTCTGTGCTAAAGCCTACTGCATACTGTGGGTAGACTGTACATCCCACAAACAGTTTACACCCAAGACTCTCCCCTTCTTAAGTGGCTTTGGGGCTGCAGTTGCCACGAGCAGCTTCATACTCAGGACTCCAACAGTGGATAGTGGATAGAGTTTAACCACCTGGACTTCTTGCAAAAACTGTGATGAATTCACTGGTTGCACATTTGCACTATTTGTCCATATAGTACACAATAATAGAAAGGATCTATTTATAATTTGTAATATCTGTTGCACCCAGATGAAGATGGGTTCCCTTTTGAGCCTGGTTCCTCTCAAGGTTTCTTCCTCATATTGTCTCAGGGAGTTTTTCCTCACCACCGTCGCCTCTGGCTTGCTCATTAGGGATAAATTCACGTATTTACAATATATTTTGAATCCATTTATTTCTGTAAAGCTGCTTTGCGACAATGTCCATTGTTGAAAGTGCTATACAAATAAAATTGAATTGAATTGGATAATCTCACCTGGCTACTGTAAATATATACCTACAAACTGCTGCTGTTTGTCCTTACGCTTCTACACCTGCAACTGTAATGATTTATACTCTCGCACTTTCTGGTGTCACCCAGAAGATAATGGATAGTTCCCTTTCGAGTCGAGGTTTCTTCCTCAGGTTGTTTCAGGGTGTTGCCTTCTAAAACTACATCCGGATTTCCTGAAATCTGCTTTGTGGCAGAGTCTATTGTTCAAAGCACTATACAAATAAAACTGAACTGAACTGAAAATCATGTGCAAATCCTGACCTGACAGCACCAGCATGAAAAGCGGAAGTAAACATGAATGCATGAAGGAAATGATGACTAGACATGAAAACACACTACATCAACAAACATCAGCTCCATCTAGAATTGCTGAGTTTTGATTTTGGGTTTGCATTTTTAACACGTAAAAATGGAAAATATAAGAGAATCTATGAAACTTAAAAGGGTATTACTTTTATATTTAATTTAACTAAAGCAATTAAGACATAAGTCAAACTTACTTTGTATACAGGACTGCCAGGTCCTCGTCAAAAAAGAAATGGTATAGATTGAGGGGATTTTTGTACCTGGAAAAAGTAACTTGAGTGTTAGCTAATAGATTACACAACTAATAGAGCAGGTAAATGGTTAAAATTTCATAAAATGTTTGTTTCAGTGAAGGATCCAGGTTTTCACTGTCTCTCTTAATAACTAGAGATTTCTGAAAAATCTGGCAACCCTGAAAGATACGTACTTTGTTTCTACCTGAAAAGTTGAAATTCTCGACAAACTAACACCAATTTATATATAAGCAGCGTGCATTTTACAAAGCTACAAACATCATATACATCTTCATCTTTATATCAAATATCAAATATACACAACAGGTTAAAATATAACGCAGTTTATGAGCTACATTGCTAACGGACTCCATTTTGGTTCGTCTTGTCTTCGTCTTTTTTTTATTTATTTTTTTTTACAGCTGCTGTTATAAAAAGCAAAACAACATCATACTAGTTGGACACTACGTTAAAATCAAACTTTATATTGACGTGTTATAACTTTTATTTTCCACTTACCCCCGCAACAATAAATACGCTGCAACAAAATGGCGCCCAAGACCAAGAGTGCTCGCGCTCACTGGTTCAATCCCAAATGGCGCCATATTTCCTACACAAGTACACTCTTTAGGGTGTAAAGTAATGGCTTCTACACTCTAGTTAGTGCACTAGGAAGCCTAAAGTATAATGACTATGAATGCGGCCTTTATACTTTCCCTGGTTGTTTTGAAGTTCATTTCTGAGAGTGGTCTAATTTTTTTTCCGAATATTTAAAACAGTTTTAATTCTACATTTCATACATTACAGCAGTGTCTGATCTTTGAATACATATAATTACAGAAGTATTTTTTACTAGTCTAAAATAGCCCTTGGAAAATGGGCCCAAGGTTTAGTTTCTAGTGTTTTGATCTGTTAGTAGTAGCAGTAATAGTGTTTTTCAGACTCTTTTCTCACAGAGAGAGAGAGAGAGAGAGAGAGAGAGAGAGAGAGAGAGAGAGAGAGAGAGTCACTGTGGTGCACTTGCATTTGCTGCATTTGTGATGTCTTTGCAATATACAGTACTAACTAATGCATTAGGTAAACAAGCTGTAGCCCTGGAAGAGGAGTGTGGGGACTTCACATCAGATATTTCTTTTACAGGAAGTGATTGTAGCAGCTTTCCATTAAACTGCTGGTATTGGCAATAGGAGTGAGCAAGTAGTTGACGCGTAAAAATTAGAGTCTATGCAAACAGATGTAAGATGCAAATAGTCTCTTTCTTTATTGTGCTTCAATTAGCTTCCTGTGGTGTCAGTCCACACAAAACTCCATACCTTGTAGATACAGCATACTGTTCAACACGGTCCAACACATAATCCAAAAAGCCTGTTTAACATAATGAAGCACGACCTGGAACGGTCAAAAACTGTGTGCTTCCCCACTACCAATACACACACCTGTTGTCTCATTATCCAATTGCCCTGATATACCATGGGTATTCTATACCAGAGTGCCACCCAATGGACAAATATATAACTACAACAAAAATGGCTTCAACAGTGATGATGTGTGAAGTCCCCACACTCCTCTTTTACAGGAAGTGATGATGTGTGAAGTCCCCACACTCCTCTTTTACAGGAAGTGATGATGTGTGAAGTCCCCACACTCCTCTTTTACAGGAAGTGATGATGTGTGAAGTCCCCACACTCCTGTTCCAGGGCTACAGCTTGCTTAGGAAGAAAGAATCAGAAGTTAGTATATCACACATCAGCATCTGTCTGTATCTGATTGTGTCATTTTGCAATGTTTTTGCCAGTATCATGCTGACTAACATCTGCAATGGGCTGGCACCCCGTCCAGGGTGTCCCCTGCCTCGTGCCCCGAGTCCCCCTGGGAGAGGTTCCAGGCTCCCCGTGACCCTGTGTAGGATAAGTGGTACAGAAAATTGATAGATGGATGCTGACTAACACGACAATTTCTGCTACAGTGCAGAAATCATTTTATTACCTGTTGTTCATAATAGATATTACAGGAAGGCTACTGATCTAGCGTCAGTACCAGCCTAAACCTCTTCCATTTCTGCTTAGTGTCCTTTAGATGTATTCGCACCAAACACATGTCTGCTCTAATTTCAGCCTGGAGAGACGCAGGAGCTGCCTGTAGAGGTGGTGCTAATGAAGATGGTGTCCAAGCCACCTCGCTGTAGCAACGTGCTGGAGCTACTGGAGTGGTTTGACGTGGCCAATCAGGCCACCTGTCTAAAGCACGGACTCGAGACATCATGCTGCAGGTGGTTCAGGCGGCTCGTCACTGAGACTCCCCTCATCAACACTGATACCTTGCAAGTCAAACTGATCGATTTTGGCTGCGATGGCCTGCGCTACCATCTGGGGTCTGGGCAAAATGTCCAGACAAAGTCCAGATTAGACAGCGGGGATTCAGTAGACCTAATTAATATGAGCTAAGGCATGCTGTAATAGTCTAGATTGTGTGAATTGTACTGGATCAGTATTGAGTTCTGTAACAGAGGGGCGTCTGTTCCTTTGTTATCACTGTGCCTTTGTAACAGCTGCTGGACGTGACCTCACATCAGCATGCAAGCTCCCAAAATGCCTAGCTGTCTTAGTGCTCCAGTGTTGAAGCACAAGATCATGCTATGACAAATGCTTGCTGCTGTTGCCGTGGTTGCTCCAGTTGTCTTTTTAGTTAGGCTGTGGACTATCTGTTCATCCTGTGTTACTGCGACATCGATACGTCCTACCTCAGACGTAAGTCCTGCATGGGAGTTGCGTGTGCTGGGTGGAGTTTGCTGAAAACAGAAATGTGTCTTAGTTATGCACAATTCTGAGATTAAACTTTAGTCCATTTTTGTTGTGTGATCTCAGTTCGAGAGGGAAGTCTTCTGGTCTGGAAAGTCTGCCACAGAGGCCTTTGTGTGAACTCCAGTGGGAAGTGCTACAAGAGAAAGAGAGACCTGTGAACCAAAGGAATCTAAATTACAAATGTTAATTAACAGAAGAGAAAAAAGGAAGAAAGGAAGAACAAAACTGCACCATTACTACAACACATGCAGAGTTTACAAAGAAATTTATTTAAATGTGCCATCATCACAGTTCAGTGCATATACATTGGCTAAAATGACTGGTGTGTTAGATGCAGTAAATGGAACAGTCTTATTCATAAGATTTGCAGTTCCTCTAGATTTAGAGTGACACTGAAGCTTTAATATTATAGCTGTTGAACATTAAATGTTATAACTTGAACGTTATACCAACCTACCTCTTAATAAATGAAAAAAAAGATCATGTGTGCAAGTGGGTTTCTTGAAGAAAGATGTTCTCCACATTGAGTTGATTCAGGTGTGAAAATACTTGCCTGCGTTTAACATTGTGATTCAGAGATTTAACATTCCAGCTACAACCTGAACATCCTGTCAATGACTGTTCATCACCCATATTGCAATTTCTGATATCTGAAAATATATCCAAGTACGATGGACTCATACCCTTGTAAGCACAGAGAAAGGTCCATTAGGTGAACATAAAATAAATAATAAATACGAAATAGAAGAAAGTGAGTTAATTAAGGGCACGCACAGAAGAGCTCTACATCTCAAAAACCACACAATGACCTGAAACTAGGCCAAAACAATTCAGGCATTGTAAAAGGGAGACTCATTTTTCTTCATTTTCTCAAAATTTTTCTACGAAACTAGGTCACCATGGTGCGCACGCATTTCTGATTACGAACATTATTCACTCCTCCATCCTCCTTTTCACCTGACAATCTTTGCAATATACAGTATCTTCCAACAGAAATGGTTCTGTACATTGCAGACTATCTGCGCTTACACTTTACCTTTGTTTGTGAATATTTATTAGATTTAATTCTGATTATTTGCTATAAAACAAGCTCTTGGCAGCCACAGAGTAGTAGACCAACTTGATGTAAAAACCACGGCCCTGGAAACCCTTTCATTAACGGTCCTGTCTGTTGCTCCGCCTTCAGTGAAAATGTCCATTGCATGGGGCAACGTTATACCTGCCCCAATTAGCACTTGGTCTATCTGTCAAATAGCAATATTTTTACTTCATTGGTCACTCAAAAGAGGTCATTAGTATTTTAGGTCATTAGTGGTGTGTAGCATTAGCAACAAGCTAACCGGCTAATGTTAGTGATAACTCAAATCTTGATGATTACCTTCTTCAAACAGTGATTAGTATGGTATGGTATGTTATAGATTTAACCAAGTACTGTGTCTATATATTGGGTCCCTGGAGGACTAGTGGTTAGGCCTCGGCACTAATCAGCGCCGCGGACTGGGTCCGATTCCCGGACAGGGAACCGACCCCAACAGGACAGTGCACTCCCAGTGCTGGTACCAAGCCCGGATAAAATTGGGGAGGGTTGCATCAGGAAGGGCATCCGGCGTAAAAACAGTGCCAAATCAAAATATGCAGACTAACGATCTGCAGTGGCGACCCCTAACGGGAGCAGCCGGAAGAAGAACTGTGTCTGTACATTAACTGATCTAAAGCCAATACTGCTATAAACTCATTTAAATGTAAAGAAGGGGAACTTTACAGTGTTCACAGCATGAGTGGCCAAATATATAATAAAAAGACAAAAAAAAAAAATAAAAAAAATTAAAAGATAATAACTAACATGGCTCTATTTATGAGTAGAATAATTAAAAAATTTCGAGGCATTATTTGAATAATAAGAGTATAAGTGACAATTGTAGAAAGTATATAACAAAAAAATCACACATGTGAAAGTCCAAATAAATCAATGATGACTTTTTAAAAGCCTGAACTTGTGTTAAAAAGTAAATGCAAGCACATAAAAATAAAACATTTAAAGAATGTCCCATAATAACTAACTTTATTTCAAATTCAGGTTCAGTCAAAACAACTATTTGATTTTTTAAAAGCATTATTCGAATAATATTTAAATGCTCCAATCACCAAATGCCAAAAAAAACTACATAAAATAAAGCATTTTAACTGTATTTTTTTTACTGTCATGTCCAGCATTACTAATTTAGTTGCCATTAAAAATACCCAAAACACCTCATTTACTATTCAATTCATTTTTTTTGTATATTCAACTATTCAAAAATATCCACTCCTCCCTTGATGTTGCTGAATGAACGTGTAGTAATGTCCCTTCTCTTCCAGCAGATGTCGCCACTTGCACCCTTTTGTTAAAAGAGTGGCTAATCACTGTGTAGAAGGTGGAAAGAAAGGAATTTTGCTTTAAGTTAGACTTTGAGGATATGGTAACATCTTGAGTGAACTAAATTGAAATACAGCATTGACTTAGACAGGTACAGGAAAAAAACAACATAAAAAATAGGATAAAATATAAAATTAAATAGAGCTGAACTGTAACATTCCTTGTCACTGGGGTGGTACCATTAAAGGTACATCTTCTCTACCTGTAGCATGTATAATGTACATGGTAATGTGAATGTAGTGTACCTTTAAAATGATTTAAAAGAACATAGTTGCACCTTATGGTCCACTCATGTACCTTTAATTAGCTTTTAAAAACACTCAGACGTAAAGGTACTAAACTGTAGCATACTTTTCCTTGGTGTTGAATTGGTAGCATCAGGGTGACATGTTTTGTAGCTTTAGTATGTGTATTTTACCTAGAAATATAATTTAAGGTGAATAATGGGAGGTGGCTTAGTGGCTAGCCCGCTTGCCTTGCACCTCCGGGGCTGAGGGTTCGAATCCCGCCTCCACCCTGTGTGTGTGTTCTCCCACTTCTTCGGGGGGTTTTCTCCGGGTATTCCAGTTTCCTCCTCCAGTCCAAAGACACGCACTGTAGGCTGATTGGCATTTCCAAATTGTCTGTAGTGTGTTTGTGTGTGTGTGATTGTGCCCTGCGATGGGTTGGAACTCCATCTAGGGTGTCCCCCCTTTCGTATGCACCAAGTCCTCTGGGATAGGCTCCAGGCTCCCTGCGACCCTGTGTAGGATAAGCAGTACAGAGAATGGATGGATGGATGGATGGATGGATGGGTGCATAATTGGACCTTAAGGACCACTCACTACTCTAAAAGCAAAAGGTACATTACACTACCAACCTATCAACCAGGAGAAGTACAGTTTGGTACCTTTATGTCTGGGAGTGTATAAAAAATTTACTGTACTATTCTCACATAATCATGTGTGAGTGGGTTTCCTCCAGGTTCTCTGGTTTCCTCCCACTTCTTAAACACATGCCAGTGGTGGATTTGATACTAAATTGCGCCCTAGGTGTGAATGAGTGTGTGTGTGTGTGTGTGTGTGTGTGTGTATATTCCTGCCTCATGTCCACTGCGACCCTGATTACTGAAGATGAATGAATAATTATTCAGGAAGTAGAGGGGTGTGTGTGTGTGTGTGTGTGTGTGTGTGCACATTTGGACTCGCACCTTACACACTGCTCTGTGGTAGATACACACTTGCAACGTGATTGGCGCACCCAGGCACGCGCGCACGCCGTTTGTAAAATAAGTCCCGCCCCTCACATCTCCCTGTAGTGTTGCCACATTGAGAGCTTTTCATGGATGTGGATTTTTCTTGACTGGAGAATCTGAAGAAGTTGAGACAGGAAGGTGGGAGAATCTGGCAACCTCGCGCACGAGCGCACTGGCTGGAGTTACAGAAACTTTACGCACGGTCACGGTGGAGTACATAATTCCCACACACACACCCACACACACATCATGGAGAGACGCGCACTGGAGGACTCTCACTTTTCACCCCCAGGCAGTTAGGTGGACACGCAGCGAGCCAGATGTTGAGCGAGAAATGCCAGATGTTGAGCGGCTCGCGATGCTTCTGAACGGGAGTCAGGTGAACGGCTCCACCGCTGGAGAGCACGCGCTCCACAGACCGCCGTGGGTCACCACAACACTCGGCTGCTTCCTCATCTTCACCATCGTGGTGGATATTTTGGGCAACCTGTTGGTGATTTTCTCCGTCTACCGGAACAAGAAACTTCGGAACGCCGGTGAGTGACGTGCGCGCGATCCAGAAACGGCATGCTGCTTTTCCACCAATGCCATTCAATTACGCATAGTAGTTATTTAAAACACACACACACACACACCTCACATGTGGAGCACAGGCAAGATTCATCTGGAAAAAAAAAAAAAAAAGATATGCAAGATATAAGATTTAAAGGGTTCTTCCATCCAAACCTTGTTGCAAAGCAATGCTTCCCAAAGGAACTCTAACTATCTTCATCTTTAACTCACTGGATACATGCAGAAGTTAACTCACCACTTAGGACTTTGGTTAGGACTTTGACAACAGCTCCACTCTGGGAACCTTTAGGGTTCTTGTTGACATGATGGCTGTTTTAAGAGCCATCCATGTGGCACATGTTGCTGGATTGGCACCATCAAGTGCACACCTTTTGCATCTTTAATATGTATCTTTCACCTGCAAATGTGCAGAGTGTACTTTCAAAGCTCAACTCAATATTAAATAGGCTACTATATATATATATATATATATTAAATGGACACACGCATGTACGAGCTTTGCGCGTTCTCGTGTTGTTTACGCGTCGCATCTCTCTCTCTCTCTCTCTCTCTCTATGTCTTCAAGTTTACGCGTTTATTCATTTATCTTCTCAGGTCTTGACTGCACAGTCGTGTTGCATTGTGGTGCAGTTCTTTTGCATCTCAGGGACTTTTTTGTTTTGGCGCGCGCGCGCGCTCCTGCGTTTAATTGATGCGCGCTCCCGCATTAAATTGACGCACGTGTGCAAAGACGTTTTCCTGGCTTTGCTTCCTTCTTTCTTTCTTTCTTTCTTTGGCACGCGTGGTTTGTCTTGTCTTTTTCTCCCGTTATCCTGAACGCACAAACACTGATGCCGGAAAATGTGCGCGCGCGCGTGTAGGAATGTGCCACCTTTAAACGTGCAGATCATCACTTCCTCGCTTTTTTTCCCCACACATCAGTTTTCAGAGAGACACTTTTGTCCTTGTGCAGAATTATGGGCCACGTGCAATGCTCGTGCACATGTGTCTGGAATGAAAGAGGTTTTAGAGCCTAAACTGTACCGTAAGCTCATCACTGATGTGGTACATCTGTAGTACCTGTAATATGCATCTTTTACTTAGTCATGTGAATGTTGTGTACATTTAAAAACGAATTAAAGTTTGCAGGTAGAAGATACACACTAAAGATATTAAGATGTTCCCTTAAAGGTACCGCCACAGTGACACAACCACTAACTTCTCACAGGAATAAAAACTCGAACAAATTCAAACCACAATCGCTAAACCCATCATAAATATCCTATTAACATATTTAATGTGTTTCAGAAAGCCATTTTCCTTTTAATATCAGAGCGAGTGTCAGGACACGCCTGTGTGAGCACAAGACATGAGCAATGTCGGAAGAACTTCTGTCTGATTTCATGATGAGGAGATTCAAAGGAATCTAATTAACTTTGATCCACTTTCCAGCTAGCATGTTTTTCCTAGATCTCATATACCCTGGACGGGTTTTTTAAAAAGAAAACTTCTACCGTCCCACTTTTTTTTTGGTGTCAAATCTGATATAGACATCAGCTACCACTGGGATGCTACAGCTGCCGGTTACTAACCTCAACCACCCTGGCTCTGGTTTTTCAGCGTGGTTTTAGAGTGTGTTTTTAGTTGAGGTGAGTGATGGGTTTGAACTTTTGGACCTGAAGACTTTGACGTGGTTCCAAACTGTGTTTCATGGATAACAAAGAAGTGTCCGAAGCCTGCTAGTGTTTAAATTTCCATTTACATGTATTCATTAGGCTGATGCTTTTATCCATGGAGACAGGATATAAGGGTCTTACTCAAGGACCTCCAGTGGTAGTGACAGACCTACAGACCAACATCAGCAGTGGCTCCAGAGTCTCCATGGAGGCTAACACCAAGGCTAGTTTACAGGATGATAAAGATGACCTTTGGAGATGCTGGTGTTTGAACCTATGACCTTGTACATGTGAAGCATCACTCTACAGCACATCCCATGCTAGGATTAAAGTAACTGCTTGACGAAAAATCAGAATCAGTCTTCCTACTTTACATCAAATGTAACTGATAGTGTCCAATCCCTTTTCCATAAATACATGCCCAGAACTTCATATAAATACCTCTAGTGACTGTGTTAAGGTATGCAATGTCAGGTTAAAATGAACAATTTTGTAAAAGCTGTATTTACTAAGGCTTGTGTAGTCTAGTGAACTAATACATTCACTATCTATCACTGAACATCACTATCCAGTCCCACTCTGGTCACTGTTGAGGATGACTGTTACAGCTAGTTTAGAGCCTGTCAACTGCATTTCAGTCTTGTTTTTGGACGCTGCTGAACATGACATTCAGGTCTGGGGTCTGCCTGGAAAAACCTCCCCGATGCTGCTGTAGAGATCATGTAACCATCCAAGTATGGCTACTTGTTGAGCTAAAATAGGGCTCTGTTGATGGACAAGAGCTTCCATGCTGCGTGCTCTCACTTCCAGAATCAGTGATTTCAGCTGAGCTGATTTTAAGAAAAGGTACACCTTTAAATAATGTAATATTATATTCAAAATGATTATTTTGCACATTTATTGTGCTGATTTATTTATTTTTGTTGTTGCCAGTGTACTCTAAAGCTAGCGTTGAAGCAAGTGTCTCCTATTACATGTTAGCTACAATAACCTCGTAGCTAAACTAAAGATGCGAAAATGACAGAGCAGATGTGTCTCGGCTGATGGACTGCATTTGGGCGAAAGGTGAAGATTGTGGAAACTTCATTTCAGATCAGATCAGGTTTCAGATCCACATAAAAACCTGCATAAGTTCCTCAGCCAATAGTGACAGCTGCACATGCCCCAGTTTCTGTGTGTATGTGTGTGTGTGTGTGTGTGTGTGTGTGTGGAGCATTAACAGATTTCCGCCCTTCAAAGTTTCATTCATCCTTTCGAGCTCAGTTTCTCTCACTCCCCAGATCCCTTTCAGATGAAGTTTGTGCTCCACTTTTCCGTCACATCTTTGTAATCTCTGCTTTTTTTTAATGACACGTCTTTGTACTTGATTATGTAATAAACTGCTGTCCAGGATTACAAAAGTTACATAAATAGTGTTTCTGCCACTTGGTGTTCCACAGTTTGGGATGATGGTTTGTGTGTGTGATTAATCTTTTCAATCCTTTAATCTCAATATCAGAGTTATTTCAGTAAAATATGAAGATTTGCAAAGCATGCATAATAATGTTCAGTCAATTGGTTCTTGGTTTGTTTAATCCTTTATAGGTTTATGTTTATTCATTTATTTCAAGCATCCATTCATTGGCTCATTGGTTTGTTCATTCCTTCGTTCATTAGTTTGCTTATTCTATCACTGATCATTCACTTTTGCATTTATTTCAGTCATTATATATTCATTCATTCATTCATTCAATTGTTCAGCCAGTCATTTGTTCATTCACTAATTTTTGTGTTCATTCATTTGCTGATTTGTTGACTTATAGTGACAATGATCACATGTTCGTTTACCATTCATTCATTCATTCATTTTTATTAATTCATTTCTTCATTCCTAAGTTGGCTTGCTTCATTTATTCATTTGGTTTCTTTGGTTTTAATTCATTTATTCATTTTATCCATGATATGTCTGCAAAGCATTCATTTGTTCATTCATTTGGTCATTCATTCATTCATTCATTCATTGTTCTAGTTCTAGTGCTTGTTCTAGTTTCACTTATTAATTCTTGAATATATTGTAACCTTTACATGTTCATTCATTCATTCATTCATTTCATGCAGTTTGTTCAATTTTAATTCATTTACTCATTTTTTGTCTGTGTCTGCTATACAATTGTTAGTTAATTAATTTACTTGTTCGTTCATTCATTCATTCATTCATTTCACATAATATTTCTTCATTCACATTTTTAGTCACTGATGAGTTTGTTCATTCATTCTTTCACTCAATAATACACTTGTTCATGGGTTTTAACCATGACATTGAATTTCTGCCTTTTTTTTTTTGAGTGTAACTATTTGCTGGGGTTTTGAAATTATGTGATGTTTTATTATTAATTGAAATCCACTGTGTTTGCGTGCATGTGTGTGTGTGTGCATGTGTGTGGATGATACGCTTGTCCATAGCGTTTATCAGTGGAGCAGAAAGCTGTCTCCATCATCCGATGCCTTGCTGAGTTAACAGCGGTATTTACAGAAAGGTCCAATCACAAAGCTCTGTGTCGGTGTACGATGTTTTCATGCGTGCAGCTACCAGCAGATCAGCTGGATTGGAGGTTACCCTCACTCTCTGCCAGCTGTGTAGGGGTGTGTGTGTGTGTGTGTGTGTGTGTGGACAGATCCACCTGCAGTGCATTAACATTTCTATGGCTTGGTGGTAATCTCTCTCTCTCTCTCTCTCTCCCCCATTCATTCATCAACCCCTGATGATGAAGATGATGATGATGAGTGTGTGTGTGTGTGTGTGTGTGATGTTCCTAGTGTTGTTACTGCATATAGCGCTCTGCTTTTGGCTACAAATCATGCTCACGTTTTTTTGTAAGTCTATATATATGCAAGTCTTATATAAACACGCTAGTTATCAGAAAAATGGTTCATAGCTAATACTAAGGACTCCGCTACCTACCTAGCCAGCTATATCTAATTAGGCTAGGTAGCTTTCTGAGCAGTGTGGTAATTCAGCAACACTCAGAAAAACATGGTCACCTTTTGTTAACTGGATATAAATAATCTAGTCTTTTTTGGCAAATAAATTACACCCTGCTATTTTTACAGTCGATCAAACGTAAAAGCTTGCAAACAGTACTACAAGGATTGTGAGTAGCTAGCTAGGAACACAGTGTACAAAAAGCAAGATCCAGACATACACCATTTTCTTCTGTGTGTGCTAAATCTTCCAATAATACAGCTCAGCCATTGCAGTGTGTCGGCTACATTAACGCTTCCTCTTTCCTCCAGCTAGCCGGACACAAACAAATTAAAAACGTGATTTAAACTTCAAATACGTAATCCGTATATAAAAATCCCAGTAATGCATTGCCAATTTTACATTTTGAATTCGACCAATCGAGGTGCACATTAGTGAGTCTCCTTATATGTAAATTTACACAAACTCAGGTGTGACGCCTACAATATGAAAGTTTTTTCTTAAGCAATTTGTATCCAATACAATAAATGAGACCTATTTTGAGACTCTGACAAGCATGTTATATTTCCTTACAAAATATCCTTGCGTTTCTAAGTATAAAAAGACAAAGAAAGAAAGCTATTGTGTATTTTCTTACATACTGTTACGATGAATACTGTAAAGCGGAGCAACGGGCTGACGTCACTAACACTGGTCAAACACACATCATGGAAAGACTTGAACACACATTACTTGTTTCAAAATCCCTTCTTTGCATTTTACATACAGTTCAGCCATAATTTATGAGAATAATTGTCATAATTGGGGGATTTCCTTTCAGGTTTTTAGAATGCAGAAACTATAAATTATGATAAATCACTCCATCTATAATAACGTCATAGGAATCGTTGCGCTTAACGAGCCGAGACATATGCCTCAGTTATCCTGCTGTAGATTAGCCATCTCAGCCCGCCAACATTCCCACCATATTTGCACAGATATAATATCAGATTGTTTTCTGAAGCTCTTCTTTGTTTTGTTTGGCCTCTTCCTGTGTGTTCCAGCTCCAATCTGGCTTCTCCCATTGCGCCGGCTTGACCGTCATCCCCTAATTAATTGTTTTTGCATCATCTGTGTGTCCCTGTTCATTACACACTCTTAGTTTGTTCTTTTAATACTGGTGGCGACTGTGTGCTCATAATTGGGGCACAACAGATCAGGAAGGTTTAGCTTGAATACACAAAGCATTAAATGTCATAACGATAATGTGCGTGTTTTGTGTCAAACTCATTCCATTCACTTCGTTTTATTACTCTGCACTGTGATAAAAAATAAGCCTGTGTTGTTTTTTTTGGGTCTCGGACTGGCGGGCTCTGTGTGTGCAGGAGGAGAACGGGGCTTGAGGGCACAGTGATGAGCGATGTGATCACAGGACCAGGCGTATGACTGGAAAGTTATTAAATGCAACAGCAGTATGGTGCTAGAGCCAGGTGAAGCTTTGTTCACATTCACACTGACCTAGAAAACACTGGCATCCAAACATTAGTGCTATATTTAAAAAAATCTGAGTATAGTGATCTATCAACATCTATATAAATAACTTATATGACATGTAATGAGACATTGTGGTATAAAAAAGTGTTGCAAAATTACTGACGATATCCATAATTGTCTAAGAATAGAGCATTATGATTTTTGTAATTTATCACAATATGATTATTTTTATCATCATATCGCCCAGCAATAATGTTTGCACATATGACTCAGGACTCTTTGATATTAATTTTATTCTTTCCCCCTCATATTCCTTTTATTTCTTTATTTTTGGATTATGGAAGATTTGTTCCTATTTTTACTGAAAAATATGGCACTGATTGAGCGAGCTATGCTAAGAAAAGGTTATGATGCTATGACCTGAATTTTGCAGTTAAAATTACAGACGTTCATTTATATCCGAAATCTTTCAAAGATGTGATTAGAGAATCTCACTGATCCATATAAATGCCTCTTGCTCCAATCTATATGTACGATAATTTTCTAAAGAAAAAAAAATGTTATAATTATGAGGTACTGTGCTCAGGAAATGCTAAGTCAGTTATTGCTAATGCGCCGTTGGTGCTAACTGAAGGTTTTGGTAACTGTTTGTTTAATTGGTGCCATTCTGGATTAGTGCTTTAGTTTTACGACACACTCTGACCATCTGTGAGGAAAAAAAAAATCTTCATTTCTAGACAACACCATGTGTGAGTCACTGCTAACAGGTGTGCAAGTGTTTACCGAGCGAAACGCAGGAACACCGCGCTCCTAATTTGCTATCCATGGCAGAATGAACTGCACTAGGCATGTACCAACATTTCATTTCCATGCCAAGAAAATCGGCTAACATCTTGGCATCATTTACAATATTAATATCATTACTATTTAGCTGTACCTCAATGAGGAGCTACAGTGATGTCTTTTAACCCATATATTAAGTCAATAATACATCCTGTTTCAATAACACACATGTTTCGGAGTGAGAATCCAGCCCTCAGAAAGAGATTTTGATTGTTTTTTACACAGAGATTTTCTTAAATATCTTGTCAGTATGGATTAGTGTATGTTAGCCAGCTAGCTAGCTTTAGCCGTGGATATTGTGAACATTTTAACAATGTAAACAAAATAATCCTGACAGCTTTGCTTGTGTTAGCTAGCTGGCTAACAAAAACTGTGGAAATGCAGGTTTCCTTCTTCCTATTTGAAGACTTAGTTTATATCAAAATCTTTTAAATAAAGTCTGTCCACTCGGCGGCCATCTTGTCAGTTATTTTCAGGCATACAAGACCAGACTCTTATTTACTTGAATAGGGAGAGACATATATGAAAAATAGCCCAACAAGAGGACATTTTAAACACAGATTTGAAACTGATGTTAAAATGTGATAAAATGGCATAAAAATAGCATTTTTGGCTCAAATAACACAAAACATTTTTAGGTTTTTAGGTTGGTCCAGCTACTGTGTATGCCATCACTAACAGAGCAAAACACCCTAAATAAAGAATATTTGAAGACAACTGTCCTCTATGTTACAAAAATATGTTTGTACTTCATGTATCTGTTATGGCTTTCGTGAAGTGTGGCTAGCTGTTAGCTTGGCTAGTCGCAAGTTGTTAGCAGGGCTAGCGGTTTTCTGTGATCTTGTTTATAAATGTCAATGTGACATGGCGTGTATGAACAGCCCAGTTGGACAGCCTGCTTCTGAACGGAACATGACAAGGATTTGAAATTTTCACCACAGCAACGTTGTGAACATAGTGGTCTATCAGCACAAGCCAACTGTACAATAGGTTCAATAACTGGAAGGTGGAAGGCGGTGGATGACCTCCTGCCGAGCCATTGTGTTAGCTGTATGACCTTTTCCATATACGGATGTTACAGCGCTGTAGGTGATATTTGCTCTTTGGTACAGATTGGGAACCAGTGTTTCTCCCCTAAATGCAAAGCTCTCCTTTTAAATGCTGATGTTTAGTTTTGATTCAATTTGAAATATTCACTTATTAATGGGAATTGACTTATCCAGATAATAAAACCCATGGTATATGACTATATTACTATAAAACCACAACCTATTACTACAAGGACACCATCAGAGACCACCGCACTTCATTACATGTTTCTACTAATTCCTAGTGGTTTTTCTTTCTATATGGTGTAACAACATAATGGATCATGCAAGTTTAACTATTGAGGTCCTAGACAAATTTGATAGTTTTCTAATGGAATTCAAAGTGGGACACATGGGAACATTGGAAAAGTGGTTCCTAGTGGTTCTGAAATAGTTAGTCATTTTATTTCCTGTGTTATATTTGGTGTTAATATTAAAATGTAATGTGTACTAATGGTATAATTGTTGACCTGTGACTAATTCTAGACATCTTTGATGGTTTCCCAATGGGATTCATGGTATTTAGCTTTGAATCCTAGACGTATTTGATGGTTTCCCAGTGGAATATAAAGTGAGACATTACAGTTTTCCAGTGGGATTCAGGATATTTACTTTTGCATCTTGTTGGAAACCCATCAAATGTCTTTCATTCACAGGCCTTCTGTTAAATCTATAGGACTCATTACTCTGGGATGTGAGAACAGAACACGTTTCTCTTGGTTCCTAGTGGCTCTGAAATGGTTAGTAAAGTTATTCCCTGTTTTCTTTTGATATTAAAATGTGTGTCCTAACGGTTTAAAAGGTGACCTGTGACTAATTCTAGATGTGTTTGATGGGTTCTCAGTGGGATTCATGGTATTTAGCTTTGAATCTAGACATGTTTGATGGTTTTCCAATGAGATTCACGGTATTTAGCATTGAGTCGTAGTCATATCTGATGTTTTTTCAATGGAATTTAAAGTGGGACACTGGTTGTCCAATGGGATTCAGGATATTTACTTTTAATGTTTACCCCTTGTTGGAAAACCAATCAAACATGTCTTCATTCACAGGTCACCTTCTAAATCTATAGGACTCTTTACATTGTGTTATGGGAACAGAAAAGTTTCTATGTTTCCTAGTGGCTCTGTCATGGTTAGTAATGTTATTTCCTGGTTTCTATTTGGTGCTGATATTAAAAATGTAATGTGTCCATGTGTTTGATGGTTTTCCAATGGGATTTCACAATATTTAGCTTTGAATCATGTAGGAAATCCATCAATCAGTCATAGTCACTTTGATCTTAAATAATTGGGACCATTTATATTTTGATTTTAACATCATATGAAAATAGGAAAGGTTTCTGTTGGTTCCTAGTGGTTCTGTGATGGTTAGTAATGTTCAATTTGATACTGATATCACAGCATAATGGGCCCTAATGGTTTAAGAAGTTAACCCATGACTGATTTTTAATGGTTTTCCAAAGGGATTCAAAGGTGTCCAATGGGATGCACTGGTTTTCTGATGGAATTCATCATTTTCACCATAACACATTTAAAATCTGTCCCAGGTGACATGTTACACCATTACTAACCATTACAGAACCACAAGGAACCAACACAAACCTTTCTCTTTTCCACATAGTGATCAAATCAAAACATGAAGAGTCCCAAGAATTTGCCATATGAATAATTCTAGATGCTTCTGATGGTTTTCCAATAGGATTCAAAGCTGAAAAACATGGAACAGATTTAGAATTAGTCACAGGTCAACTGTTACATGTCACATTGTCATATCAACAATGAATGGAAAACAGGACATATCATCACTAACCAAAACAACAGAACCACCAGGAACCTGTAATGGAGTGTGATGGTGACCGTTCCAGTTTTCCATTAGGTGTTGATATCACTATATAATGGGTCTTAATGGTGTTTCAATGGGATTCAAAGTTGTCCAATGGATTTCCAATTCTTTTCATGATATTATCGAGAATCATTCGCAGGTCACTTGTTCCAGGCACTTTCTAACCATTAGAGAACCACCTGCTTTTTCAGCGGATCAGTCCCAGATTAGGCCCATATCTGATTTAGCCAGGCTGCTTAATGAAGTGTAGCAGCTTTTGAATCAGGTCAGTAATTAAAAGAAGTTTGTCATATTTTCCTGTCTTTCTGTTTGCGTCCTAGAATGTGCACCGAGAGTCAGAATGAGGCGCTGCTGCTTCCCGCAGTGCTACAGTATCACGTGTGCAAGCTTTTGTCCTGGATTCCTTTATGCCTTCAGTTCTTTTTGTAACCTGAAAGAATATTTCCTGCCATAATGGATATCACAAGTGAATTGTGTAGTAACTTGCTCTACACTCCACCTTTTCCTCTCTGATGCTGACGTCAACAAGTCCTTCAGGATGAAATTTAAGGCCATGTTTGCACGCCCCTGATTCAGTGACCCCTGCTGCGATCAGGTGTGTGTCTTGTCGGCATGCTGTGTGTGTTTTTGCTCACATGTTGGCAGACAGTTCAGTCAGCGTTAAAACGGGTTTCGGAACAGTTTTCGGAAGTTAGATTAGACACCCAGAGCATCTCAAGTGCAAAAATACGCACTTCCATTCTCCAGTTTCCAGTGGGTAAGAAAACATTTGAATACTGTGACATAGTGAGCTTATCAAAGCAAGATATATTAACTGAATTAAAAAAAGTTTATGATGTTACATCTTTTGGTGTTACAAGTTATAACAGAGCATGAAAGAGAGGAAAATAAATATGATAATTTTGCATGTTTGCCAACAGGCTAAAGGGAACATTATAGTCATCTGCAATGTCATATGGCTTCTTTCTGTAAAAGTAGGTGGTTTTTGGTCACATTTAGGCATGAACTGTACCAGACTCTCTGGGGAATACTACAAATCTTCCACGACCATCTCCAGTTTAAACACTAGTAACAGAATCAAAAACACTATATCATAGTGTAATGAGAACTCTAAAATGTAAATGTAAATGCACTAAAATGTAAAACTGTTGATGTTGAAATTTGATGTGCACAAAAGTTCATAGCTTGTAGTGTAGCTAGCTAACTTTAGTTAACTAAAATTTTAAAGTAGCACAAAGTACATCGGACGAGTCTAGATTAGCCATACTTATTGTACATTGTATATTGGACATGCAAATTTTCAAATTTAAGCTAAATGTGTCTACCTTTTGACAGTTAGACACGGAAACAGGTCTTCATTGGCTCTGCCCACTGATAGTCAGTTCCATGTGTTTCTGGTTTGTTTCGCCTTTTTCTAATATACGATCTCATGCCCTCTCTACCTACTCCCTCTGAGTTGTGCTAGTTTCTTCACAGCATTGCTATTTGCTTGTTGCTAGCATGCTCTTTTGTCTTTGCAGTGTTTTGGCCTTATTAGCTTTCATCTAGTTTATGAAAAAGGACAGGCCATGTGACATGGATTATAACCAATAATTACAGAGAAAATTAGATAAAATTACTCACCACTTACACTTCCAGGTAGATATGGAAACATATACGGAAACAGGTTGATATGGAAGCATACCTGATAATGATCTTCTCGTAGGTGTTGTCTCTAGGTGATTATTGGCCAATGGGGACTCTCCTACCTGTCAATCAAACAAATTACACTCTTATAATCATTCCCAATTGGCCATGGATGTTTACAGTCCATGTGGGGACACGGTACCTGTCAATCAAAGGAACGATTAAATAATAAATATTCCCGATTTGGCCTTGGATGGTTACCATTTCGAGAGAAAGGGGAAATTTTACCTGCCGATCAAATATACGGCCCTGACATAAAACTCCCTGATTTGTGATGTATTGATTCAGGCTGAAAGAATAATAGTGTGGGTTACTGTAGCATGAAGGAGTTCAGAGACTGAAGGTCATGAAGGTCTGTATTTCATTCTGTATTCACAGCAGTTTTATTTATTTATTTAGTTGTGTTTATAGCAGCCTAGAAAATTCACAGGCAGCAGCTTAAAAGTTAGAAAAAGATGCTTAAATATTACCACATTAAGAAATATTGGGTAATGACATATCCAAAAATCAAGGCATCCTTGTAGACTTTTGTATGCCTTTACGGAAAAAAAATCATTTCTATTTTGTTTTGATACAATACAAGGCTAAAGAGCAAATCTAACTAAGGAAACTAACTAAGGAAGTTGATGGTGTAAATATGGAAGTTGATGGTGTAACTAAGGACATTGATATTGTAACTATGGAAGCTAATGGTGTAACTATGGAAGTTGATTGTGTAAATATGGAAGTTGATGGTGTAACTAAGGACATTGATATTGTAACTAAGGAAGCTAATGGTGTAACTATGGAAGCTGATTGTGTAACTATGGAAGTTGATGGTGTAACTAAGGACATTGATATTGTAACTAAGGAAGTTGATGGTGTAAATTGGAAGTTGATGGTGTAACTATGAAAGCTGATGGTGTAACTACACACACATCCAGCTTCATTCAGTGTCATCTAGAAAAACAAAGCACACATTCAAAAACTATGTGTCAGCTATTCAGAAGGCTTTAACATGTCTGAACATCTCGTGTCTGATTTGTCGATGTGGAACACTGTTATTTTTGTCTCTTTATTTTTGTCTTCTGCTATAAAGCAAATGGGCTCAGCTGTAATCTGCTTAAACACTGGGGGTAGGATACTGCGATAGAGAATAATATCACTTTCACATTTTTTTTTCAGAATGAAACAGCTGAGAGTCCACTTAAAGCTGACTTGGTTAAATCATTCAATAGCTTTTATATTCACATTTTGACTGAGACAATTGCATTCCTCATATGAAGCTCTAAACAAGAAAGACACATCAGATCGATTTGTCACTTTCACGTAGGTGTCTTTATCCTGGAATGTGAACATTTCAGAGATATAACTCTCATTACATAATTAGCCTTGAAATATTTTTGCTAGAAATGTGTATTAAAATTTCGCCTTTAAGAGAGCAGAAGTGCTTCTTTAGCCTTGTATTTCCCCTGCAAGAGTACAACATTCTGTGAAGAATTTATTGCCTGAATTGCACTACACTGGCCATATTCTCTCCTGTCAAGTCAAATCATGTATTTATCCCCTGTAGGATTCACTGTTCATTCTCTCTCACACACACACACACACACATCAAACAGAATCTGACAGTTCTTTCATGGCGTGTTTGGCATGGTTGGTGTGCTCTGCGTCTTTCATGTTGTAGCGGCCGCTACTCTTGTCGCTTGTGGGTGTGCACTATTCAGCAGATTAGCATGCTTACTTTACTAGCTTTGTACACTCACCAGCGGCACTCAACGGTCACTGCTACTTCCTCCAAAGCTTTATTTTTCTTCGTAATGTCTCTACACATTTAATGAGAGGTCGTATATGACGAGACGAAAGCTATTACAGTTATACAGTTACAGTTATAGGTTTTTCTTCCATTTTTTTGGAGTGTCAAACAGTAAATGGGAATTAATGGCAGCTAGGAACTAAAGTCGTGAATGGGGAACTAAAGAAACGTCGGACCGCACATGCCGCCCAAGGAACATTCTAGCCATTCATTTGCATTTGTTGCATTACCGAATAAAACCTAATTCATATAGAATTGAATTGAGAGAAAATAACTGCTTGATCCTGTCGCTGAAATCGTGGCTCTGTGTCACACATGTACATAAAAAACGAACTGTCGCTTACTCCTGTGAACGCAGGGTTAGTGCCACACAGATATGTTGATGTTTTTTACGCCACAGACAGACTCCTCCATAAACAGACTCCTCCAACCCCCAATGCTTTAAATTCACGTAGCAATGCATCTTCTCTTCTGTACCTAGTGTCATGTTCTGTCATGTACTCAGGAAATGCCACGATTTCCTTCTATTTTTCATTCAGCGCTCTCAAGCTATCTATCTTTCTGTTGCACACTCTGTGTTGAAAAAACAAAGCATGTCTTTGTTAAATCCACAAGCAAATCTGTAAAAAGAAATAAAGAGGCTTTGATTAATGTTATAAACATCCTTTTCTATCTATTCACCCATCTCTCCCTCATCTGATTCTCTCCCATGTCTCTATGAAAACAAGAACAGAAGACAGTAGCCCATTAAGTATGATATAACTGCTGCCCCCCTCTCTCTCTCTCTCTCTCTCTCTCTCTCTCTCTCTCTCTCTCTCTATCTCTCTATCTCATGCATTTCCTCTGTTATGGCTGCCTTTCTCGTTCAATACCTGTCTCTATTCTTTCCCCCTCATTTCTCACTCTTCCATCTCACCATGTTCTCCCCCATCATTATCTTGGTTAATGTGAACAGAAGTGAGACAGAAAGGCAGATGAAGCCTCACACTTGCTCCTGTTCAAGCGTATCCTGACTGTCAGAGCAAACGGCTTAAAACACACAGGCGGTGTTCTTTAAAAAAAAAAAAACAACACCCACGCATACCCGTGTCTGACACACTGACATGCTCTCAAAACTTTGCCTCATTACCTCAGTGTTGTTCAGAGGCTTCCTCTAGCATCAGCGTTTCGTTTCAGGCTCAACTGACAAACGAGCGCTGATCTGGGATCACGTTCGCTTCAGCATTTGGCTGAATGCGGACATTTTCAGCAGGTACGATGACGGGCTTTAAAAATGGGAAAGCAAACACAACACTTTTTAAAGCAGATACCAAGAATAAGCTAGCTAAAGCTGACAACTGATCTAGCTAGCTTTTAACCATCGACTTCTTTAATACACACGAGGGAACGGCACAGTGACAGTAAAAGTGAGACAAAAAGATCAGGAATATCAACATTTACCTCAGATCTGTTGGTGAAATATTAACAAAAGACTCTGTATGACTAGAAATTAAGTGGAATTACACTTAGCATGGGTCGCTAAACCAAACCAAAAGAAAAAAAAAACAAAAAAACCACAGACTGTGTTAAAACACACACACTTCCCAGTGTCTGACATTCTCTCAAAACTTTGCCTCATTACCTTGGTGTGTTCAGAGGCTTCCTCAAGGATCAGAGTTTCCTTTCAGACTAAACCCAGAAACGAGCGCTGATCTAGGATCACTTTCACTTATCCAAGCTTCAGCATATGGCTTAATTCAGGCAGGTACAATAACAGCATTTGTGCTTTAAAAAGGGAAAATAATCACTGTTTAGCTTATGAGAATACTGTTGCAAGGCAAGTGAGAGGCAGACACCAAGCACAAACTATCATAGGCTAACAAGCTATCTAGCTAGCTTTTAACCATTAACTCCTTTAATACACACAATGGAAAGGCACAGTGACAGTATAAGTGAGATATAAATGTCAGGAATATCAACATTTACCTCAGCTGTGTTGGTAAATTACTAAGAAAAGACTTTGTATGACTGGAATTACATTGTACTTATATGTAGCATTTGTCGCTAACCAAACTTCTAATACTGAGAAATTCCATCACAATTTGCGAATTTGGAGCTGTCAGAAAATGGACCGTTTGTGTAAAACCACAATTCATCACGCTAACCAAAGCTAACTAATGGTAGCTAATGATAGCACGTTATACTACAATGTTAATGGTATTTAATAATAACTCATTCAGGCCTGGTATCCAGATGCTAACGAACTGTTACAGTGAGCTGACTGCTGAGCTGCTGTTATAGAAAATTAATCAACACTTTCTGACCAATCAGAATTGAGAAGTGCTGTGGTATACATTAATGTCCCTGTATGTTTGAGCTTAAAATATCACTTATTGTGCATGTGTGTTATTCTTTTTATATACACAATTCTGTTCATTTTCATGAAGGGTGCCAATAATTCTGGAAGTCAGTATAAATGTTTTCTTTATTAAATAAACACACAATTTTTAATCTGTTTATTCATTTTTCAGTCTGTCCTTCCCTTTCTTTCCCTTTCTCCTCACTCTATCTCTCCATCCCTCCATCATTCCTTTGTCGCTCCCTTCCTTTCACTCTCTCCTCCCTCTTTATCTCTCCATCATTCCCTCTGTCATTTCTTTCCTCTCCCTCTCTCCCAACTCTTTATTCCTCCATTATTATGTCTGTTGTTCCCTTCCTCTCTCTCTCACACAGCTCTTTATTTCTCCATCCCTCCAGCATTCCCTCTGTCATTCCCTTTCTTTCTCTCACTCCTCACTCTTTATCTCTCCAGGCCTCCAGCATTCCCTCTGTCATTCCTTTCCTTTCCCTTTCTCCCCACTCTTTATCTCTCCATCATGCCCGCTCTCATTCCTTTCCTTTTTCTAGCCCCACTCTTTTTCTCTCCATCATTACATCTCACTTCCTTTTCTTTCTCTCCCACTACTCTCTATTTCTCCATCATTCCCTGTCATTCCCTTTATTTCTCTCTCTCCCCAACCTTTATCTCTCCATCCTTCCATCATTCTCTCTGTCGCTCCTTTCCTTTATCTCTCCATCCCTGCATCATTCCCTCTCTCATTCTCTTCCTTTCCCTTTCTCCCTACTCTTTATCCCTCCATCCCTCCATCATCCCATCTCTCCACCTTTCCTTCCCTCATCGAGTCCATCTCATCCCCTCTCTTACATGGAAATCTTTAATAAATAAAAACTCTTCGGGGACATGCTGTTACTTCTGGATGCATCTCCTACTCTCCTCTTGTTCCTTTTCTCCCAGTCTTTATCTCTTTTTCCCTCTCCACCTTTCTCTCTCATCGCTCCAAGCACTCAATCTCGCTCTGAGCACTAATTCCTAAACATAAGCTCGAAGTGTGATGCAATTTGTTGGAAAAGAAAAGCGTAAATGGTTTTCTTAAGTGAAATCATCACACACACTTACGTCTTCTCTTTTTGAATGTCCACTATGCAATCTCTCAAAGCCGTCGATTGTCGCATGAAGTGCCGTAACTGCCATTTCCCTCGGGATGAGGAGACTTGACCTTGAAAAGATGGAGATAAACACTTCTAATTTTGGAGTGTTTGGAGATGTTTGAAGAAGAGGAGAGTGTTCTGCAGTCAAGTGAATCTTCTCCCAGTGTAACATGGCTGCATGTTGTTCTGTACACTATATTGGAATTTTAGTGGATATTAAGGAAGTACACAATTTCCTACAGCCTGTGATGATTGATTGCCTTGATCTCAGTGCCCCAAGCCCCGCGCGCACACACACACACACTCTATTTTCTCTTTCTGTGTGTGTGTGTGTGTGTGTGTGAGTCCAATCGCACCAATCCAACCAGTCTCATTATAAAAAGACACTTTCTAGGGCAATGAAATTGTGTGTGTATGTGTGTGTGTGTATTTACTCTACTTCTGAAGACCAAAAAGGACCAAATGCCTCCAAGACTATAGGACAGTGTCAAAGTTCCTCCCAATCACCTGGTCCTCACAGCTTTTCTTTGCAAAACTTGAAGAGCCAAAAGATTTCCTTTGGGTTACTGAAGTTAAGGTTGGAGTTAATTGTAGCATTGTGTCAATGGAAGGTCCTGATAAACACCGAAAACCTGAATGTGTGTGTGTTTCTTTTTTTTTCAATCAGGTCAGAGTTGCATGCTAACTGGCAGATGTGGCTTCTGCAGCAAACTATTATTGGCAGACTTTATTACAGGTGTGTGTGTGTGTGTATGTGTGTGTGTGTGTGTGTGTGTGTGTGTGTGAGGACAAGCTAACAGCAGGAGGCACAGCCTGAATGATGCACACAGACAGACATGTCACATGGAATGAGACCACCTGAAGAGAGAGAGAGCGAGAGAGAGAGAGAGAGAGAGAGAAAACAAAACAGAGAGATACAGAGAGAACAAGACAGAGAGAGAGAGACAGAAAGTCAGACAAGAGAGGTGAGAGAGTTATATAAAGAGAGAGATAGACAGACAGAGAGAAAAAAGGAGAGACAGAGAGAGTGAGAAAGAGACAGAAAGAGAGGGAGAGAGACAGAGTGAAAGAGAGAAAGACAGTGAGAGAGACAGACAGGCAGAGAGAGTGAGAGGCTCATAAAACTAGAAGGACGGGGCGATGACTCATTTGTTGTCTCATTTGTTATTTGTTTTACTTAGTGAGCCGTGTGTGTGTGTGTTTAAAAAAAGAAAAGAGTCTCTGAATGGATGGATGGAGTGGGAAACAGAAGATAGAAATGGAGGTAGAGTGCATGAGGTCATAGCACAAAGGAAACTGAAAGACTTAGTGTGTGTGTGTGTGTGTGTGTGTGTGTGTGTGTGATTTCAGTGTGAATGCCAGCGTAAGAAGTTAAGAATTTAACGGAATAACTCAGAGCATAGATTTGATAGAGTTTCTTTAGTTATGAAAGTAAAGTCCTCACCAACTATCTTTAAATCTAAAAAAATAAGATTCTCAGACACAACGTGATCAGTTTAAAGCGTGTTCCCACGCTCGCCACGGGTTTTAAGCGGCTGATGCGAACGCACGCTTGTGGGTAAGTGGCTAGACTTTAATTGCATCCGCTGGACTTATAACAATAACTCTCTTTTGGCCTGTTACGTAACTGAGAAAACCCCGACGCTGGGGGCGAAAACGTTTCTCCCCAACACACTGTGCTGGTGTTGAGAGCCAACACAAAACAAACCTGATGCCGGAGGAAGAATGCAAGACTGAACGTTCTTCACAAACTCTGTACACGCTGTCTAACACTACATGTAACGCAATGCCACTATCTGTATCTGGATGTAAACCTGAAGTGGGCGTGGCCTAAATCAGTTTTTTTTTAAAAATTAAATATAAACCCTACTATTACGCCCCTAGAAACAATAGAATTCCTCAATCTCAGCTACATCACTCCAGTTCATAACTGCTCTCAAAGTACAGCAATGTGTGCGATATTTCCTAAAGAATTTAATTGGCCCTATTTCCCAACATATAAAGAAACTAGTAGCATGTTTTAAATCATTGTGACCCTGACCAGGCACTTACTAAGGATGCTGTAAATATTTGGGATGACATTAATGATGATATAGCCTCAGACAAAATGAAGTGGAGAGACTATCGCACTTTATTTATGCTATAAGCTATTATCTAGTGAATTTTTTTTTTTAGAGCAATAGGTAGTTGAGAGTTGAGAACAAACAATTATTCATCACAAAGTCTAGCAGCTCGTTTTGAGCTGTTTTAGACATACCATAGTCCAAAAAATTCAGTCATTGGAAAAGCTTGGGGAAACATGATTATTTGCTATAAAACTTCATGGCAACGCTAATGGTAGTGGCCTCTTTCAGCAGGATAATGCGCCCTGCCATACTGCAGAAATTGTACAGGAATGGTTTGAGGAACATGACAAAGAGCTCAAGGTGTTGACTTGGCCTCCAAATTCTCCAGATCTCAACCCCGATCGAGCATCTGTGGGACGTGCTGGACAAACATGTCTGATCCATGGAGGCCCCACCTTGCAACTTACAGGACTTAAAGGATCTGCTGCGAACGTCTTGGTGCCAGATACCACAGCACACCTTCAGAGGTCAGTGGAGTCCATGCCTCGATGGGTCAGAGCTGTTCTGGCGGCACAAGGGGACCTACACATTATTAGGCAGGTGGTTTTAATGTTACGGCTGATCGGTGTACACACTCAGAGTCACTCACACACACACACACACACACACATATACATCCTCTCCAGATATTTTGGCCTGGGAAGATCATATATTATCACGAATAATCTTCCCTTCCAACACCAGTGTCCAATTAACTTTAATCTAATTTATTCCCACCAGTGTTGCATTAAGTCACATCAAACTGGAAATATGTTGGAGGCAGGATAACGCAGATGATTTCATCGCATAGTGCAAGTAATAAAGTTTGATAATTAGATTAAAGGATTATTCCATAGGCAAGTCTGCATCAAGGTCAAACTGATTACATTTCCTCGACATGTAGTAGATAAATGTGTAGGGAGGGTAGAGAGGTCTGGAATAACAAGATCCAAAGAGTCCACACATCCAGAACCACACTGTTCCAGATGGGATTCAAGGCCCATAAAATTCCATGAGTAACTCCAGAGAGTTTCAGCACAGTTTAAAAGAAGACCAATTCCAGAATCAGAAAAGTTCTAAGATCAGGAGACATTTTTAAACCTAAAAGAGATCATTGTAATTCTCTAAAAGAGCTAGAGTTCCAGAAGCAGAACATTCTAAGAGAAATTTTAGAAGCACAAGACTCCAGAAATAGAATTCAAGAACATTTACCAGAAGACTAATTCCAGAATCAGAACACTCTGGGAGGAGTTTTTAAACGTAAAGGTTTAAGAAGAAAATTATGTAATTTGCAAAGACCTAGAGTTCTAGTAACATTCTAGTAGCGAACATTTGCAGAGAGTTTAAGGATGTTCCACTGGTACTATAGATCTAGAATTTTCGAATTCTGGAATTAGTGTTCTGTTATACATTCTAGAACTTGAGTCTTGAGAACTGGAGTCTTGCCCTTCTAAAATTAACCTTAGAACATTCTGCACCTGGAACTCTCTGCAAAAAAAAAAAAAAATTCCAGAATTTTCTAATTGTGAATTTTTCCAGAGTTTTGTAATTCTGGAATTTTTTAGCTTTGGAATTAGTGTTTTAGGACATTTCCAGAATTTTCCCATTCTGGAATCGATGTTACACAATTTTTACAGTCTTTTCTAATGAATATACTCTGGTACCACAGCTTTGCAGAGAGTTCCATAAAGTTCAAACAGAACCATACTTCCAGAACCAGAAAGTTCCAAGCAATACACTATATGGCCAAAAATGTTGGCCAAAAATCTTCTAGAGCAACATTTCCAGGTCCAGATAATTCTGGGATGAATCCTCGAACCAAAGCATTGCAGAAGGCATGAAAAAAAAATTCTGATTTTCAAAACTACAATATTGCATCTGGATTTTTTTCCCAGGATTCCAGTTCCAGTGCTAAATGTTCTGGATGGAGCTGTAGAACCAATCTATTCTGGTATTCACTTCCTTTGTTTTCGTGCAGTGAGACAGACAGGAACTTCACCTCGTCTCAGTGCACTGGTGGCTGTGTTTGAAGCTGGCAGGGCGACGCTTGACATTACAGACGTGACAGTGATTGTGTAGTGAGGGCTGTCCGTATGTCACGTCTCCTACAGTGTGTGTCTCCAACACAGAGCTGTCAACTCCAATCCCAGCTGTATTCCAGGCATGCAAGCTGACAAAGTGTGTGAGGTGTGTGACAGCATCCGGGTAATTTGTCTCTGCTTTGTCCAAGACTCAGACACTCAGGTCCTTGTCTCCTGAAGCTTCACAAAGGTGTCGGTTGTGAACTTTTATAATGGAGAGAGAGAGCGAAAGTAACATTTTTGACATCAGCAATCCAGACAAAGTTAGACATCCAGACAGAGAGAACCTGCTCATGACTGGCACCAGCGAGACCTAACGAGACCTCGTTAGGTGACACAGCCCTCGTTAGATCACATGACCAGCAGCCCTGTTCACTGCTGATGTTGTTACGTGTATCACATGACCAACATTGTGCCGTTTTATCACTTATCCTTAATATTTAAGTTTATTTTCTTAAAAATTAGTGAACAGAAAACTGATATTTTATGGCACAAACTGAGTTCGAATGAACAGAAATGTGTATTTTATGATCACGTTTGTTCATGTTGTAGTGTGTTTATTATGGCCGTACAATATTACTTTATTTTGTCATATTTTCCTCAACAATGGATTCCAAATTCCACAATAGAAATGGACAATTATTCAAAGAAATACTTAATAAAAATAATAAAAAATAATTAAAAAAAA
>CM040481.1:13743279-13819681 GCA_022758105.1 Pangasianodon gigas
TTTGTTTTGGGCTGGACACTGGGTTGAGTTTTGTTTTGGGCTGGACACTGGGTTGGGTTTAATTGGCTGTTGTGCTGTGATGTTGAGTCTAATCCAGTCTTCCACTCAGCAGTTTTAAGTAATAAACAAAAAACTTGTTTATGTCAAGAAATGTGCCAGATATAAATAAATATAAATAAAATATTCTGATATTTATGGACATTTCCACCTATAGCAGCATGGCGTGTGAAATGCTGATTACCCGACGTGCTCGCCTGCGTGTAACTGTACGCAAGTGATTACGTCTCAACCCTCGCCTGGCGCCAGTCTGGAGAAAATGCCACCCGTCGTTACACACGGGACTCTTACCATGCATTAACATACATTATCCCAAAGGTTACGCATAATGAGGAAGCAGATTCCATGACCCTGTGAAATGTTTCTGTTAATTTCAGGGTCGTGAATGCACTAGTCACACATAGCATGTCTGGGCTAACCTGAGGTGATTCTTAAACTTGAGGCGATCTGTTCACACGATGGTTACCACAGAAACCAGGTGTAAGGACACGATATGCTAAAGCATGCTACCACATGTATGCTAGCTCACACCTGCAAAACTAATTGGAGGTAAAGAAGTGGCAGCTAACTCATTAAAAGCGCCAAGATTTCACCCGCTGCTAGAAGTATTTATCACACCCTTCAAAGCTGGAAAATGTCTTTCCTGCTAACCTGCTACTGTCCCTGAGAAGTCTGCCAGGAAAGTTGGGCTTCAAAAGAAAAAAGGAAAGTGTGTGTGAAGTTTGACAGTTTGATTGACAGCCTAAACATCAGCGAGCTCATGGCTGCCCAGGCCAGGGATGTTTTGTTTTCAAGGGCAGGGATGCTTCCTTCCTCTTCCTCTAGCTTCCTTCCTTTGTTTGAAGGAAGACTGTTTCAGGAACCTGTGTATGCAAGGAGTCACCATGGAGACGACCCTTGAGACCGTGGCTGTCAGCACCAATCAGGTCTGTGAGCCGTAAAAGAAGTCCAGCAGAGAACCTCAGCACTTAGCAGATTCCAAGTGAAGTTTCCTGATTAATGCTCTTTAACTTGAGATTACGCTGACATTTTGATCTCAATCGAAAATTTACTAGAAAGACCCAGAAAGGTGATTTTTATTACATCTGTCCTCATTACTTCTATTTCCTATTTACAGTTCCCACCAGAATTATTAGGAAATGAGCCAAAATTAATATACTCCTTCCGTATGTCACAAATCCCTGCACTTGTGTTTTGTTTTGATTCATGTCATATGCTTTTGTTTGTGTTGCCATGTGTATTTGTTTTGGTCCAGTCTCCACCCCTGTTCTGTCATTGGTCTGTTACTGATTGTACTCACCTGTTCTGTGTTACACTTTGATTAGCTTCTCTGTTTCAAATATCCTGGTCCTTTGTCTCGTCGATTATGATCGGCACTTTCGGAGGTTTTGTATTTCTTGGTTTTACTTCTCACCTCTTCTCCTGCTTTCTGAAATGTTTAATGTTGTATCTGTGTTCCTTGAATCACGCTACAGACAATGACGATGATTCCTACACCTAATAACTATCACACTTGCGTCCTACCTCATAAAATTAATCTATAATAATTAATGTATAAAAATTAATGTATGGATTTGTCTCTGAAACATTTTGCGCAACACCCATGAAGTTTTTTGTGACAGTAGCAGGTGCTGCTGATCCTCTGCCCAGGGACACACCACTGGCCGACTGACTCCAGCGATTCCTAATTAATACCAGCCAAGGTTATGACTCTGGAGCCATGTTTGGAATTTGTACATGGCAGGAATGTGTGTGTGTGTGTGTGTGTTTGTGCACCCAAGGGTGCATGGTTTGATTGACAGCTTTGTTGCAGATAATTAACGTGACACAGCAGCACTGCTGGAGAAGTAGCCATTAGATTGTCCTGATAGATTACAGAAATGCAGTGTGGGATTTCTAAGACGCTGCACCATGTGGGCGGGTTTAAGTCCTGGAAATTATCACGTTCTCAACACAGCGTGTTTATAAATGTGTGAGTTAGAGGTGAAGGATCATATAAGGATCATATTGATATGATAGCTAACACACCCATTGTCTCTCTTTCCTTCTCTCAGGTAACATCTTCGTGGTGAGTCTGGCTGTTGCTGACCTGGTGGTTGCTCTGTACCCGTACCCCCTGGTGTTGGCGGCCATCTTCGGGCATGGTTGGCGTGCGGGGGCAGCGCAGTGCCAGATCAGCGGCTTCCTGATGGGCGTCAGCGTAGTCGGCTCTATTTTCAACATCGCAGGCATTGCTGTAAACCGCTACTGCTACATCTGCCACAGCCTGCGCTATGAGCGGCTGTTCAGTGGGCGCAACTCTGCTTGCTACGTGGCACTGATCTGGGCTCTGAGCGTGCTGGCCGTGGTGCCCAACGTGTTCGTAGGCTCACTCCGCTATGATGATCGTGTCTACTCGTGCACGTTTGCACAGTCAGCCAGCGCCGCGTACACACTCGCCGTCGTCTCCTTCCACTTCCTGCTGCCCATCCTGGTGGTGGCCTACTGCTATCTGCGCATATGGGTGTTGGTAATCCGGGCACGGCGGCGCGCGAGGCCTGAGACCCGGCCGGCTGGCGTAACGCCGCAGGACGTGCGCAACTTTGTGACTATGTTTGCTGTCTTTGTGCTTTTCGCTGTATGCTGGGCGCCGCTCAACGCCATTGGCCTAGCTGTTGCTGTAGCGCCCGAGCGAGCTGTCCCTGAGTGGCTCTTCGTGGCCAGCTACTTCCTGGCATACTTCAACAGCTGCCTCAACGCCATCGTCTACGGCGCGCTCAACCAGAACTTCCGCCGCGAATACAAGCGTATCGTCTTGTCACTCTGCACAGCGACTGTATTCTTTCCAGAAAACTCGAACGATGCTCAGGAGAGGCTCCGGAGCAAACCGTCGCCGCCCTTCACCAACAACAACCAGGTCAAAGTGGACTCAGTGTGACCTGTGTGTGTGTGTGTGTGTGTGAAAATTCTCACGGAAGGTGCTCTTACTATGAACCAAGAACAAAATAAAAACAGCTTGATCAAAGAATACGTAAGCAGACTCAACAAAACTGTGGATTCTCATCTTTATACAATCAAAATGTGCAGGGGAAAAATGTGCTGTGATTTTATTATCACACACTTTCACATGTTTCAAGCTCATTCTTTGTTGTGGCGAAGAATGTAAATCATTTGCTATGTCAATTTTCTATCAAAACAAAATGTATGACGTAAAAAATATAAATATCACATATTTATTATGAGTCTCTCGACACCTCACGATTGATTTCAGGATTCAGGGTGACACGATTATAAATACGTCCTTTATGCATTGTAATGTGTCTGAATTTTGTATTTTTTAATAACCCGTGTTTTTTTTTTAGTGCTGCTTTTAAAATAAAATATTATCAATTTTATTCACTGCTAAAGGAATCTTAAAGTATGATGTCATTATACTGTCGAGTTTTCATTACAGATGTTTGGTACTGTTGATGTTTATGAATTAAAAAAAAAGATACTTCTTTGTAAGTCTGATGTGGTTTTGACAGAATGAAGGGATCGTGATGCGTTGAAAAAAAAAGGATGATTTTTCCCGTCTACTAAAACTTAGTGATTAAAAAAAAAGTACATAAATACCAGCCATAAATACCAGCAAAACTTATACATCACCAAATGGTTGAAAAGAGTTTACTATGATGTTTATTGTTTTTTTTTATATCGACCTCCTCCTGATGAGCACTGTTAACTCTCTGCTCGTCGAGCAAGCAATATGTCCGGAGCGCTGCTTACCCACAATTCCCTGCAAACGTCTTCTGAACACAATATCTGTAAGAAATATGTTTTCTGATCTCTCTTATGTTTCTCCCTTTTCTCTGTCTACTTAGGTGTTTTTCCTTTTTTTAATCTCTCTCTCTCTCTCTCTCTCTCTCTCTCTCTCTCTCTCATATGCATGGATCTTAAGAGTTCATATGCAAAATGAAGGATGAATAATAAAACAACATGATGTTCAGAGGCCTTCGCTGTGAGCTTTACTTCTTTTTGACACGCAGAAGTGTGACCCCGACATCCAGAGCTCAGGACATTGTGAACAAGAAAATCTAACAGGAAATTACATTTATGGACATTTATATAAGTAAGTAAATAAATAACAAAATAAAATCAATTCAAGCATAGACATGATTTTTCTGTTGCGGTCTCCACATTTCTGGCTTCGCTGCACAACGCCAGCTTAACAAGAGGTGAAAGAAGGCTAAATTAAATAAAATACAGTCAATAAAATAGACTCTGATCCTTATGTCCATTCATCTTCACCACTAATTACACTTAAGCTGGCTGAAAATGTATGAAATTTCTGTTTTCCTATAAAAGATATCCACATACACAAGCCCTCTCTCTATTCTGGAATTCTCTTTAAGAGCACAGAAACCTAGCGACTCTTCACATCCAGATGTGTAAAGGATCTCGTTATAGAGAGGGTAAATCGATGTCAGATAACTAGCTAGCTAGCTAACTTACTTTGGCGAACGCTAGCAATACTTGCTGCTGACAGAAACGTTGCATAATGTAGCAAACTAGCTAATAATACTGACTAAAAGGGACTGCTTGTGGACTTTTAACTGTTTGAAACGATAAATGTTAAAACAACATTTTGTTAGTTAGCAAGTCAGACTCCTAACTCCAGCTCTGGAGCACAGCTAATGTGGGTGATAACATTAGCGAACGCAACATAGCGATAAGTAGCTAGCGTGCCTGAAACAGTGCTCATTACACTGTTGGGAGTGCTTCCTGTACAGTTATTGCAACTAATAGCTTAGCAAATTAAAGACATCTTGTTCGACCCTTATTTAGTTCTCAAAATGGCAGGTTATAGAGTGTCATGTCATATGGAATGCTAGGGTAATGAAAAACACCTAAGATAGTACACAATATTATTGTATTTGGTTATATAATGGTGAGTTATGGCAAAAGCAAGGAAGCCTAACAAAGGTGTCCCAAACTGAAATTTGTGTGTGAAATTTGGTGAAAAAAAATTGTCCCCATACACCGAAAACTTACTTTAAAAGCTTCCGTCAAGCACCTGACAACTAGAGAGGGTTCGCCTTCCAACAAAATGATCTAAAGTAAAATGATAGAAGCATTCATCCATGAGGAATCCCATTCTGTAAGCTTGTGCAGCCGAGCGTGAGTTCTGGTCTATATCATGCCAGACATGTGGCATCGTTATGTCGAGTGGTTGCTTTGTTCATCTCTGGATTAAAGTGATAAGTGTGGGCTGGTACTGAGCTATTCATTTAATTGCTATCTGGAAATGTCTAAATACTAAGGTGGGAGTCATGGCTCGACAGCGTAGAAGTGTTGGGATAGCAGCGGATGAAGTGTTCTGTGCTGAGCTTGGGCTCCTTTACACACCATTCAATCAGCAAAGGAGTATAACAGAGGCAAAGTCCAGGGTTCATTCCAGATGAATAATTCTGAGCCTAAAGCTAGCAATGGAAACAAATATTTTATACGTAGAGAAAATTTTGCTGATTTGCTGATTTTCACACAAAAATGCAATGCAAGGTCAGAGATCAGCCCACAGACTACACAATTACACCATCTGTATCCGTATCCGTATCTGGATTTAAATCCAAAGTGGGCACAATTTTTTCGTTGATCCCAGTCCTGATGCACTCCTCTAATCTCAACCCAATGCCCTGTGTACCTTTCTGGCAAGCCTTCACAAAAAAAACCAAAAAAAAACAGGGTTACGATTAGGCTATTTGTTTACACATAATCTGTTCATTCGGAATAATGTATTCGTATTCGTTTATGTCCCTAACTTAGACCCGACCTTTCTGCCGTGACATTTTAAGTGACTGTTCATTAGTGTGAGGACCTCTTGAAGTCCTGAAGCAACCTGCGTGCACACATTATTGAAATCAATAATGAAGCAGGCTGTGCATACATCATAAATAACAGCTACACAAGCTGATATTTCACAACAATCCACTGCGGTAGTGAAAGGAACTGTCCATGACCCGGGTGAGGTGAAAAAATTTATAGATTTTCCTGTTTTCATAAAAAGATAAATGTCGTAAATAATGCTGTATGGTGAGAGGGAGATTTTTGCCTGTTAGAAATTATCTGAAAAATTTCAGAACAAAACCAACATCCTGATTTTCCCACTTATAAATAATGAGCTGATAAGTAATTCCACATGACAGAAAATTTATGCAGTTTCTCTACTATAATTTCTCACAATATTTCACTTATCAACATAAAAATTTATCCAATTTATTTTTAAAAATCATTTGTTAATATACAAAGTATCACTGTTATATGGCGTTTCTATCGGAAAACATTTCAAATCACTAAAACTTTTTTTTCCCCCAAAAAAATCACTTGGATGGAAACCTGGTTGAAGCACTTTGGGTGTTATCAATGGTTGTTCTTCTAATTAGTCGTAAAATTAATTACAATTAATTAATAAAGCCAGCATGCCAACTGTTCTTGTGTCCAAGGCCAAATGGTTTCTGCTCTTGTTATACACTTCTTTGCTCTTCTACTTTTGCAGCTGACATTGTGAATCGATAAAGAAAAGCAGCACAGAAATCGTGGAGAGACTTGGAAAAGAAGGGAAAGAAGTTTAAATCTTTTTTCTCCCCTTCTGGTTGCATGTGTGTGAAGTCCTGTTGCAACACACTTCCACTGCAAATGTCTTCACAACCATGTAACTTTTATGCATATGCATGCACACACTATAAAAGCTGAGGTTGCCAAGTGACAGCAATGCATACGTTTCAGTAAATAACACCTTTACACACACACACACACACACAATGAGACATTTAGCCAATCGGTATTCCATTGAGCCTCTCTAAATAATATGCATCAGGTAAAGCCACAACTCCAAGACTGGGCCTTCATTCACACCTGTAAATATTTATTTATTCATTCATTTTGCAGCCCTGACCTTGAGAACGCCATGTTGCCCAGGCAGGGGACATGACAAAACTCCAGTCTAAGCACACATGAAGAGAGCGAGAGATAATCCAATCAAATGCATTCCGTACAGGATTTAACCTCCTGCTTTCCAAGAAATTCTCAGCTGTTCCAACAGCACGTATAGCAAAGCACTGACATCATCCATCTATCAACGTGAAAATCAAATAAGCTCTGTTTGGTCCAACTGGCATCGCTGCCTCGTTAATTATTAGTCTCTGACAGAGATGAAGTTTCTCTAAAAAGAAACGTGATGTGGAATTACAATAGATCAGATGAGCACTTTGTGCTGGAATGTAAGTGCCTGGTACACTGAATACACATCTTTCTGTAACAGGACACTTACAATCCATTACATAAACACCACCAGAAAGATCTCACCACCAGCTCACGTACAGTAAGCCCTGTTCGGACAGGGATTCATTTTTACGAGTCAAAATCTTTCTCAGTTCAAAGTATCCAGCTAGAAATGTACTCAAGTGAAAGTCCAAAAGATGCTGTACTATAAATGTACTACAGACGTCCTCCGACAACATCAATTACAGACACACAACATGTCCAGAAAACTAATCCTGTCCACATAGGGTTCCTCTACGCTTCTTTGGACAGGTGTTAGCTTCCTACAAGGCTTCTGCTTGAAATGCAGAGGTAGAAATTTCCCCAAGAACCCTTAAGGACACTAGAACTTTTTTTTTTTTTAAAGTGTATGTTATTTGGACACTACAGGACCTTAAGTTTTACATATCGTTTTAGAACTAATCAGTAATGAGTGCATAGTAGTTAATACGTTTGTATATTCAGACCTCACAGATTTCAAATGTTCATTAAAAAAGAATGTAATGCCATAATGATAACACACTTTTCTGCCTTAAGGTAAGTGAAGATGTCCTCGCTTAAGCTTGGAGTCGGGGGTGGAGACAAGCAACAAGCGTCGCTGTGAGAAATTCATACGAATTCAATTGATAAAGAGTGATGTGGTTGTAATTCACACAATTTCATATGAATAACATTGTAAGAAAAGGTAGAAACCGTAACCCCATCCATAACCATAACCTAAACCTAAACCTAAAACTTTTCATGTTACAAATCTGCAATTGTGAGACCCCGGTGATGTAATCCAAACCCTGAAGATGTTTAGAGATGGGAAAACATTGCATTTTGATGGAACAATACAGAAAAACAAGAATGTCATCTTTTAACAGATTGATACTGCTAAATATCACCAGGGATGGAGGTCAGTTTTGATCTTAGGTAATCTATAATGTAAAAGAATCAAGAACTTAAGGAATCAACCTAAGTTAAGAGGTTAAAACCAGATGGTTGTGAGTTTAAATCCCAGGAGTTTAGGTTTTAACCTTCTGGTTTTAGCTCTCATACTGCTATTGCTCTCTTTCTTTGTCTTTACAATGTTCCAGTTTTAACACAGAGAACAAGCACAGAGCCTTCTGATTGGTTGAAATGTATCACCATGCAACGTAACCCATCTTTGATGTGGCAGACAATCCACCATGGTGTCATGAAGGACAGCTAGCAGCGCAGGCCTGAGTGCTGATCATGACCCATGAAAAGACGCCTTAATTAAAAACCTTGAACGCCTGTCTACACTTCAGGACTTATTGTACTGTATAACGAGTGACATCGAGCCACCGTTACCTGAACAGCCATTAATTTGTTCTGAGCTCTGATAACAGGGCATTTGTTTGCTAATGGAGGACGTGGAGAGAAAGCCCAGGCCTTCTTCATACATTTCCTAGAATGGGTCTCTCTCTCTCTTTTCTCTCTCCTGAAATGCTTCTTTTATAAATAATACTGCAACCACTGTTCTATACCACAGAGCACTTTCCAGTCAGGATTATACAGATAATTATTATTGCATGCTGAAAGGTTTCCTCTAGACGAAAACCTCCTTCAAAACAGATATTTAAATTCCACTATGAAGAAAAGCCATCACATTCAGAAATGTAAGGATGATTACCTTTATTTGATCTCTAAGGAACATTAAGATACTCAGGAATTTTACGCCAGCTGAGGACATAAAGTTTAGCTTTTCAGAAACTTTTCTTTGAGATCTTTTTCCTTGAATCGTCAATGCAATTTAGTGTGTGTCAGTTATGGACTAATACAGGCAATCCTGCAGCATGGAGACTGTAGTGGGTGGAAGCATCGGTGGGGACCAAAGAGAACTTGTGTGGCAAAAAAAGTCCAACTCAAAGCAAAATGACTGCTTTTGGTTCGTTTGCATTGTGGTATCCGGTTTGTTTTGCACTTAATGAAATGAACCAAAAAGCAAACGTCCTCGTAAAACTCTTTCATTCCTTGGTCAGAAATACAGAGATGGAAAAATGTAAACAGTTACCAAGCGATTGAATAAAGAAATGATCAGATAACTGTATAAAATAACTGTATAAATAACTACTTTAAAACATGTTGTGTGTCGCATCCGGCACTTAATTTCTCTTTTTGTTGTAAATGTCCAGAACATATCTCATAAACATAAACAAAGTGAATTTGTAGCTGCTAAGCAAGTCCAAGTATAAGCTAGCTATTGACTGAGGCTAGCTAGTAGCTAGCTGGTATGTAGCCATTGAGTATTTTGTTAACACAATGTCAAGTCAGAGTGCGAGTGCAAACATGAGAAAATTGTCAGGAATATCAACATTTCCTTCAGATGTGTTGATAAATTGTTAAGAAAAGACTAAAAACTAAAATGAAACTGTAATGATGCTTAGTATTGACTGCTAACTAGATCCACCATATTGAGAATCAACATTATGGCACAACTATCAGAAACTTCTGATGTAAATACCACATCCTGGCACACCTGTGTGTGTGTGTGTGTGTGTGTTTGTGTGTGTGTGTGTGTGTAAATCTGCTGCCATTTCTGATCATATATCTAGGAGTCTGAATGGATTATGATGGTTCTAACTATGTGTATACCTGTGTGTGTGTGTGTGTGTGTGTGTGTGTGTGTGTGTGTGTGTGTGTGTGTGTGTGTGTGTGGGTGTGTGTGTGTGTGTGCGCCCACGCTGTAATTTTTCGCCTTGCACTGAGAAGCGTGAGTGTGCTGAATGGATTATGATGGTCTTATCAGAGCATATGAGTGTGTGTTCCTGCAAATACACATGCATGCATGAAGCTGTGCCACTATCTCTGGCAGAACAGAGAAGAGTGTGTGTTGAATAAAATATGATGTGTGTATTAAAACTGTGTGTGTGTGTGTGTGTGTGTGTATGCAGACAGAAGCATGAATGGATTAGGATGCTATCTGTGAGTCATTAAAAAAAGCCCCAATCTCCCATCTGTATAGTTTCAGTGGTTTAATCCATTTCTCATGGCCTAGTTTCTGCGTGTGCATGTGATATGTGGGTAAATGGTGAGTACACTTTTTTTTTTTTAAAAATAAAATCATTCAAATGGATGTTAGTTTAGTTTTGTGTGTATATTTAGCTCAGCACTGATCAGTAGAAAATAAAGCAGCAAGTGGAAAGTGTTGGCTCAAGACGTTTATTTAAACTCTGTTAAGGATTATTTATAATTTGCTAATTGCCTATGAAATCCATTATTGATTTTTTGCTTAAATGTAACTATTATTAAATGCAAACATGCTCCTGGTTATGTTGGCGTGTTATAGAATGGAGGATAGAGGAAGGCCTGATTGTAATTTTCCATTCTTTCCATGAGAAAGAAAAGGAATGCAAAGAAAAAAAAATGAAATAAAAATAAAACAAGTAGAACTTGTTAATAGGGAGGCCTCCTCCACCACCAAGTCTAGTCCTTCACGTTACTAATTTGTATGAGTTAAAATATACTTCAAACACGAAGGAAGCTACTGAAGAAAAACTATTTCAGACAACTGACCTTGATATGACCTTGATCCTGTTTGATTAATTTCCAGAATCGAATCATTTCATCTGCTGGTTACAATGATAATGCCACATAAATCCTACAAACAGTCAACAACTCGCTCTTGAGATATGGCGCTAAATTAATTCATTAGTAATCAGTTTCCATGTCACATATTTTGCAGGCATGTGAATCTTATTTCTGACATGAAATTCTGACTCTTCCAAGGAGTTAAAAGTAGCGCGTTTCAGGATATCATCACACTTTTAATCAGACATTTTCATACAGACAGATTGCAAACAGATTCCCTGCAATCACTGCATACTCTACATCTGACTGCCGTCATTTGGTCAAGTCCTAACTCAGCAGGACATCTCGACCTCTGATAAATATGTAAAGCACTCTTAAGCAATGGGTATTGTGATGAATTGCTTGTACTTGTATTGCTTGTAGGGGCACAGCACATTGAACCTTGAGGCGGATGGGCTACAACAGCAGATCACATCACGTTCCACTTCTGTAAGCCAAGAACAGGAATCTGAGGCTACAAGAGGGCACAAACTCATGGACAAGTGAAGATTAGACTTTTCACCTCTCCAGTTTTGGTGTATGTAGAAATTCTTTTCGTCTTATTTATTTATATATATAATGTATCTTGATGGGGAACTGCATACTGAATCTCGTTGTACTCGTACAATGACAAAAGGTATTCATATTCATATTCATTCAACCCTGAGAGGCTTGATAAAAACAGGACCAGGATGTCAGAACTAAACCACCAGCTGCTGCCTTTGTGGATGTTTAACCATGAGGACATTTATTTTGTCCCTTTCCAAATTTACCTATTAAATATTTACTGATGTGTGCTACAAGAAGAAACATGATATCTTTAATAACTGTATGTTAAAATGATGAGGTGAGGCAGATGTGGCCTTATTGCTTTTTTATTTTGCCTTTGTTCATGGGCTTTGGATCGTGACTCAGAGACTGCCACCAGACCCTGGGGCACTGAAGGAGAGTATCCTCCTGAAACCTCTTGCCCTACATCGACTCCTGGAAACTGTTGCATTCTCCCTGACAGGCGCAACTGTGCCGTTTCATAGTCCACCAAAATGGGGTCACGAAAGTTCTCCACAGGTGACTCCTTCCATGGACTTCCCCCTCACCCACACCATGACCTGCATGTATTTCTTATTACTACCAGTCTGTGTACAACTGGCCCTGTGTGACCTTAAGCCCTGTGATCCTCCAAGTCTGCACTTTAGTGGGCATGAGTCTGCATTTATTTGACCTTCGCTAAAGGTGCATTAAGTGCACACAGTGTATTCTCCTGAATCTCGGGTGGATCACATGGATAAGCAGTAAGCTAATAAGACACCAAAAACAAACACACCATTACAATCCTAAGCACTCCCATCACACAATGCTGTCTTTGAAAGCTAATTAATACCAGTACAGCACAGCTTCTCAAATTTCTGTTTAAAATCTGCATCCACAGATGGCACGCAGATGTCTAGGATATCTCGCTGCTTCTGAGGAGAATTATTGGAGTAAATATAAGAGATTAGGACACAATTCTAGGCATTACTTTTCAAGCTACTCAGCTACTCGTTATCAAACGACCTCTAGCTTCCACACATTACAAAAGACCTTCCCGAACACAAAGTGTGCTTAGGTTACAATTGGGCATGTTTGCACAAAGTAGTGGTCAATAAATGAGACTCTCAAGAGGATCCAGGAGAATTGATCTCTTGGGTCATTCTTCTAGGTCTGTTCTGGCTGTTAGGAAGCTGCTCTGTCCTCCTGCTTTGGTTGTTCATGTTTCATAGCCCACCTCAGGACCAGGATCTGGGAACCTGATTTAGGGGAAAGACTTTGCAGAGAGGCTTCTTATGGGGTTGGTTACTTCAGGCTTTCGTCTGATGGGGTATAGTAAGAGTCAAGTGTAAATGTCTACTGTCCTTACTGTGGAGAAGTACTGGCCATCCTACAAACCCAGTTCCCAAATCCATTCTTGTCCTGTCTATCTGGCTGAGCTTCTGCTGCTTTCTCCATAGACCTGGCTTTGCTATGGGAGTTTTTCTTTTTTTAGCAGTTAGCCTGCTTGCATTGCATCTACAGCTCCTGAGGCAATGTTGAATGTGTTGAGGTCTGACAATAGTGCTACTAAAGAGGTCCATGGAGAGGCACATTAATGAGGGGCAGTGGTGGCTCAGTGTTGAAGGCTCTGGGTTACTAATCAGGAGGGCAGGGGTTCAAGCCCCAGCACCACCAAGCTGCCACTGTTGGGCCCTTGAGCAAGGCCCTTAAACCTCCCTGCTTCAGGAGTGCTGTATCATGCCTGACCCTGTACTCTGACCCCAACTTCCTAACAAGCTGGGATATCCAAAGAAAATAATTTCACTGTGCTGTAAAGTATATATGACAAATAAAGGCTTCTTCTTCTAGTGCAGCTGCAACTCAGACGTTTAGGACACAACGTTGAAGGTGTTGATTAATCTTCTATAACAGCAGCTCTGACAGTAGTGCAGCTGCGACTCAGAGATTTACTATATTAATGCGCTTGTTCTAACACATTATCGGTTCTATGGTAACAACTGACGCAGGGATTTGTACAGTGTAATTGTTGACATGGTGAGGCTTTCTGCAAGGAGATGTTTATTTAACATTTATGGAAGGAGTCTCCATTGCAAGTGCTCTGTACCAGAGCTAAAGCTGTAAATTTTGGTTTTTGGACACTTCAGGACAGTTACACTTTGCAGTTTCTTGGTACGCCTGTGTTTTTTTGGTCAATTAACTTCAAGAGAGAGAGAAAAAAAAGCAAGGTTGGTGAGGGAACGACTGTTTATAGCTGCTATAATGTAAGTGAGAACAGGAATTAACTTGTTAAATGGATGTTACACTATAAACTATAAATGCATAAAATGTATAGAGTGTTGTTTTTAATAATTAAAAAGAAATCATTGTGTTTGCAAATTTCTGTGGTGTAAGAGGAATAAAACACTAAAGGATGTTCTGTTATTGGAAACATCAGGGTGGTTTCAGTAACTCCACTTCATCACACCACCCCATCGTTGATTATTTTTCCATAACAGCATGACATGAAGACTGTTATTCTTTACTTAGTTCATTTCTTTCTTTCTTTCTTTCTTTCTGCTTCTTTCTTTCTTTTTTTTTTTTTGCAAAAATGAGTTAATTTCATAAACAACTTATGGACATCCCAGTAACAGAAATATTGCTTCAGAGTTTAAAAAATTAAACTTTATGGTTCAATACCTTACAAACCCTAAGAAAACCATCATTTTCAAATCCTTGAAAACCATCATCCACCTACAGTCCCTGACCATTCACACACGGCTCAATGGAACGATGATTATGATTGAGGGCAATCCAGGAGAATCAAAGCAGTGATTGTACAAGGATGGCCTCTGTGTGTGTGTGTGTGTGTGTGAAGGTGTGTATGAGCACATTATGTGGGAAGATAATCAAAGAACTTCTCAAGATGGTTTTGTGTTTGCGAAGTGGCAGGCGTTGAAGTTTAGAGAGATGTTAGAGGGGTGAGGGGGAGAATAATGAAGGTTTGCGTTTCACATTTAGGCTGAAACACTTATATATATGGAACACTTGCACACACACACACACACACTTTCCCATATATTCATAAGGTAATCATTCAATACACTAAATACAAATCTCAGAAACTCAAATCGCTTTATGTAAATCAGGATGAAGGTGAAGCATCTAAGATTCCCATTAAAAAGTAGACGCTTTGAGAGCGGTTAAACACACGATGTCTGGCGTAACTGCTTAGGTAACATTCTAGCTAGTTACGCTGTGCTAATGTTAGCTTGCTAGCAATCATTAGCAGCTAACAGCTGACGTTAGCTGCTTAATAAAAATGTAGGTATTTCAGTAGAAACTTTAGAAGTATGAATGTCAAATTAACAAAGTGCATGTATGTGCAAATGTTTCATATATGTGCACAAGTAGTATGTGTGTGTGTGTGTGTGTGTTTCCTCTTTATCCCACTGCTTTTATCATTTATTCTATGCTGATGCCTTTTGTTCGTAACCACCAGATAAAAATTGAATGAAAATCTTTTTCATGGTTGATTCACACTATCCATTTTTCTTTCAGTTTTTTTTTAGGTCCACTGAGCACTTATGTGATTACATGATGAATGATACTTGAGGAATGAAGAAAATGGCATTTCTTGAAAAAGATTATCCCTGTCTTTTGTTAAAGGCTTGATTTAGGCTAATCTTAGCTTTTACTTTGTAAAAATTGCACTTGGATTAAAAAAAAAAAATTCCTGTTTTTATCTGGAAGGTACATCATCAAGCAGGTACTGGAGTTTTCTCACATGTGCTAGATCAGTGGAAAGCGTACGAAAGGGTATTAATATATTAATATATTGAGGCCATTAATGTATTTAGATCTATTTCATGGCCATGAAATACTCACATAAGTCGTGTTGTATTTTAAAATGAATTAGACACAGAGAAATCAACTGAATTCAATCATTGGGGTATTCAGAGTCTAACACATCCTGTCTGGGGTATTCAGAGTCTAACACATCCTGTCTGGGGTATTTAGAGTCTAACACATCCTGTCTGGGGTATTTAAGGTGTAAAGAAACTTACCTAGTGTATGTACAGTCTAAGATAACCTATCTGGGGTATTTATGGTCTAACACATCCTGTCTGGGGTATTTAGGGTCTAACACATCCTATCTGGGGTATTTAGGGTCTAACACATCCTGTCTGGGGTATTTAGGGTCTAACACATCCTATCTGGGGTATTTAAGGTGTAAACAACTTACCTTGTGTATGTACAGTCTAACTTAACCTATCTGGGGTATTTATGGTCTAACACATCACGTCTGGGGTATTTACCATCTAGCACATCCTATCTGGGGTATTTAAGGTGTAACACATCCTATCTGGGGTATTTAAGGTGTAACACATCCTAACTGGGGTATTTAAGGTGTAACACATCCTGTCTGGGGTATTTATGATGTAACACATCCTAACTGGGGTATTTAGGGTCTACCACAATCTAGGGTCTTTACCCAACTTTTCCATTTTAGATTTCTAGTGAAATGTGTTTTTGTTTTCTTGTACATAAGCGTGGTGATTTCATAAATTATATAACAGGTAAGAATTTTTATTATTATTATTGTTATTATTATTATTTATAAATAACATTTGAAGGATAAATTATGTCTTTATCATTTTCTGTACACCAGCTAGAAAATATTGCATTTACCTTGTCAGTGTTTTCTTTTTATTATTGTGGCCTTGACGCTCTCTGGAAAACAAACGTAAGCATTTCTATATTTTATGCATAGCCTCCATTCACATATTTTATGTACGATAGCTTTGACTTTATCTTTTGCCCTTGAGAGAACAACAAAGAGAACGAGAAAAGTACCGGAATGAAATTTTAATGAACTCGTCTCGCATTGGAACTGTTTTTGTTTGTAGGCCCGCTGCAGCTAATTCCAGTGTGAGATGCGCACATCGATATGTCCACGCCGCAGGCAAATAGACCATCCGTTAATTAGTCCTCTTGTATAATTTGTCATGCGAAACATGAGGCTTTAAATCATTTTAAGATTCAAGCGTGACCTATAGCACTTCTAAAGATTTTTCTGTGCATGAATTTGAATTAAAAGTAAAAGCGTCAGACTCACAAACACACACAGATAAGTATATAAATAAATAAAAATGTAACGCTTGTAGGACTGAAGTCAACTAGCTTTAGGTGGAGAAGAGCATGCTTTTAGATTGCTGTAAGGATCCCTGAGGATGTGCGGGTTATTTTGGTTGAGTGATCCGGCTGGTGCAAAGGGACAAACCGTAACACGCGTACCACTTATCCGCTTTTAAAGACAGCATTTATAGCCTCGGATGGGGAAAAAGTTCAGATTAGCCATGTTCCCAATAATCATCTGGCCGTACTTTAAAAATAATACTTCATATACTGGCATCATTCTTTATAAACAAATTTCTGTGTAACACTTCAATCGACATTGTTTGCAATATGATCTTCCAAGCTTCAAAACATTTAGCTAGCTAGTTCGAGGTCCAGATGTGGACGCAGCAAAGTGAGTTTTTTTTTTGTCCCTGAAGACGGCTCATCAGAAAAGGAACGTTTTCACAGACTTTCAACGATTTAAAAAAAAAAATTTATTTATCCTCCCTGGTCTGGTTAGCAAAGGATGCCATGTCCTGTTAAAAAAAACCCAGAATGCTTAAAAATGATTGGATAAAGAAGTACACGTTTATTTTCTGCATGTAAAACAGGGGTATCATTCGTTCGGAGTCCGTGACGCGAGTCAAAACTGATAACACGAAGAAATAAAACAAAACAAAACAAAACATCACTTCAAATTGTTTTATTTATAGCTATTCACTAATCATACATTTTAAAAGCGTAACTGGTGTCACCATTTCAGTCATGTTAGTTGCTTATCCAGACCTTTTTTTTATGAGAGTAATTTTACAAATTGTAGTTGAATAGCCCTGTGCTGGACTTTCTTCCCTCAAATTTGTCTCACATCATCAAAATAAGTTCCACGAATTTTGGGACTGACTAGCTAGCAAGTTACAAATGCTAGCTGGAAATGACTTCTACAAAGAGAAATATGATCGGAATAGCAACTGCTAAACAGTTATCTTAAAGAGACAGAGAGAGAGAGAGAGAGAGAGAGAGAGAGAGAGAGAGAGAGAGAGAGAATAATATTTGGTAGAAAGCTGCTTAAAAAGCATAATAAGGACTTTTTGGAAATTTTGGAAAACTCCAAGATTGTCTTTAGTTATCCAGTGTTGTTTTTAAATATAAAAAGTTTTTTTGTTTGTAGTTTTGGTCACTTCATAGTCCTGAATCTGGTCATTTTTCCATTCTGCTTGGATCAACGTGCAGCTTTTTGACACTCTGGATCATGTTTTATTCATTGGGCATCTGGAGCAGGGTTTTGGTATCACAGGCACAGCACTCAGTTCTTTTTTTAAATCTCAATAACAGTATTGAACACAAGCAACTGCTTCTCCTTATACACCAGCATCACTTCTGGGGTTCCTCAAGGGTCCATCTTGGGTTCGAATGTTTTTCTGTACACAAGCTCTCTCTGGGACAAATTACACATGAACATGGCATCTTGTTCCACTGATGAGTTCCAGCTACAGTTTCCTGCGAGATCTGGTTTAAGAGTCTGTATGCAGTGTAGTCATTAAAAATTGGACAGCTAGTTAATTTCCTTTAACGTAATGTGAGCAAAATGGATGTGTTTTGGTTCGATCCAGTTAAATAAGTTTTTAGGAAACTTATCTAACACTATATCAAACTTCAGCTTAGATTGTACCACAGCACTGTTGAATTCTCAAGTGTGATTGTTTTTTTTTTGTTTGGTTTTTTTTGGCAGGAGTTTCCAGTGTGTTACATTCAGTAAGTTTTTTCACCATGCGGAAAATCTTCAGGATTTTAAAGTAAAATAACAAGCTGCATTTACTTCTTCAAGAGAAAGAAATAATAGAGGCTGGTGACTGGTGAACGACTGATTACATCTGCTATAATTACTTAAAAAGTCGCTTTCAGAGTTTTCAGTACATCTTTAAATGTAACTATAAAAGGATAAAAGCATGTGTTGTTGTTTAACAGTGTTGTGACCCATTCTGCTGCAGATGCTATTAAAAGGAAGTGGGTGAAAGGTGTGATGGGATTGTTGCTTCTCTGTACGGAGCGTTTCTGCTTAATTACTGAGCTAATTGACCAGGGAGTCAGCGGTAATGCTCATGAAGAGACAGAGGAAGAGAAGACAGAAGAATGAAGGGAGGATGGCATGGGAGAGAGAGAGAGAAACCCCTTGCCAAAGGGGAGATGGAGCCTTAATGAGCAAGCAGCTCAGTGAACCAGTTCATCTCCAGTGAGCGCTGACTTAATGCAGAAATAAATTAAAAAGGATTTGGAAGACAAAAAAAAAGAAGACTTTTAATAAGTCAGTATACAGAGCATGAATGTACAGGTCTTTCCATCTCTCCAGGTTTCATCCCAGTGAGTTTAGTGACTATTTATCTAACAGGCATTTGGTGAAGAGTGAAATTCCCGCTGTGATGTTAATTAATTGCTGTTAATTCAGTCTGAGCGGCTGCAAATTAACATGGCTTGCAGTTGGCTTCACCTGGATCCTATGATCACACACAGATGGAGCTGATATACTGCTGATATTACTTTTAATTGACTCTTTAACCCACAAAGATGTTAAAGGGTGAAGCGTACACAATGCCGACTGCGGACTACAAGGTTTTAAGCCTAATTTATCGCCTAGAGAAAAGTGCGTGGTAATTCCCGTCATCTATACTTGCAATGTTTTCAAGCAGGTTTGAAATTATTGGAACAAAATCTTGTTGGATCAGTCAAGTATGACAAGTAATTAGCAATAGCCATAAACGTCCAAGTCTTTAGCAAATATAAAGCAAATGTAAATTGCTATTGTGTTTTTTAGCAATGGACATCGCTCCACCTTTTAGCTTAGCAGAGGAGGATCCTTCCCACTCTCGCTTTGCGGAGGACGTCGCTCCACCCTCTGGTTTTGCAGAGGACATCGCTCCACCCTCTGGTTTTGCAGAGGACGTTGCTCCACCCTCTGGTTTTGCAGAGGATGTCAATCCGTCCCTTGGCTGCGTGGAGGAAATCACGCTGCTCTCTTGTTCCGCAAATAACCTTCTGGCTTGGCAGAAGACGACATTGTTGCACCGCCTAGCTGCATCTTTGCGAGGAAATTGTTGTCCCTTTGTCACCTTGTGGACGCTCTGTCCTCTGCCTCTGATGCACCATGCCATTTCACTTCATACCATTTAATAGTTACCATTAAATAGTTTAATCGTTCACTAATAGAATCCACAAACTAGATATCTAAAACTAGCCGACTAGCTAACAAGCTAACACTAACACTAGAAATTAAAACAATTCATGACATATACTTCAGCTAGCAAGTTTCTGGGCTACTTTTAGTTTAAAAAGTGCTAGTTATCAAGAAAGTTTCTAGCTAACACTAACTAGCCAGCTAGCTCCCTAGCTAGCTAACAAGATGTCTTTATGGTTTATATTCATTATGGATAGTTTTATTAGTTTCTAGTTTAAAGCCACCAATAGTTCACTTTTAGCTTAAACCATACAAATAAGAAATTAACAGCAATTATGAATGAACACAAAGTTTGCCGTGCAGAAGAGCTAGCAAACAGCACTCATTTAGATAACGCAGAGTAATACAAATACAGTACGGGAAATTAAACACATCTACATTTTTAAATGACCAAACCTGAAGGTGTTATTGTCCTCAAAGCAGCTCAGAAAGATGCAACTCTTTTGGACACATGCTCCAAATCCTTTTTAAACGCTTCTGCTTGTTGCATTTGCATCAAACATAGTGACCCCTTTTGACTGTGATGTGTATGGTATCACATGCTGCACACTGTTTACGGCTATGTGATCAATAAATCATCAGTAATCCATCTGGACATGTTGTGCATTTGCATTTTAAATGCTCTAATTAGTTTTAAACAATGGGGTTCTGTAGCACTGCAGCAGAAAGGCAGGAAAGTTATCTTACTCTGGAAAACTAGCAGGTTGAACTAGCTTTCGGGTTATAATGTCCTGTGGTGATTTGAGGCAAAAAAAAAAAAAAAAAAAAGCAAGTACGTAAACACAGCTTTTTGTAGCTTTTATTAGGGGCTAGCTATAATCCATAGCATGAGTGAAATCACATGCAGTCAAGATCCATAACTGATACTGAAACACAGGCAGGAGTCGAACACGAGGTTATAAGAGTTATAAAGGTTAGAAAGAGGTGTAGTAGGTGTAGCACACACACTATTACACGATGTCCTGGTGGTCCCCATATGGACATGGACTTCGTTTCAAAGAGTGTGTAGGAAGCTGAACTTTACTCTACGCAGCATATGTTTCATTGGCGGATCGAGCATTAGATCTGTGTGTCTATATCCATGTGGTTGTGTTATCTTGCTGAGGTGATTATGTGTGTATGTAAGTGTAGCAAACTGCCTCTGTGTCACAAAATCAAAGTCCATGTTTAATAGACATGTATTCAATTAATTACTTTATATCCAAAAATGTCAAAAATCCTTGTCCTGCTTTCACACATACACACACATACCCACACACACACACACACACACACACATATATATACATACACACAAACACACACACCCACACTCACACACCCACACACCCACACCCACACACACGCCCACACACCCACACCCACACACAAAATTTGCAGAGACTTTTCCACCCCATCCAAAAACAATCACAGCAGTGACATTACCGGTTTTCCATTTCCTCCACCTGTGCACACTGTGCGCCTGTGACCTCTGCATTGTTTCGTCAAATGCTCGTTTAGTTTGGCTCGCCATCTGTGTTGCGCTTCCCTGCTGCGTCGCATACGTTGTGGTGCGAAGACTCGCTAAATAGTGACAGTGTGTGTTTGCATGGCAAAGCCTGTGATTAGATGCATATTTACACAGATGCTCTTTTAGCTCTCGTGCTCCTGCTCTCACAATAACAGGCGACAATAACAATAACAGGCGACAATAACAATAACAGGCGACAATAACAATAACAGGCGACATGGGTGGGAAAGTTAGCGGGCTAAAACTACCTGAACAATTATCATCCCGACACTCAGCTTCTATTCTTTGAAAAGTAAGGGGGATAGGGGGAAAACTCACAGAAATCTTCACCATGTCAACAATTACACGTTTTCTTTTTTTTTTTTTTTTTACATCCGTTTATGATCCTGTGAATGAGCTGTTACTATAGAAACGCTAACATGCTGTGGTATAATGTGAATAATTCACTATAATTATAAATAGTTATGAATGAGATCTCATTCATAATGAATTATGTATAAGCCAGATGTAAAAATACAGTATGCTAAATACACACATTTATTTATACCTGTATTTCAGCTAAGCTTTTAATTAAACTAGCTAAAAAAAAAAAGGAAGCTACAAAGACAAAAGATAAGAACACTACAAGTCACTTCTGGATTTAATTTCTGTAGAATGCTTTAAATGTAAATACTAATGTAATGCTAAAGACTGAATATATGCCAGCTAGTCAACATCCAGTCCACTGCGTGACAGTGCTAGGTGCAAACATGTCTTCCTAGTCATGATGGAGAGATAGAAAGATGGTGAGGAGGTTTTCGTCCTGAGGGGGGCCAAAGTTTGAGTTCGGCTAATCCAACGCTAATATGAAGTGTTGTCAGCTAGAGAGTGAGACAGGCTTGCTGAGTGATCTGAACACCCGGGAGGGTTACCGAGCCCTCTGCAGGAAACGTGAGGGCTATTTTAAGCTCCTTGCCTCTTGGATGCACTAAGTGCTCAGGGAACGTGGTGTTTGTGGGCTAAAAGTAGCTGTGTTCAGGCAGAAGTCGCTAAATATTTGATGTTCGCAACCAGCTAAGATGAATAAGCTAGTGCTAAATATAAATGAATGAAATCTGCAGTGATTATTTTTGGAATATTTATACACATGTACAGATCCATCATGTGGATTTGTTTGTTTCTGTAAACTACACGCTATTGGTCATTACACAACTACCCCGTTTTTTGTTTTTTTTTAAATCATACAATATTTTGAGAAGCATTATGTAGAACCTCTACTAGCGAGCATGCAACATTTGTCCACACAATGAACTTTCATGAATGCACTGGATGACAAAACCCTCCAAAATAGTGCACTAGCTAGTGAATAGGGTGTGATTTTCAACACAGCCCACGTAGATCACTAGATCACTAGACTAGATCACTTACGTCGTCTAGAAGAACATAGAAAGAACTAGCATCAAAAGAAATAGCTTAATAGCTAATAGGCTGAAACTACATCGATAATCCAGCCCTGTCACATATTTCTTAACACTAAAACACAAATGATTAGAATTTATTCAAGAGCAACACATCATACTTTTTATCCATTTATAGGTACGTTTACATTGTGAAACATCTGCAAAACAAGTTCTCGTGTACGATATATTAGCTATAAACAGTCGTTCCCTGACCAGCCTCTGTTTTTTTCTTTCTTGAAGTTAATAAGACAAAAAAAAACAAAAAAAAAAAACGCAGCTTGTCATGTTACTGCGAAACTGCAAAAAGCGTAAAGATTTACTTCTGATTGTTACAAAGCGCTGACACTGGAGACTCCTTCCATAAACGTTAAATAAACGCCTCCTCACAGAAAACACTACCATATTAACGATTATGTTTTTCGTTGTTAAATAACATTTTTACATTTGTTTACTACTAGGTTCAGTTTACGCAAATCGTCCATGTGTACCTTGTTACAACAGAAATGTTAACATTTAAGAATGAAATGAATGAATATGAATTATCTGTATTTCTATTAAATTCTCCCAAAATGGGTGAAAAAAAAGAGCAGGGAAGGTGCTTGGTTTGCGTCATTGAATGCATTTAGTGACATCACTATCTGAGCTCGTATGTAGCCCCGCCCCCAAGCCAGTTTTATACAGAAGCACTGAGAAAAATGTGACTTTTAGATATGAAATTTAACCCAAATATCAATCGATATAATCAGAATAAGCCATGTATATAACAACATATTAAATGCAGGGTATTTTAGTTTTTCTTGATGACTCTGAGCTGTATTTTTGTTTTGTTTTTGTTTTTTTTTGCATACTAGCATTTGGGACACAGCCATAAATCTGCATTCCCACAAACAGGCGCATGTTATTACTGTTAAACCTCATGAATTGTAAATGAACACAGAGACACACTGATGTGTGAGAGTGCATGTGAATGTACATGTGAGTGTGTGTGTGTGTGTGTGTGTGTGCTATTTTTAGCTTCTTGTTGCTGTTAGGTTGGCACGTGAGCTCTGCCTTCCCCAGTGTAGAGAGCGCAAGGAATACTGCGAGGTGGAAAACAGCAAAACAGCATCAGTCACAGTGTGTGTGTGTGTGTGTGTGTGTGAAATTGTGTGATTGCGCTTCCTCTTATTCCAAGTCTGAATTTGCCATGACATTTGTAAAATGTTCACAAATATATGAACACACTGTGTTTAGAGAGTCAGACCTGTGTCAGTGACCAAGTGAAAAGACTTTTAATTCTATTAATTCATATTAATGCTCGTACAAACACGTTATCGTTTCTATAGTAACGGTTAATTCACAGGGACTTCTATGGAGGACATGCCACATAATCTAAACCTAATCATAAACAAATCTAAAAACTGTTAAATTTATTGGTAACTAGCTTTGCTTCTTTCAGATCTATCTCTGCGCTGCCCTTCACGAGAACGTTTATCAGCTTCCAAAACAGCAGTGACATTTATGAAGGCAGGAGAAGAACTATCGTCCCTGTCATAATTTATCGTCCTCATGGCGTTATCATGCTGTGAATGGCGGTGGACACAAAATTCCTCCTTTGTTGCGTTCGCTTTTTTAGATTCGTGACGTTGATGTGATCAAAGCTCTAGAAAAGAGAAAAGTCGCCCTCTGAAGCTGTCGATCACGGGGACGTCGTCAGAAATCACAGTAATAATGACGCAAGAAAGAGAGGTGTGTATGGAGATTAAAGCCGGGAGGGTTTGTAATAGTAAACTGGGATAAACTACAGGTAAAAATATCTTTTAGTTTTACACACAGAGCATGTAAAAAAGTCTACACACCCCTGTTAAAATTGCAGGTTTTTGTGATATTAAAAAAAAATTTATCCAAGATAAATCAGGTCAGATCTTTTGGCACCTTTAATATGATATAGCATCCAATAAAATTCAAGTGAAAAACAAATAGAAACATTTTAGAGAAAAAAAAAAAAGAATAACCTGGTTGCACAAGTATGCACACCCGTTAACTAATACATTTTGCTTGTAATACAGCACTCAGTCTGTATTACTGTGTTACAAGATGCCCCTGATATCAAACCTGGTGCACCTGTCCATTGACCCCAGTATGATAAAATATCTAGAAAAAAAATCGTTTATGAGATATTCTCAGTATGATTTTATAGTACATCAATTCTAGGAAATTTTTCTTGAACCAGACTTGTGCAAAGGTTCATGTTTGTCCAATTTGATGCTCTCTAGAAACATATATGTCCTGCCCCTGAGGCAGGGCGTGCTACACACACACACACACACACACACACACACACAAACACACACACAGACACACACACAGAGCATGTGAGCTTTCTGTCTGCTAGGTATACAATCAGTATAATTGTTGCACATTTTTAGGTTGAGCTTTCAATCCATGTGTTGATTGATGACCTTTATGACCCCTTTACCTTCAGTTAACGATCTCCTCCAACGTGGTCAGGTGTAGGTGCTGGGCAACAGAAGAAGAAGAGAGAACTTTTTTTTTCAGTTCTCCTCGTGTTGGCCCTGAGAGATCGCTAATCGGTTTATGGATTCGACTGAAATCTATAAGGCTTTTGCTGATTTGTTTACAAGATTTTGATTTGCTCATTAAAAATGAACACAGTTTGATGAATTGATGATTTCACAAACCAGATTTCCTACTTTTTCACGTCCTCGAGTCTTCTTATTGATTGACAATAATGAGTCATTTACAGAGGAAGGCACGGATTGAGTCAATACCAGGTGTTTGTAGTGTACAGATTAGGAGTGTAATGCAATGGAATTCTACGAAGTGTACCCAAAGTGGGTGTGGCCTAAACCGGAAGAGGGTTTGTTTGTTTTTCACAGGTAGAAATGTCAGCATTGTCAGCATTGACAGTTCCTCAACCTCAGCTACATCATCAGTTTTTATTACTGTTGGGACTTGATATTTTCTAATGAAAAATGGTTGGTTCTAGGGGTGTAACGATGCATCAATATAAAAGGCAACAACTGAAATGAAATGAGTCCTTCTCTACTTCATAATCATTTGCGAATTTTAAACCTTAGCCTATTTCAGATACTGAACAACGTTGGTCACATATCGATGTGAGGATACTAAATCATATGGGAACGTATAATATCTCAGTAGATTCAGTCGTATCATGTGGAAACCTGTGGTTTACACTCCTAGTTGGTTTTATTTCCCGAAATACTGTAAACATGCTAGTAGCTTAATTTAAACTGCCATGACCCTGACCAGGCAGTTACTAAGGATGAATACGAGAACACTATAAATGAATCACACAGTGCCGCACATTCATGTTAATGTTGAACATGTTTTTTTTTTGTTCTGCATCTTCTTGTCTGCCTACTCACTCACGCCCACATGAAAGTAAAAACCTCCCACTCATGCGACTTTTTTGTTGCATCCCACACGATCTCAATCCCCAGGAACATGAAAAAAAACACAGTGTGCGTCTTGAGGTTACACAGAATGATGAGCGTCAGGTCTGTGGGCGGAAAAGGCCTTGTTGATGAGAGGGGTCAGAGGATGATGGTTCGGAAGGCTATGGCAACTCAAATAACCACTCTTTACAACCGTGGTGAGCAGAAAAGCATCTCAACATGTTGAACCTTGAAGCGGATGGGCTTCAACAGCAGGAAGACCACATCCTGTCCATTCCAAGAACAGGAATCTGAGGCTACAGTGGGGACAGGATCATGCATGCTGTACAGCTGAAGATTGGAAAAAAGCACCAAGTCTCCGAGCTTGTGCCCACTTTTCCGTTTCATTTATTTTGCATGTCTTGCTCTTTTTATTGAACCCTTTTCTCTTCTGTAAATATGTGACATATTCTTTTTGACGTATGTCTTTTTTTCACTTGTTCTAAATCTCCTTTCGGCCATATATGAACTTGATTTGATTCACTTTGACTCTGAGGACTGGAAAAGCTCTGGAGCTGCTTCTAATATCCCGTATATGCGCTGTGAAATTCGATTAGCATGCCTGCCTATTGGACATTTTTATTAAAGATGACTCATAGTGCGTGGAAAACAGACGTCAAAGCTTTTGGCTCGCTTCATGTCTGCCTCTGATGTATGCCGAATTTTGCCCACCATGTCATATATTTAATATTTTTATTTGCAAACATTCATTTGTTATTATTTTATTTAATGGCCTGAAGCAACTCGGATTTAACATATGGTCTGAGCATAATGAGCATACGTGGCATTCTGATGGATATTTCACATGAATCCTACCAGCAAAGTTTGCAGAGACTCATCAAGACATCAGTAATGGCAGACAGAGACATCTCGTCCCATTTAGAAAGGCAATAATAAGCGTATGGGACTCCAGAGACGCCATTCACAGTGCTCTGATGCGGGACAATCCACAGCAGCAGAAGATGAGTCTCCAGTGTGCTAACCAGATACTGTATCTAGAGAACCACAACCTTACTCTTACGTTTTTGGGTGAACTGCTGTATTAAATGGATGAATAGAAGGAAAACATGGGCTTTTTACTGGAAGAAAATTGTGCGTCTGCCTTCATTTCACTGCAGAATGTCTTTCTGTTTGATTGGCAGGTTCATGACGCGGCACTGACAGTGATCGTGTCTTACAAAGACGCCATGTGAGGCAAGAAGCTCGAGTCAAAGAAGTGCTAATTTTAAGATCAAAGCTTGTCTTGTTCCAGTAAAGCTCATTATTAGTACCAAATATGGAATATTGTGTTTTATGTTAAATCCCCACCCCGTGTGGCTGTGATGTGCAAATAGCTAACGTCCTTCCACAAGGACAGCTATGTTTTATCCACAGAAACGTTCTGGGCATCAAATCTAATGAAAACACCACAGGAGATGATCCTAGATTAGCTCTTACCTTGTGATTATGCATATGGATGTGAGGCTCTGGTATCAACTGGATCTTGTGCATTAATTGGTAGAGATTCAGAGAGAAGGTGATCTTACTGTATATGAAAGAAGGCATCATGTTTCCGAGGCATAAAAACTCTTAACAAAATCGTACCTTTGACTGTTACAAAGTGCTGACACTGGAGACTCCTTTCCAGAAATGATAAATAAATAAATGTCTCCTTACAGAAAAGGTCACCATGTCAAAGATTTTACAGTTTAAAGAAGTTATCTTGAATATTAAATATCAGACTTGAAAACAGCGAACAGAAACCCAGATCCCAGACTTGAATATGAGAATGAGGATTGTTTTTTTTTTTTTTTTTTTGCTTTTTTGTTATTTGGTGTGTACGAGCAGAAAAGAGTTGCTCGAAGCAACGTCAAGAGCAGTACCAGGTTCTGTGGAAAATGCTTGTGTTTAGTATCGATGCATGAACCCAATATGTCACTGGCAATTAAGGCACCACAAAGGAAATGGGCATTATTTTGACTCGGCGCTCAAAAAAAATGCAGGCTCACTTTGAAACAGTGGCAGGTGAAGGTCTGAAAGGGCTACGGAAATCCACCAGACGCATGCACTCTGCGCATGCACATATTTTTTCCACGGAACTGTAACCGATAAGCCTTCATTGTCCACATGACAAAGACTTAGCATTTGCCCGGGATTTGTCTGTCATGTACGAGTGCTCCAGTACTGTAAATGCTGTCCTTGGGGACAAGGGGGTCTTGGCTGAAAAAAAAACCCACATGGCACAAAAGAGCTGGAGGTTGGAGATGTTGGGGGATCTTGGTGGCTGACAGGAAACTGAACATCACATTCTAACAACATATATCCACAGTTAGCCAAAGGGAGTACATGATCGCAATCCAAACAGGCAGGGAAAGGTCGAAATCAGGAAATTACACAAGTAGAAAAAACATGAGAAAAGGTTACAGATAGACACATACAAGAGTTCGTCAGCAGAAATCAGCAGTAATGCCACAAAACGAAACTAATAACAAGAAACAGGTGCAAAAGATGATAAGCATGGACAGTTTAAGGTGGAGCTGGAGCAGCAGGAGGAAAAACAGGAAGAGCTGTGGAAAATAAAGTCGAAAGTAAAACACAACGCCTCAGAGATGTGTTTTTATCACCATTTAATTCTTTATAGAGATCCTGCAATGAATATCTGTTTGACACAAAAACTCCATTTCTGTAAAAACAAGTCAATAAAATGATCAAAGTTTGCTCTCAAGTGGCGCAACACAGAATGATGCAACAGCCATCTGTAGCCGGGATCCAAGAGAGCAAAACTGGCCGTGTTCTCTAAGTGGGAGGGGCATGCTGTCTCTGCCCTGTCAATCACAGAGACACTAGCCAATCACAGGTGTCTGGGAGCTCATGTATGCGGAAGAGGGTAGATAGCGATTTCCTCTGAGCGTGTTGCACCGCCCTGTGATGCAGCATGAGCAGTGTGTCTCTGAGGAAGCATGTGTTAGCATTCGTGCTCTCATGTTGGTAGGTGTCGTATGAAAGGTTAGAGTTAGCTAGCGGGAAAAATAGAAATGGCACGACCAAATTGCCAAATTGGCGAGAAAATGGGGAAGGGTTTTCCTTTCAGAGAGGATTCCAAGTAGAATACATTAAGGAAGCTAAGTACCTTTATCTACCCAATGAACACTTGAGAGACTCTTTTAATCTACACACTTAGGATTCATTAGTGATTTTGGTAAATTAATAAGCTGATCTTGAGTAGAATCAAGTGTGTTAGAGAAAGAGCAGAAAGCTATAGCTATATAAGATATATAAGGTATATAAGTATAAGATATCAAAGAGAAACCTTTAAGCAAATGTCACTACATGAAAAGGAGCGGCATAACCTCCTAGCTAGTTGGAAAGCTAGTCATTCTAATTAGTCAGCCAAGCAGCTAGTTAGCATAATATGACTATGTAGTTAAAAAGAAATAAATTGATTCACGATGTGTCGCTCTGACTTCGTGTTTCTTTCCCTATGTGTCACCATTTTATTCTCCTATCAGTATCTGGGGAACTGTGAAAGTTTCGCTAGCATGTAGAACCCTACAATCAGGTGCATTTCTTGAAAAACAGGAAGTAGAACCATTTTACAAAACTATTAACTCCCAATAAAAGCTTAATCAGATGCAAATTATATTCATATCCATTCTGACTGCTGCTTAATGAAATCATTTCAAGTATCCGGTCAAATTCTTATGTCAAGATCTCACTTTTCCATGAGAAATCTCTCTCTCTCTCTCTCTCTCTCTCTCTCTCTCTCTTTCGAGAACAGTATATTTCTAGCCATTTATGAGAAACTCACACAGCAGGAAGTTTTGGATTTTTGTGCAACTAGTAAAACAAACCTCCCGTTTCTGTATCACTCATGCACGGTGACTGAGCCTCCAGGCCTGACTCTATCTTTAGTAAGCTTGATGGATAATTTCAGCATCCACTGTTAATATTTCAGAAGAGGGGGGGAGCTTTCGCTTGGACACATTTGCAGAAATAGTGCCGTGCTTCGCAGAGGGTTGAATAATAAAAGAGAAAATTTTTTAAAAGCATGCACAGCATGGGTAAAAAGCAGGTGAGAATCAGTTTTTTTAAAGGGTGCACTTTTGGGGTCAATTTTTTATGCAGTTGAACATTTACAGATATACACTGGATTATAAAATGGATTAGAGTGTTAGTGTGGGAGACAGTGTTTTATTTTAGTCCAGAACACTCCTTCCCTTTTCTTTTTTTTTTTTTTTTTTAATTTTATACATAAATTAGTCAGTGATATATGCAAACAATTGCCAAGCTGTAGCAATGATGCTAATCAGACTCATAAAAAAAGTAAAAATATATAAAACATTTTGTTACAGTGAGGTAAAAAAAAAAAAAAAACCCTGTAATTAGAATTAGATCTTTATTTAATTTTTTTAAGAATTTACTCTATGACATAACTGACACTGATAACAACTTATCAGAGTTAAGCTAGCACCTCTCAGCCAGGAGACGAGCTAACTAGCCGCTAACATTTTCAGTTTTCACTACAAGTTTAAGAATGAGAGCCAGGAAATTGGACATAAAAGACTAAAAACAACTAAGTATTCCTTATTTCCCCCAGTGTTTTGGGGAGCTCATTTCATTACCTCAGACTCTCTTGCCTCAGAATACAGAAGTATTGATTTTAATGCTAATTATTCCCTTTAACACTAGCCATCTATACAATTAATTCATAATCAAACCTATTTTCCCCCTTCATTTTTTCATTGTTCAACAGAATGAAGAGGCTTTTTATGTGCTCTAGCTTGCTATTAACTAGCTTGCTAACAACTTAATGACAGTTAAGCTAACACCTCTCATCTGGGAGACATGCTAGTTAGCTGCCAATATTTTCAGTTTTCACAACAAACTTTTCACAACAAACTCAGTGAAAGCCAGTCACTGGACAAAAGACTAAAACCAACTAATTAGCTTTCTTTTACTTTCCAGTGTTTTTGGCTCATTTCCTTACCTATCTTTAACATAACTTGCTCGCTAGCAGCTTAATGAGAGTCTCTTGAGCTAGTTAGCCACAAACATTTTCACTACAAGCTTGCAGTGGAAGCCAGATAAGGGACAAAAAGACTAAAACCAATTATTTAAAAAAAAAATCTTTACCTTAAACTCCCTCATCTGAGAATTTTGTTGTTGTTTCCTTCTTTTTTAGTTAAAACCATTTTTATCCATTGATTTTATTTTTCTGTTTGGTCAGTGACAAACTGTTAACTAGCAAACTAGCACTTTAATATGAGTTAAGCTAACACCGCTTAGCCACCAATGTTTGTATTTGAAGCCCACAAGAAATTGGATAAAAGAAATAACACTAACTAGTTATCATTCTATAGCATTTTGCTAGCCAATTTTTTGCTAGCCAAGCTTAAAATTCCACATCTCCTACAACTTTTATTCCCACAATATATTTTTTTCTAGCTTCCATTTCACTCATTTGACCTGAATTTTTGATATCGGACCCTGCTTGTAAAACATAAATATTATAGTTGTCGGTCCAGTGGACCATCCACTCACAACACACAGTTCATACATTAGCAATGCCTGAGAACCTTTTTTTGAAGGGCACACCTGGGTGAATTTTCCGCATGATCTCTCTTCATATTCTCTTCATCTTCTCCCAGAAATGCAATAACTGTGTCACAGATGTTACGTTTTATTCAGATCCACCATCCAGGCCATGGCTCCTTTGTCCTTTAAACCTCATCAGCTCATAAGAGGAGAATGGCTATCTTTATAGTGCTGATGAAATTTTAACCCCAGGGGCATGGTTTGGCTGTAATCAAAGGTGTTTAAACATGACCTTCAATGGGTTGGAGAAGATCATGAAGAAGAAGCCTTTATTTGTCACATATACATTACATCACAGTGAAATTCTTTTCTTCACATATCCCAGCTTGTTAGAAAGATGGGGTCAGGGCACAGGGTCAGCCATGATACCGCACCCCTGGAGCAGGGCCTTGCTCAAGGGCCCAACAGTGGCAGCTTGGCAGTGCTGGGGCTTGAACCCCCACCCTTCTGATCAGTAACGCAGAGCCTTATCCGTTGAGGCAAAGGCAAAATACTACAACTGTAAAAATCTCAGTCTTTATGACAGAGGGGTATTGATTGGCACAGCGGAGTCGTCAGAGCGGATCACTGGTCTGCATGTTTGATTTGGCACAGGTTTTACATCAGATGCCCTTCCTGACACAACCTTCCCATTTTATCTGGGCTTGGGACCGGCACTGAGAGTACATTCCCAGCAACTGGGTTGATTCCTCTGGTGCTGAGAGTGCAGAATCCTCAGCCACTAGACCACCAGGGACACCTTTATAACAGTGCTTTAATCGGGCAAAATGCATTTGGCCTTCCCTGTATCAGTAAAATCTGATAGCACATACCCAAAGCTTTTTATTTCAAACACTATTAAATGAGTTTCCTTTGGCATTGTGTGTTAAGTACAATAAGGTAGGTGAGGCTTATGTTACTGTCAGTCACAGTGAAGGAGGTGAGGCCAATCTACCTGTTGGTCCCAGTGAAGGAGATGTGGCCTGTGTACCCATTGGTACCAGTAAATGAGGTGTGGCCTCTGTACACACTGGTCCCAGTGAAGTCCTTTATGTCTGCCAGTTCCAGTGAAGGAGAGGTGGCCTACGCACCTGTCTGTGCAGTTAAGGAGGTGTGGCCTAGGCTTGGCTGTGCAAGTTTTGCTTAATCATTAGTAGGTCACATGACCATATTTATTTACGTAGGTTGTACCTGTGCTAGGAACTCAATAACTCATGTAAAAAAAAAACCTCCCGGAAGTGTTACTTCTCTAAGATTTTAAACATTGTCTTCATTTTATTGTTCGGCATTTTAAACTCAGCCAATACTCGACATCTGTTTGGTTTTGGCAGGAGACAATAGAAAAGAGCGAGCGCTTCCTGGAGTGTTACTAAGTTTACTGAAGAAAAAGCATAAAACCTCGTCAGAATGGAATCATTACCAGCGTGTTATTTTGGACCAGATATACTGTATTTTACCTCGGGTCATTTCTACTGGTCGTTTTATAGAAGGTAAAACACGGCATAAACTTTGTAGACGCAGGAGCGTGTAGTTTATAAAAAAAAAAAGACAGATTCAGAGGACTAATTTCCCAGTTAGTAATTACATTACTCCACCTCCACATATAAAATGGATTCAATCTGAATCAGGCTAAAGACTATTGATTATATATATATATATATATATATATATATTTTTTTTTTTCAGTTGAATGTTAATGGTTGAAAAAGGGCGTGATGGAAATGAGTCACAAAAGGAATGTTGAAGTGAAGTGCTAGTGTTAAAGATGATAGCATGGTGGTGGTAGCACAATGTGCATGTTTCAGCAGGCTGTCAATGATGAACCAAAGATACTCATTTGCTCAATCTTTCTCTCATTTTATCTCATTTTCTGTCATCATTCTGCTTGACATATTTTCAGTTTGTGCAGTTTCCATCCTCTTTCTACTACCTTTGATAATTCCAGTAAAGAAAGGTTCTCATCAAAGGTGTTTCATTATCAGTGTGAATCGGGACAGATCTAAACGCTGTTCACCTTTGCCTTCGACGAAGGACGCAAAGGCTGCTGATGTGGACTGGTTTGAAAATTTGAGTTCGACACCTCTGCTGTAGATATTGGCACCTCTACTTTAAAGCAGCAGGATTTTACAACCTACCTAGACAGCTGTTGGGAGCGGAGTGATCCTGAATAATGGAAAATGGCACCAGCACTGGGGTGACCTGAACACTTGCAAAGGAATACCTCACACAGAAAAAAAAAAACAAAAACAATAAAGCATGGGGCTTGTTAGCATGAAACTTAAATCATGCTAACTATTTGTGAAGCCCCATCCAGGGTGTATTCCCATTTCACACCTAGTTTTCCCAGGACTGGCTCTGGATCCACTGCCACCCTGACCAGCGTAAAGCACTGAACGAATGCTACTGATGGCAATGTTTAGGAACCAAATCAGGCAAATCTCCACCCACAGACCGTGCTAGCCCCTTTTTCAGTCTCTATAAAGCTCAGAAATATGTTAATGTGCATGGATATTAAATCATCTTCACACAAAATCTTCCATGCGGAAAAATCCCTAATGCCACTGTGGTGGGAATTGGTGTCACTCTATGTTTTTTTTTTTCTTTTGCCAATTATTCAATGCTTCATTTGCTGTTTGGGATCGACCATTGGAAAAAATGTTTTCTTCATAGCAGATTGTTCTCTTGTGAGCACCAGCTAGGCCAGCTAAATAATTAAAGTGCCGTTAAAATTCTGCTAACTCAGTAATTGTGTAGAAAGTGGATAGAAATGCAAGCAGGGAAAGATGGGAATGAGAAGAGGTTGGTTTCATGCAGAGGTAGAAGAAAACTCGAAACAGAATTAAACCAAGAAGGCAAGGGAAGTCAAGATGATGAAATGAATTGAGAGCCGAAAGAGCATGGAGAATAAAAAAGTTAAAAGAACAGAGATGTAAACCAACAAGGGAGTTAAAGAGGGACAGCATCCAGTAGAAAACTTTTTATCAAAGAAGCTGAAGAAAGATGTTTGAAAGAGACACCAAAAGAAAAAGAAGCTGAAAGGATGAAAGAAAACAGTGACCAAAAAACCCTGGTTGTTCCATGCACTTTTCAGAAAATTCTCCAAATGTTAAATCGAAATATTAAATGAAAGGAAAAAAAAAGTGAAAAATTAGAAGGCTGCACTGAAATACATATTACAGCATCCATGGACAGCTTCTGACTGTAAAACATTTTATGAACGATTCAAATATTAAGTTATTATTGCAGCTAACAGCTCAGATTGATGGTCTCGCTATTGCATTGTGGGTCGTGTAGTACTTCAGCTATTATTAGTTTGCAAAGTTAGAAAATAAATTATAATCATAGTTTCATCTTTATCTTGTAATATACAACCTCTCGTTAAATGCGTATAGAGACGTTACGAAGAAAAATAACGCTTGGAAGTAAGAAGATCATTGGTGCATACGGTGAGTGTGTGAACCTGGTAGCTTGTTTTGCTAATCTGCCAACAAAGCTAGTACGAAGCCGAGCACGTAGCGTGTAAATCAAACAACCAGCTTTCCCCCCGGACAGGCCACGCCCACAAGCAGCTGCTACACGTCAACAAAAGATCAACTGCATAGACTAATGGAAGGTCCTTATAAGGATTATAAGACAAATGTGTGTGTGTGTGTGTGTGTGTGTGTGTGTGTGTGTGTGGGTCTACCTGTCTGTCTGTCTGTCTGTTCTGCTGCAAAGTCAGTCACGTTTCACTTTCAACTCTCACGCCTCCCGCACACACATACATGCACACACACACACACACACACACACACACACACAGGAGAACAAACAGAGTGTGCAGCCATGCAGATGACACGCACGTTTAAGCTCCTGTGCACATTCAGGTTCTGTTTTACACACACACACACACACACATGCACTTTCATTCACATCCCTCACACACACATACACAAACACACACACACACACACACACACTTTTTCTCTCTGCATGTGTCCATAACCTGCCACGTTGGATTGACCATCACGCCATGTTCTGCACACACTCTATTTTTCCACCTTGTCATCTCTCTCTCTCTCTCAAACACACACACTCACACACACACACACACACACACGCACACATACTCCCGGTGTGACGCGTTTGTTTCATCCAGTACTCTCAGTATATGAATGTGATGGTCCAAAAATAATCTCTCTCTCTCTCTCTCTCTCTCACTACCTCCCTCATCCCTATTTGTCCCTCTCTCTTGTTTACATTCTCTTTCTGTCTCTCGTTATACCTCTCTTTCTCTTCATCTCTTTTTCTTTCTGTCTGTCACTACTGACTTTTCGCTCTCATCCCTCTATCTTTTGCCTTTTCTCTCCATCTCTCTGTCAGTGTGTTCCATTCTGCCTCTTTCTTCTTGCTTGTCTTTTTCTCCCCTCTCCATCCCTTCCTCCCATTTTATCATCCATCTCTCTTTTTTTGCTCTTTCTCTCTCACCTCTTCTTTTCCCTCCCCCATCTTTATTTTCTTTCTTCTCTACCCATTTCTTTTTCTCTGGCTCATTGTTTTTTTTCTCTTTCTCTCCCACTTTTCCCTCTCTGCCTCGTCTTTCTCTTTTTCTCTACTCCTCTCCATCTGTCTATCCATCTATCTCTTAAACCCATTACTTATTCCCTTGTTCTTTCTTCCTTCAGAAAAGCAGGAGAGGACAGAATGAAAGTGGGGCATGTGAATTAAACATCTTAGAAGAATCATTAAGGGATTGCGGGAGAGAAGAAATGAAGATGTCCTTGAGCTCTATCTCTCTCTCTCTCTCTCTCTCTCTCTCTCTCTGTGAGTGTGTGTGTGCGTGTGTGTGTGTGTGGTCAGAAGGTGTTGATTAATTTTCTATAACAGCAGCTCTGACAGTAGTGCAGCTGGGGTTTAAAATGCATCTTCAATGCAAAATTCAGCTCTTGTGTACCAGAAGAGACGTGTGTGTGTGTGGTTGATGAAGCGTAAAAAAAATATTGTTAAATAATTCATATCAGTGAATTGGTGCATCAGATGCTAATGTTTTTTTCTATCTAACAGATTCTGCATTAGATTGTCCATCAGCCATCTCGCACTCCAGTCTTCTCCGGTAGTGTATTAGTGTATTTACGGTACACGTGCTAGTCCTTGTACTGATTTGATTGACACTACAACTCTGTGACAGCTTTTCCACAGACAGTTTTTTAACTGAAAAACATTCAAAAATATCAATCAGGATATTCTAAGACTCTAAACCAGTGTTTAATATTGGTGCTAATATAGGCTAAATTCACAAAATTCCATAGTGTTGTTAGCAGAACTGATTACCATAATCACCAAATGTTTTTTTAATTGCATATTGACAACATATCATAAATGACGCTAATGCTTATTCCCTCTTGTCTGTACATGCCACTTCCTTCTTCATCTTCATCCATTATCGAGGCTTTCCTCGTTAACCTCGTCTTCATGTCTCTGCCTCCCACACACACCTAACACGCCTCAGATTAATATCCGACTTGCGCTTCCTCTTCAATACCTTACACACATACATATTCATCGCTCATTTAAAATCCCATTTGAATATGAATATGTTCTCCATAAGATCATGAAAGAAAACATGCTCTATCTCTGATCACTTGACCTTCTGTCTTTCCCTCACACTACATACACACCCCATGTGCACTGCTATTGTTCTCTTAATCAGAAGATCAGGAAGGAGAGAATATAAACAAGCGAGGCATGACAGCATTCTATTAACCGCAACTCTTCAATACATTAAATAAGCAGAGCATGGGGACTGGACAGAGAGTCCATTAAGTTCTGGCACGACTCCTACACTGTGGACTGAAATGTGTCATTTGGAGACGTGCAGAAGAGTATTTCACATTCCACACACTGGATACACTGTTGAAAACGTTACTGACTTTTACTGATACACTGTTGAAAAATTTTACTGAGACCTTTATTGACTTTATTTCAAAAACATGCCTAGCGACAAAGATGTTAGTGACTGTCCTGCATTCAGCTCGCATCACAGCTGCTGGTTATATGAGTTGAGAGATTATGTTCACTCAACTCACCAGCAATGTGTAAAGCCTGACTGAGTGGCATTTGTGTAAGCCAGTGCTCCCAATGTCCAATCACTGATCACCATTGTTCCCAACGACCAATCACTGATCACCATTGTTCCCAACGACCAATCACTGATCACCATTGTTCCCAACGACCAATCACTGATCACCATTGTCCGACCAATCACTGAACACCATTGTCTCCAATGACCAATCACCATTGTTTACACAATTGTTTGAAGAGTGAGGTTTTAAATGTATGTGACGGTCTGAACATTTTTAAAAATAAACAGAGAATTCAGAATTCATAAATGCTTTTTACTTTGCTTACTTTGTCTTCATGGCATATTCAATTTTTTCCACTTTCGCATGTATTTAAATGGGCCACAGCTTCCTCGCCTTCCTTTCACTACCTACCCACAATGCCTTTAAATGCCAAAAAACACTGGACGGTTTTCACAGCTGGACATCTGCTGGTTTGACACGGACCATCTGCTTAGCAACAAAAAAATGCTAATCTACTGCCCTTATATAACTACGCATAATTATTTATTCATTTCTGACTTTAACACCCTGCATAACTACATATTTCATAACTCACAAGCCAATAAACTGATAACAGCATCACTCGGCATATTGCGAGTTATGACCTCAAATAAAAGTGGAGAAGATTTCCCTTGGCAGTCCCAGTTCATTTTATCACCCATAATCCATTTCATTCTCAGATAAGTACATCATCTATAAAGGAAATTAGCCGCTAGTGATGTTTCTCTGAGGATACGATACGTCATAATTATAGGGGTGCTCATGGAGGAAAATGGACACCTGGAATTTTCCAAACAGCACATTATTGTAGGGCACTAATAAGAGTCTAGTGACACTCTTTCAGGCACTTGAGAAGAACTCATTCACAAACAGGATGGAGAAGGCTTCATCTTTCGTCGAGAAGCACCATTTTTGTCTTCATTATCTCTCGCTGATGCTGTCCTCCTGTCGCTCGTACATGTGAGAGATTAGGAATTTGCAGACGTTAAGTGCACTCTTGTCAGCTTTCAGAACATTGCCTACTGTTTTTCTTTCAGTAATGAAAAGCCCTTGCTTGTCAGATTTTCCCCTACAACTCAGACTGTTTCCCTCTGTGTTACATCAAAATCGGAAAATCCTTTTTTTGTTTTGTTTTGTTTTTTTAATAAGGAATTTTTTTAGAAAGGATTTTTTAAAATTAAAATTAAAACTGATCTCCATTGTTCCCATCAACCAATCACTGATCACCAGTGTACCCAACAACCAATCACTGATCACTGTTGTTTCCAACAACCAATGACTGATCACCCTTGTTCACAACATCCAATCACTGATAACCATTGTTCCCAACAACCAATCACTGATCACCATTCTCCCCAACGACCAATCACTGATCACTGTTGTTTCCAACAAGCAGTTACTGATCACGGGCAATAAAGACTTTGTCAGCCATAATGTTACATTTATAGACTATTAAAGCCACTCCTAAGGGAGAGAGAAAAGTAAAAGAAAGATAAAATGAATAAATGAAATGAAATCAAAAACAAAACAGTTTGCTAACAGAACTGGCACAAATACGTTAATAAAAAAAGAGACGCTTTACAAAGAGATATTCTAGAGAAAATTCTAGGGAGGGAAAGTTTCAAGGGAGAGATGAGTAATGAATCTGGCGTAAATGTGTAGATTGAACAGTAGTAAATATCTATCTAATGATATGGGGCAGAAAGTAACCTGAATGTTTGATTGAATTGTTCCGTTTGGTTCTTGCTGAGTTTTGTTCAGTCAGTCCATAAATGAGGCAGTAAATGAGGCAGTAAATGAGGCAGTTAGCCTTAGTGATGTTTATGGCTACGTTTCTGCTTGTAGTAATGATTACAGATAGCTCTGGGGTTACCAGGCCAGGTTATGCTCAAGTGTAGGCTTAAAGCTAGCAAGCTGTACTTTTCTCCACAAAAGCACATCCCCCTTAAGTATAACAAGAGTGTGTAAGTGTGTGTGTGTGTGTGTTTCATTACCCCACGGAAGAACATATCGCTGAAAAGAAAGCAATTTTACCTCCTTCAATTGCTCTCCTGAGGAAAGAATGGGGTGTGAGATGAGGAAGGATGGGAAAGGGGAGAAATAGAAAAGAACGACAATACGGCAGATCTGTCACTCAATTCTTAGCACGCTGAACCTTGACCCTCTTGAATTGTGGTTGTCATGGTAATCTTAAAGTGAGGAGGAAAAAAAATTACATACATTCAAGGTTTCCTTGGTTCGAGGAAAAGTTAATATGGCATGCTTTTTTTTGAGAGGCTGAATTGTGTTATTGTGTCATACCTCGGTGGGTCTCGTAGTTCAGACTGTTAACGCTGAAGAGAGAAAAAGTGTAAAACAGCCTTGAATGGTGAAAAGATTGTGTACGTAGAGTGATGATTTGTGGACATAAAATGTTGGTAAGCAAGAGTGAGGAATTATTTCTGATCCACATGATGAAAGTTTGCTGGGTTTTTCATTTTATCATCACATATGCAGAAATATTTTCTTCCCATTTACTGAAAATAAAGCATAAAACTATCCAGTTAATTAACAGCTCCTTATTAACTCTGCTATTGATGCCATTTTTGATAGACGAATGATGTCTTTAAATAAGATTCATTAGCTTTAATGCATTAGCATCATTGCCATCAGAGCACAAACTTTTTGAGACAAATCTTGTACTTCATGTGCTGAAAGCAACGTTCTGGAAATTTCCGACAATTGATCTCAACCTCCAATGACAACACTTTATTTTTTCGCAATAAGTAACGAATAAAACACGTTAATTAATCAGTGACATGAAGCCGAGTTATCGTTACTACCCCAAAGTGGATCATTTTCCTATAACAGCACGTCCTGTAGTGCTCTATTCGTCTTACAACACAGCAATTTGCCAATGGTTACGATATTTCATTTATTAAAGACCTGAACGTCATACTTTTTATCTGTTTATAGTTACATTTAATGTTGTGGAACAAGTTCTCACTTGCATTATAGCAGCTATAAACAGGCATTCCCTCACCGCCGTCTTTTTTTGAAATTAATAAGAGAAGAAGAAAAGCAGTGTTTAACGTCGAGTCCTGAAGACTCTCCTGTGGTGGAAAACCTACTGACTGTAAAGTGCTGACACTGGAGACTCCTTCACCACATCAACAATTTTGTTGTGCAACTATTGCATTAACACAAACCTATGATTTGCGGCGTTTCTACTGTCAGAGCTGCTGTAATAGAAAATGAAGCAAGATCTTCTGACTAATCAGAATCGAGAATGCACTATAGAGGACGATGTCAGGAAATAATAACATGAATTTAAAAGCAAGGCCACCTACAAACATAGTACTGAAGCTAAAAGAGATTCTTTTTAAACAATATTCTAGCACTTTCTTAACTCTTGCATTTGACGTCATCCTAGCAGTTAAAATTCTTTTCAGAGCTGGAATTAAATTTTCAGTTTGAGTTTCACTTTTATGTTTTATTCATGAATTTTTGCAATGATGGTCAATATGTCCAACAATCAGATATCCTCTTGAGGACTTCGATTGCGGCTTGTGTTGTGAATTTCTCCTTCCTTTCCATCCTCGATCTGAAGTATGTCCTTGAATCCATGTCCAATAAAAGACAGTGGTGCTCTTCTGCAGTGTGTGTGTGTGTGTGTGTGTGTGTGTGTGTGTGTGTGCGCGTGTGTCATACAGTGTAGAGTAGCCGCGAGACAAATCTGAGTGGAACCATCACATCAGCAGAGCTGCAATGGCAAGGGACATTTTTGCTGACACGGAACAGGAAAGAATTCGAAAGGTCATGTAAACATCTAACTTTGTCAGTATTTCTGTAAACAGTGAACGCTGCACGCACACTAGCAAGCAATAACACATACATTATATCGCTAGCTTCCTAACTTGTTATTAACCTTGTCATTAACCCAATATCTCCATCCATCTTGTCTCTTTATTTTGTTCTCTCATTTCTCTCACCTTCCCTGCTGTAAGTGAACATGCCTGCCTGGGAATCCTTCATTCACACTCACACACACACACACACACACACACACAAACACACATACTAATTATAAATGGCTCATTTCGTAGGGAAGCCTGAGATCTATTTTTAAAACAAATCTACCGAATCCTTTTCACACCATTTGCTTCATTCAGTTTTTTTTCTTCTTCTCTACAAAACTGTGGCAAAACAAGACACGAGAAAACAAGTCTTGCCTTATCCTCAGGAGATTCTCAATAATATAATGCCATAGCTATGTGTGGCTAGGAGTCAAGAGAGTGAAATTTGAGATTTAAAAAAATCAGCGACACTAGCCAATCACGGGCATCTGTGAGCTCATGTATGCAGAAGAGGGCAGATAGCACTTTCCTCAGAGTGTTGCTGAGGTTGTCTTCAAGGAAGCACCTTCACCTGGTAACTTTTGTGTCATAGGAATTGGCCATGACCAAATTAGGGAGAAAATAAGGAGGAAAAAAAACGTACTCTAACCCGTTCTCTCCCGCCCTTCACATGCCTGAATGCTTCCTTGTCATTCGTCGGAAGTTCAGGTTTATAGATTAATTAGGCGTGTTTTTTCTGCCTCCTGCTGTGAAACTATATTTGCTTTACTGCCCTCATTTGCAATTAAAATGTTTTTTTTTTTACAAAATCAATGATAGTATGCATATGGACAGCTACACTGGACTGCATCTGATCTTAAAGGTGTCTGTGTTCTCTGATGGAAACTCATCCATCAGAGCATTCACATGTGAGTCACGTCCCATTTAATCCCGTAGCACCGAGGCCTAAAAATGACCGCCTGGCTGTATATGTACTGTATTTCTGATTATAACGTGACTGTAAGTGATCTTCGTCCTCAGCACAAGCTCATCAGAAACACAGACTACTAGAGAATATAGTCAGCTTGGTAAGGTTAGGTAAGGTTAAGGCGAATTTATCTGCTCTACAATACAAAAATAAAAAAAAAGTGTGAAAGAAAAGGCAAAACAGATAAGACCAGATTTGAGCCATGTTAATGTGGACCTGAGTGAAGGTCAGTGTTTTAGAAACTCTCCTTAATGAACTGGGAAACAAGGTGCAGGTGTTAATACTCAGCAAGATGGAGCACTGCATGTGCGCTGCCTGAGGTACGAGGTTGATGTTGGGGGCGTGGCTTAGCGAGAATTCTGCTGTGTTCTCTGAGCAACGAGCATCAGCGCCTATTCCAGGCAGTTTTTTTTTTATGTAGAATAGTGGTGGATTAATTTTATATTCAGCCACTGAGCGAGAGGATTAGATGACAGCTTAGCAGTGTGCTGGTGGTGAGTCATGTGTGTGTGTGCATATGTGTGTGTGTGTGTGTGTTTGGCTGAGCACAGCTTTTTCTGAGAGAATCAGATTTGTCAGTTCATTCAAGTTAAATTCTGCATCACTGTCTCATTTCATAATAAAACAGAGATTAGAGAGGAAGTCCATCTGTCAGCTTAAAACATATCTCTCTTTGATATGTCTCATATCATGTATCATAGAAACGTCTTCAACTACCGTGATATTATGATATTTTTGTGATATCACCCAAGTCCAAGATTCAGTTTACGCAGTTTGAAAGAATCTAGGACGTCAAAGCAACTATTTATTTTCCTTTTTTTGTAGTCAAAAGGGCAATATTAACATAACCTGATGCTTATCTTGGCTTTACTTTGATTATCTTGGAATGAACAGTGTGTTGTTTTTTTTAAATGAAGTATTTCCAACTTTGGTCCTGGAGTACTCTTTCTCTCCATGTTGACTTGGGAAGGGTCTCGTGATTACCTGATTCCACAGATATGGCATGTTAGATCAGGAAAAAAAGATAAAACAAGCAAGACCAGAAATGGAGAGTCTTTGGGAGGTTCGACTGATGATAAACGATAAACATATTTGATGAAAACTCAGGAAGCCTGGACAGAATGTTCCAGAAATATGTACTGCATGAATTAGTCGATGGTTGATAAGCTCAGGTTGTGTGTATTATCTGTAGTCTCTTTTGTTATGTTCTTCAAAACAGCAAGATTGCAGTGTATCATGGCATCACTGGACCTCGGCTTCAGGGCAATCAAAAGCTGTCCTTGGACTGCTCTCTCTCTCTCTCTCTCTCTCTCTCTCTCTCTCTCTCTCTCTCTCTCTCTCTGTGTGTGTGTGTGTGTGTGTAAGACAGGGCAAAATCTTGGCTCTCGGACATAGCCAGACAGCGTCGTAATCATCGAGTCCTGCAAAAGGTTTAGTCACATACACTCTCTCATGCTCTTTCTCAGTGTCCCCATCTGTTCTTTAATGAAAATGGCTATAAAAATGCAGCTTGGAAAAGTTGGAAAAATATAAAAGCATGTTTAATGCTGAAAACCAATCTGAGTTTAAAATAAAACCCAAGACTGGCCCAAATATAAACGCAGGGGGAAATACATCTAAATGTTCTTCCTTATTAAAGATAAACAGCTAGATATTATGGAATTATACTCTAGTGCTCTAGTTTATTCAGGATGGGAATGTTGAGAGGGAGAGAATGTGCTGTACGCAAATAACAACCTCCTAGCTTGGGAGTGATTTTGTTTTTTAAAACTGCATGTTTGACGTCCTTGTAAAACTCCAGTTTACAAGCCCCTGGTTCTGTCATTTTTATTGGATTTATCTAAGCCAAAGGTCCTGACCAGGTCTCCTCCTACGTGAATGGGCTTGCTCGATCAGCGAATTATTCTTTCTTCGAATTGCCCGTGAGAACAGCCTTCATTTTCTCCCGTTACACACACACACACCCTCCATCCCCTGTGTCAGTCTTCTGAAGATCAACAAACAAAAGCTCTGGGAGAATTCCCACCAGGAGAATTGACCTTGCTCTCAAACCCAGGAGAGATGAGGTTTTCTGGTATGGGCTCCGATTATCTGAAGAACTAAGACACCATGGCTGAAGGCTGAGCCACCATGGACTCTGATTAGCTGAAAAACTAAAACTCCTCTGATTACTAAAGACCTGAGGTGTCCTAGGCACTGACTGGCTTTAGGGCTGAGATGCCATAGAATGTGATTTACTGAAGGCCTGAAACTCCAAAGTCTTAGATTGGCTGAAGACATGAGACAGCATGAGATCTAACTGACTGAAGGATTGAGATGCTATGGGCCTGATTGGCAGAACGTCCAAGGCGTCATGGATTCTAAAGTCCTGAAATGCTGTGTGCTCTAACTGACTAATGGGGATCTTACTGACCCAAAAAATGAGACGGAAATGGTTGTTCACTGATTGAGGGGCTAAGACATAGTGGACTTTGATTGGCTGAAGGCCCGAAGCACCACTGGCCCTTATTAGCTTACCACCCAATGTCCCATGGGCTCTGATTGGCTGAAGACCCAAAATACAAAATACTCTGATCAGCTTAAGAGTTCAGACATCATGGATAGTGATTGGCGAAATCCTTGAAGTTCTACAGACTCAGACTGGCTGAAGGGTAGTGATGCCATTGGCACTGATTGGTTGAAGGCACTGATTGGCTCAATGTAGGTCCAAGCTGACATGGGCTCGGATTGCCCTCAAGCATGAGAAAGCAGGAGCTCTGACTAGCTGAAGGCCTGGCAAGTCATGGGCATTTATACTGGCTGAAGGTTTAAGACACCATGGAACGTAACTGACCGAAAGCCAGCATGGTTTCTGACTGACTGAAGGATGAGATGTCATGGATTCTGAATGGCTGAAGGCCTGAGGCACCATTGGCTCTGACTGGCTTACCACCCAAGGTGCCATGGGCTCTGAGTGACGGTAGGGGACACACTGCCCACTATTATATTACCATATTGTGCTAAATGAAAATTTATACACGCTAATACACGTGTCTCTGCAGACAACCACCTCCCTAATGAAACACAGATATTGCCCCTACTTCGAAGTGTCTTTGATATCAATAGCATTATTACCCATGGTTATTATCACGATATATCATATTACAGATTACGGCACATGCCTTATCCCCCACTTCTGTCCACCCAGATCTCCATAACAGCATAATACACTGGCATGCACACTCCACTCTGTCTCTCCCTCTTTGGGAGAGCAACGATGCTATGGTGACTCACCCGTGTGGACTATTATGGGATGCTACACGCTACAGTAAAAGAGATTTGGTGGATTTAATAAAGGCCAAAGTTCAGTCATCCCGCAAACAGGATGAGATGACAATTCGCTCGTAGGCTTTTAGAAAACATGTCAAAGGTCAGGCAGCCTGGACACTGTGTGTGTGTGTGTGTGTGTGTGGGTGATGAAAGTGTGTGGATGGGTGAAATGTGGAGGATGATAGTCACATTGCATTAGAATATATATGAAATGAAAGCCAATGGCTGTGTCTGACTCCTTTATGACCCTTTTCTCCTCCCACAGGCCCTGGTACCAAGGTATCCTGAAGGTTTGTGAGTTGTGACTGTGCAGTGTCATGTTTTCCAACATCCTGAGAGCTGTACAGTCCGTCCTTTCTTTATATCTTTGCTAATCTGTTGACCAGGCACCTCCCTCGCACACACACACACACACACAGCCTGACCCTGCAGATCTTCTCAAAAAGCCTGCAGGCAAACTTCTCGATCTTACTCTCGAAATAAACAACATCTTCAGTCCACTGTGGACGTGTCCCAAACCCAAACATTTATAATAAAAAGAACTGAGAGGCACGAATGCTTTCAGCTTAACGTCAAGGTCATTATCTGATCTGTTTCTCTGACTGTGTGTTCTGTGTAATTGATCACATGAAAAAGGCTACTGAATTGTAAGTTCATCGGAGGCCTCAGATGACATACATCCACACATTTGTGATTTGGAACACAGCCATGTAATGGCCATGTTCTCTATGGAGGTGTTTTATAAACCATAATGACCTTAATAATCATAATAAAGATAATGATAATGAAGGCTTTCACAAAGAGATGTGTTTATATTATTTCCTGTGTTCAGACGCAGATTAGAGCTGCTTTAATCTTATTACTCTTGTAATTCCTGTGATGCCACTGAAACAAACTAAATGAGGTATAATAGCACACAGTGAGATGAGAGGATGGGAGGCTTTGTGTTCTTTTACTGTATGATTAGTGGTGATTAGTGGTGAGAATATTGCCTTGTGAAGCAGGAATACACTCCATCCTTCCCATGTAGACTAATAAAAATAGTATTTGAGAAGCAGTAGGGACAATAACGCTTAACGACTGTGACTAAGAACCCAATTAAATCTGAAATGAAGCCCTACTTCTTATTCATTACACTGAATAATCGTTTTTCCACTGTGGCTGTGTCTCAAACCACATACCATATTCACTCTATAGATCACATAAACACTATTAGGGGTCCATTTTGGACATGTCCCAAACCACACATCAACACCATCACAAGCGTCTTGCCTCTCCATCATCATTCCACTGTGGATGTGTCTCAAATCATGGGCCCTATACACTATACAGGTCACATAAACACCATCTTCAGTCCAATGTGGACTCGCCAACAATATCAGTCTACTGTGGACTTGGTCCAAACTTGGTCCACCCTATTCACTATAAAGGCCACATAAACACCACTAGGGGTTCATTATGGATGTGTCCCAAACCACACATCAACACCATCACAAGCGTCTTTCCATTATCTGTCTGCTGTAGCCGTGTCCCAAACCACACACCCTATTCACTACATAGGCCATAGAAACACCATCATTAGTACAATATGGAGGCGTCCCAAACAACACCTATCTAATTGTACACATGTGAATGTGTGTGTGTGTGTGTGTGTGTGTGTGTGTGTCCATTCTGTTGTCTAATCAGTCTCTTGAATAAAAGCTCCTGCCTCAGCACAAAAGCATTTCGCGGTTTATTTCCGATATCGATACACACACTCTCTCCTTGTCCTGGCTTTGTTGTAGCTTGCGTATAGTGACACACACTCCTCACACACCGTTTCTCTCTTCAGCGCTACTAAAACTTCAGTGTGTGATTAGTTCCCTTGTTGTTGTTAAAAGTCAGTGGCAGGATCAACTTCTCGTGTGTAACGCTCTCACTGTGGAAAAGTTTGATGCCGTACAGAAGCTAATCGTTTCTCTGTGTTTAGCCGATAATAAATAATTACACTCTGGATGCATCTTTTTACAAAATATATTGCCAGGATGACATTCATCATATGTATATTAAGTGATTTACAGTATTTGAACTGATGATCATGGCAACTTGTACAACCAGTTAACCTTTCACTAATGTACAGAGCTTTATGGTGCTGACTAGCTTGCTACATATCTAACACGCTGTTAGCTAGCTTGTTCATTTTCTAGCTTGCTAACTAGTTATGTCAGTTCTCAAATGTAGGAAATTAAGTAACAAAAATCTATTCAAGTGTACTAAAATGTTATATTTTTAAAAGATTATGTTGCTAGCATGCTAATTAGTGGGTTTGCAAACTACCTAGCAGAATAATGTCAGCTATCATGTAAGAGTAGCGTAGAAATCAAACGCTATATTATATTTTTTGATACATACATATATATATATATATATATATATATATATATATATATATATATATATATATATATATATATATATATACATTTAAAAAAAAATTTTTTTTTGTATTTTGCTGCTTTTGTTTAAAGTGCAAACTCCTCCATTGGGTTCATCTCAAACTAATAAAAACTGGAATGACAGAGAGCATGTTTAAAAAAAAAAACAGTACTTGGGGCCATGGTTAACTCTCAAATTTAGTCAATTTTTCACACACATTCTGTCCTCACGTCCTCCCAAAACAGGTGTCTTCCTCCCTTTTTTTAATCTTACTTTGAAAAATAATTTTCTGAACATCTTCGAAGTTTTCTGTAATCATTTCTCTGCACGCCAAATTGGAATTTAAATGAAAACGAGAAACGTAATTTAAAAAAGCGTAATTGGTGTGCTCAAAGGTTCGGTGATGCGGAGATGGTCAGCAGGCTTCAAATGAAAATGGTAATTAGGACAAACTCAATTTCCTGTCTTAAGTAAAGAAGGGGGGAGGGTTTGCGTAAAGTGGAATATAAGTGAATTAGTAATGTGCGTCTCGCTTTTCTGGTTCTGTGAATGACCACAGGCATTTTCAATAATGCATACTGAAGTATACGCTGTGTGTGTATAGAAACACTGCCCTGCAGCTGAACCTAAGGTGACATCGTGTGATCCCTCAGGCCAACCACACACACACACACACACACACTTCATCTTTGATCTTTCATCCGTCTTTCTTACTTTGTACTCCTATCGTTCAGTCGTATGTGGTCTCAGAACGCCGAACCTCCGGAGAGCTCCCATGTCAGGGACGTCTGTTCTGCAGTAGCTCCTTTATAATAACATATACGTAAAATGTTTAATCGTTGATATGGTGTTATTGATAAGGTTTTTCTGAGGAGACGTTTGTTTAACATTAACAGAAGGAGTCTTCAGTATCAGCACATTGTAACTTCCTCGTTTTGTTTTCATCATCGAAAAATTAATTGTTCATGTTCATTCACGTCAACAAGATTAACACTTGATCATTAAACAACTTATAAAATTTAACTATATAAACTATAAACTTATGTTTACATAGAAATACCTTTATTTATACTGCGCCATGCTGACGAGTAGATTTCAAGCGGAAAGAAATCACTATGCAGTGTGGATTTAAGGTGTACTATACTATAAGTAATAATGTAGTGAACTATCCAGCATGTATGTATGATTTAGAGAATTGAGACAGAGCTACAAAATGGCCGACACCCCAATAGTTCCCCAATAACAGGAACTTATTCAGACATGGCATTTTGTCTTTCTTTTGTCTTTTGTCCTGTTTATTTTCTGTGAACATTTTTCTGCAGATAATATCAATCCTGCACACAGGTCCATTTTAAAAATGTGTAACTTTTCTTTTCTCAATTTTTTCGTAACTTGACACCATCATAATTGAGCTCTCAGCATCGTGTGTTCTTCCAAGAAGAATAACGAAATCATCCATAATCGAAGTCTTTCTGATAGATATGTGTTACATCTAAGCATGTTTGATTAGAATGTTAAAACCAGATCTTTTTAAAATCACATGACCTTCATACACTTGAGCAAGTATCTCTTACACATTTACAAAAGAAAAAAAACTTCCTTGGAAAGTGACTTTAAACGAAAAAGGATTACATGAAGTGTGTAAATGTCAGCTGGTGCGCCTTTGGTGTTTAATGTCAGAGAAGGACAAGTGAAGGATGCGTGAATAAATGTCAGATCACGTTCTGATCTGCGGTATTTCTTTTTATTTCTGATAAAAGAACTTTTGAGGAAGTATGTCATATTTGCAGGGGCAGAACAGTCATGTGACACGAGAGAAGACAAGAGAAAAGAGGAGGGATGAGGTAATTATTCTGTACTGGCTTAGCGTTTAGCTCATACACACCTTCCTTTCAAATTTCTGCTTTTAGCTGATGTGAGGACAAATCTGTAATTTAGGCAAAGAAAAAACTTTAGAAATTTTAGGAAAAAAATCATTATTATCATTATTCTACACATTTGACAGTCTGCCTTAAGGTTACAGCTAGCAATGATGACATGGCACAGACATATCTTTATATTAGCTTAGCATTCATCTCATACACCCTCATACCTTCAAATCTGTATTAGCGCTAATGTCAGGGGAAATGTAACAAACAAAGAAAGTATGCTAACAGTTCAATCCCCAAAACTATGAGCTAGCTGTGACTGTAAGCTAATAGTGTCAGCATTAGCATTTTTAGCTTAATTGTTCCCAAAAATGCACCTCCATTAGCATTGTCTGGCTATATTATCAACAAAACTCTTCACAGCTAATCTAGTTAACATCATAACTCAGTGTTAGCATCGCCTCCATTAGCCTACACTGCTCAGCTCATTTTTCCCTGCAACTCTGTTATCCAATTTCACTTTTATATTAACCTTCACACTAAGCTTGCTTCACTTTAAAGGAACTAACTCCAGAGCTTATTTGTCTTCTCTATAAACTGAGCTCAAGCCTCTCAGCAGGAGTGCACGCTGCGGCGAATTGGAAACCGTGCGGCTGTAATTTGTTCAGCATTTCGTTCAGTCGAGCTCCGCAGGAGGCCGTAGGATTGGCCCTGGGCCTGAAACAACACACTCGCTAAAACCCAATACTCCACGCTTCATCCTCCCGGGATTGGACACGGGCAGATTGACATCAAGAACATCAAGAGCAGCAGCTAGGCTAACGCTTTACTTCTGACAATTAAATTTAGCCTCCTTGGTGGACTTCCCAGACTTTCTACCTTGGTTTGCAAAACATTCCAGTAAGATTTACCTCACATTTCGAGGCACATTAGTTCAACAGGACTCTTAGTTTAACTAGCATAATAGCTCATATTCCTGAAGTGAACTGGAGCACATGAGAAACCAGAAAACACTCTCACAGATATTTAGCTCATTTAGTCATATTTAGTCATCAAGGAACATTTAGCTCATTTAGCTAGCGATCTTTTGGTTTGTACTGTAGCTTTCAGGTGAGGCTCGTAGCTATAGTTTAGATTGAGAAAATAAGTAACAGAAAGAAAGACAGAGAAACATTGAAAGACAGATTGAAAGAGAATGAACCTGAGAGTAAGAGAAGTTTGATTTAGCAGGTACTTTTGCGCATAATTTTCTTCGTCTCCAAAGACCAGTTGTAAATAAAACTCACACACATTCCACAGTACACTAGTTCTGCTTTTAAGTTAGCCTAATTAGCACAACGGCTCATTTTACTTGACTGATATCCTTTTTTTTATTGGAGCACACAAGAGAAACCAGTAGACATTTTCCAGCAGTCATGTTTTTGCTAAGCGCTAACTGACAGCCTACATTACCATGTACACAGTGGAACATTTAGCTCCTATAGCTAGGCTAATATAATTCACAAGTAAGGGAAGCTCTTAGCTACAGGTTTAGCATTTTGATGGATAAAGTGAAAATTGGATAAAGATTAAGATTGAGAACAAAAAAGTGACAGGAAAAGAAAGAACATTTTTGGAAGACAAAAAGACAGAGAGTGGAAGTGAGATTAAGAGACGCTAGATTTAGCAGTTTGAGTGATTAGCGCATCTTTTTATTGGCTCAAACACACACACACACAAACAGTAACAAAGCCAGGAGTCTGCTTATTAAAAATGAATCAAAGTTTGGATGTGGATTAAAGAGAATCATTAGCAGAGAAAAACCTAGCAAAAGCAGGTGGTCTCCTTTTGAAAGTTCATGTTTTCATCTAATTAATTCGTCCAAAAAAATTAAATGTACACTGTTTTTCCCCAATATATACTAGTATATACTCAATCAGCCGAGACACGTTCGGTGTGTGACGTTTGCTTCTTTAGTTTTACACTGGAGCTACGAAGCTAATATAGCTAACGTAATGAAAGCATATAGCTCCATTTTAGCATCATATAAACTGTGTGTGTGTGTGTGTCTATGTTTATGTCAACTTGATCCCTCACTTTATCAAGGGGTCAAATTTACTTGACCTTAAAAATGGCAAGGGCAAGTCAATAAGGGCATGGTAAAAACAGTAATGTGTGTGTGTGTGTGTGTGTGTGTGTTATAGGCAACAATGTGTTTACGGTCTCCTACATTCTCCCCTCTGAAGCCCTTCTCACACTCTGTTGTCAACATGACGCAATAACACTCAATATGGCTGCTCCAAGTGATGTCATAGCAAAGCTCGGTAGTCCAGCTGAGAAAACACACACACACACACATATGTATATGTATATATATATATATATGTGTGTGTGTGTGTGTGTGTATGTATATCCACAAATATATCCATACTAAGTACTGAGTATGAATAAACAGAACAGAATTATGCAAAACACAGCAGCTAGCTAGCTAGCATAACATAGCAGTGAAAAAAAACACTGTTTAACCAAACTATTGGTGTGTTCTAATAAAACTTGTGAATGACAGGACACGTAACTGACATGTGACTGACTCACTATTCATGAGGTAAAGTCATGAGAATGCTGTTGCTAAGCAACTAGGAAATATGGACACTCAGCATACAGTAGCTAATGACAGCTTAGCTAGTTAGCACATAGCTGTAAAGTATGTTGTACAATTGAAATAAGACACAGCAACTGAAAATGAGAGAAATATTTGTCAGGAATATTGACATTTACCTCAGAAGAAGCAGGAATATTGATGAATTGTCGGGAATATTGACATTTACCTCAGAAGAAGCGGGAATATTGATGAATTGTCGGGAATATTGACATTTACCTCAGAAGAAGCGGGAATATTGATGAATTGTCGGGAATACTGACATTTACCTCAGAAGAAGCGGGAATATTGATGAATTGTTGGGAATATTGACATTTACCTCAGCTCTTCATACAGTGCATTAACACTGCAGGAACCCAGTGTTAAAAATGATAATGTTCTCTTTAGTGTGTGTGTGTGTGTGTGTGTGTGTGTGTGTCCACAACCCTTCTGGCCCAGAGCACTTCTATAATTAATCATCTCATTAAAAAGAGTTTATCCAGTGACCTCCAGTGATTGACAGCCGAGGGTGTGGCCTTGGGCATGCTAAGGTCTCTGACTGGCCAGCTATCAAAATGCCGAATATCAAACTCATCTTTAATGAGGTCGCTCTCGAGTTCTCGGTCACTCACACACACACACACACACATACACACACACACAAACTGATGTCCTTAACTTTTCCCTAAGTCTGTTTCAGTCTCTGGCTATGTGAGTGTGAGTGTGAGTGCTCTGTCCTCACCTCCCTTGACTTCTCCTGTATATATTTTCTCTTTTTCTTCATCTCTGCATCTGTCCTCTCAGTGCTGCACCCAGATGACCTCATCAGTAATCATCCTCTCTTTATCCTTCACTTCTGTTCATTATCTTTATCTCTCTTTCATCCTCTAACGTTTTTCTTACTTTCCGACAGGTCATTTGTGACATCATTCCGTTGTTATCAACGTCCTCCACTTTAATGAGTCTGTTCTGCTCCAGAAGGTTTCACAAACTTTGACCTTTTAGAGGTTTCACCACTTATCCTTTGGTAAATAGTGATTCCAAGATGGCCGCCTCCATAATGCTACATGTTCTGCTACATGGTTTAAGGTTTGTTTATGTTTGTAGATTTTGGGTGTCATTAAATTCTATTGAAAATTAATTTCTTAAAAAAAAAAAGCATGTCCTGGCTGATCGATTATATTTGAGGTAAGAGGAAAATTGTTCATTTAATATTTTGCTGAATCATTCTGCGCAAACACACGGCCTGGTTTGCATTTCTTAGAAATCCTTCCCCTTATCCGTATGATTTAATTTGAATAAACTTCACGGATAATTGTGTGTGCTTCGAAGCTCGTCTCTCATTTTGTTTACAGAATAAACTCATTCCGATGACTTATCGCTCCTCGTGTTACGTCCCGCGTGTGATGAGGTGTGCTTTGGCTGATCCATTAATCACACTCCCTTCCCAGATTCTCAGATTCTCAGATTCTGAGAAATGAAACCTGCTTACTCTGTTAAAGTTCAAGCCACAACTTTATCACTTCTTTTTAAAAATTTTCTTATATTATTCACTCTACATTATTACTTCTAGATCGCCGTGCGTTTACATTTGATCGTGATCGCTCGCTAGCTAGTCAGCTTATATAGTAAAAACAAAATAGATAGTTAGCTCTTGTAATGAATATTGAGCTGGCCTACGTAGCTAGCTAGTCATTTAACTACCATTGCTAGCCTAATAGCTTGTGTTACATTAGCTAGCTAAGCCTGTGTTACTAGCTAGCTAAATTTAACAACAGTAAAGAAAAATGTTAGCAATTAACTGGTTACCTAACTAGCATTTGTACACATTTGCCTCATTGTGAGTGTTTTGTCCACCATGTTTAGGTTTTTTTTTAATCAAGTGTAACTAATCTTTGCTAATTGACTACAGTTGAAAAACTTTGGAGACTATTAGTAAAAGTTCAAAAGTATTAGTAAAAGTTAAAATAAATCACTTGGAGATCTACTGTTGGAGATCTATAAATCACTCTACTGTTTTGTTCTTTAACTTCATTCTGATGAATTATTGCTCATCCGGCTCAGTCCCGTGTGCGCTGAAGTGTGTGTTGGCCGAACCATCAATCACGCTCGATTCTCACTGATAGCAGCGAGACTTTACAATAATAACGTATCTCACTCAGGAGAGCGTATCGAAGGCCGGTTAGGACAAAGTCTGTTCAAAGTTTTAAAAGAAGATACTAAAGTTAAAGTCATTAAAAGTAAAAGTTTGCAGTGTTTAACTTGAAGAAGCTTCTCTAAGCGCCAGGAGGAAGTGTAGCGAGGGCGAGAGAGGGCGAGCGAGAGAGGCTCTTTTCCACCACTGTGAGAAGACACCACTGGTTTGTTCTTGGCAGGTGGGAGGATGGGGTGTGTGTGTGTGTGTGTGTGGTACTAATAGAAACCCTTCAGTTTATGATAACATATTGAAGAGCCCTGTACCTACAATCAAGATGCAGAAAATGACCAGAAATAAAAATGTAATTTGCGGTTAGCCGTAGCGAATTTCTTCAAAAGTTCATGAAATACTCATGGGAGTGCTAACAGTGGGAATGTCAGGCTGTGTTTATGGAAAAATAAGGCTATAGTCTATATGTTTTTACGTATATATTTAGAAGATGAGTTTGTTCATATAGAGATGGGAACAGCGAGGCAGCAGGTCATCAGATTACAGCAGGAAGCAATCATATTGTGTATATTTGTGTATGTTGTAGTGGTAAAAGCAGGAATGCTTAAATTAAACTAAGGGATTGTTTTGTTTTGTTTTTTCATTTTTACACTGGGAGTCGGGTTGATTGTTTTTTTTGTTTTTTTTAAACTATTTCTGTGGCCTTCTTGAGTTTGTTACATCACACCAAAATAGTTAACGCAACTCAGGCTTTACACGCTGGAGGTGAGTCGAGCGAACCCGATCTCTCAACTTGTATAACAGCAGCTGTGATGTGAGATCGAGCGCAAGACAGTCGCTAACAGCTGCACGAAAAGTCGCTAGATTTGCCACTAGGCAACCCTGCTCATTAGGCTACAGTTTGCTCATGAGATTAGCTTTCTTTTGAACATTAAATTGCTTTTTTTGTGTAAATCTGGTGTGATGCTTCACGAGCTGAAGTCGTCCTCTCATTAATTCTGCATTGCTATAAAATAAAATACATCAGTTTACTCTTTTTGTTTATTGCGTCAGGAGGGAACTGAAAAGCACATGATTATTAGTTTCACAATTAGTATAATCAGCTAGTAAGCTATGTGTGTGTGTGTGTGTGTGTGTGAGAGAGAGAGAGAGAGAGAGTCCAGAGAGCCGTCAATCAAACCAAGACAAGCTCACGTTATAGGAAGTAAAATGAAGAAGAAATTGTCCTCAGTTCGAACTTTAGTTTCTAAGTTGAGTCATGCAAAGAGTTAAAGATATCAGTAATAACACACACACACACACACACACAGGAATAATTGCTTCTTGCATAATCTGATGCCTTGCTAATTTGTTGTTGCTCCTTCTACATGTGAATGGCCTTATCGACTAACACACACACACACACAGCTCATACAGGATGTATAAATGTGTGAATGTGATATGGGATGGTAGTTTTCCCTGGAGGAAACAGATTGTGGTGTTTTTTGTGCTGGAAGTTGGTGATGTCCTGAGGTCCTGGTGCCAGTCGTCTCCTCTTTCTCCAAATCTGCTCAATTATTAAAAAAACCACAAATATTATATCAGTCTGGATTAGCGCAGGGATAAAGACAAGATTTACGTACATTTATGGCATTTGGCATACTTTGTAAATATAATACTTTTTGGATTAAATACTGAAAAACACTGACTTTTTTTTTTTTAAAAAAAAAAAGATGATTAATTATAACACTAAAATAGGGAAAATGTTCTTTTAACAACAACAAATAAAATAAATAAATAAATAAACGCCATGAATAATAAGTGTAGTCATTACAGAAACATTATAATCGTTTCCTGTACTTGGCTGATGCATTGTTTATTAATGCTCACGAATTTGTCATTTAATAAATATTTATTTTGTGCACATAAATAATTAATTGGTGAATGGTATTGAAACCATTTATGCACAATCATTGTTTAATGATTAATGATTTCCGGTGTGGGGACGGTGGCTTGGTGGTTAGCACGTTTGTCTCGCACCTCCAGGGCTGGGGGTTTGAATCAGTTTGCAGGTTCTCCCTGTGCTTCAGGGGTTTCCTCTGGGTACTCCGGTTTCCTCCCCCAGTCCAAAGACATGCGCTGTAGGCTGATTGGCATTTCCAAAATTGTCCAGAGTGTGTGAATGAGTGTGTGTGTGATTGTGCCCTGTGATAGATTAGCACCCTGTCCAGGGTGTCCCTCACCTCGTGCCCCAAGTCCCCTGGGAGAGGCTCCAGGCTCCCTGTGACCCTGCGTAGGAAAAGCAGTATGGAAAATGGATGTATGGATTTCCAGATTTTTTTCCAAATCATGCAAAATATGAAAAAATATCTGGAATAATAATAATTTTAGTTTGTTTGTTTTTTTTATAAAAATATATATTAATTTTTTTTCGACGGTAAACAGATAATTCTGCTTTATTTTTCAATAATATAATTGTTTAATTCTTTAGTTAAATACTTTATATATTTTTTATTAATTATATAAAAATGGAAGAAAATTAAACATCTTTGTGAATTATGTACAGATCATACCAACTTGCTAACTTGTTAATCTGCTAATCAGCCAGTGCGCTAATCTCCTACCTTTATAACTATGAACCTTTTCATAATTCTCCTAACAAAAATCCTGCATGTAGAATTCACTGATTCAACCTTTAATCATTTGTGTTGTTTTGTTTGAGCATAACAAGTATCAAATCAACAGAAAGTTAGCTAACGCAAGCGTATGTCAGCACTTCCTCCCTGTGGCAGATACCATACACTACAGCCGTGCAGAATGTTCTCACAACCCGGATAAACGTCTTTGTGACACTGAATATCTGATTGAATGTTTACTTGTTTTTCACTTTTTCACAAATCTATAAAAAAATGGAAAAGTGTCTCATTCAAATTCATTAATTACACAATTCAATGTTGCCAGAGATAACATACACACACACACTCACTCTCTCTCTCTCTCTCTCTCTCTCTCTCACACACACACACACACACACTCTCTCTCACACACACACAGGTTTCTTTAAGGGTTCTTTCCGATCACAACGTTGTTACGTTTTACAAAGAACTCTTCAAAGCCAAAGAGCCATGAAAGGTCCTAAATGTTTTATATTCAGTTTTTGATTCAGATTTTTATATTCAGATATTTTCCTTGAAATATAATCATTAAATTATTTTATTTAAAAAAAATCCATTCCAAGAGTCACATGTTCAACAGGACGTTGCACCATCTGAATGTCTTAAAGATCACGGGAAGAAGAAAAGTAAGTTCTCGGTTTTTATTTGCTTTATTTTTTAGTGATATTGATCACAACTTTATTACCCAAATTATAGACTGAAAGTCAATAATTCATTAAAAAAAAATGTTTTAAGTAAATCTTTAAGAATGAATTGGTTAAAAATGGGTTAAAACATTTGGCGAATGATAAACGCATGTTTTCTTAGGTTCATTGTTGAAAAATGAGCTTTAAAACAATCTTAGATACAGTTGGAATTAGTGAAGTCCTTCTGATTGATCCTGTTTATCCTATGAAGAAACATATCTATCCTGATGGGAGTGGTCTCTTCAGGGATAACTCCGCCCCCACCCACAGCACACAAGGGCTCACTGAATGGTTTGATGGAGAGGAACATGATGTAAATGGAATGATGTGGCCTTCATGTTCATCACATCTCGAGCCATTTGATCACTTATGAGGGAATTTTGGAGCGATGTATCAGACAACGCTCTCTATCACCATCAGCAAAACACATTCACTGAGGGAATAAAGCGCTGTTCATCGCTCAAGTACACGTGGAACCGATGCCAAGGTGCTCTAAAGCTGTTCTGGAGACTCGTGGTGGCCCAACCCCTTATTAACACACTTTATTTTTTTGTTCCTCTGTCACCTATCTGTATGTGTATGTTTACTGACGAAAAAAGTAAGTAAATATCTTTCAAGTAGGAACGTAATATAGGTGTGGTTTCCATATCAACTACTAAATTCATCTTCTGGAATTATTATGAGTTACTGTGTGTGTGTGTGTGTGTGTGTGTGTGTGTGTGTGTGTGTGTGTGTTAGTGGTGTCTCCTCTCCAGCGTGATCCAGATGCCCTGCTCAGGTCTGAGGACGAGGTCTCCCAGTGGCTTCAGCTCGTCTCTCTTCTGACATGACACGATGTTGAAAGAGCGCAAGATGGAGGCCAGAATCACCTTCTCCTCCATCAGAGCAAAACGCTGACCTACACACACACACACACACACACACACACCCCAAAACAAATGTCAGTGTGCTAGTTAAAAGGCACTATTTTTAGCACTATACTATGTGGTAATATTTTAACATTTTCATTTAATGTACTTTGTGTGTGTGTGTGTGAGAGAGAGAGAGACCGATGCAGTTGCGCAGGCCTGCAGAGAAGGGGATGTAGCAGTACGGGTTTCGTCCCACCGTGTTCTCAGGCAGGAAGCGCTCAGGACGAAACTCCTCGGGCTCGGGGAAGAATCGTGGATCACGGTGCAGTGAGTACGTTAGTATGATCACATTTACACCCTTAGGCACCTTGTAGCCGTCTACACACACACAGACACATACACAAACACACACACACACAATTACCAGGTCAGCAGTATCTGAATTTTCTCATTAGGAGGAATTTCATTATCAAAATGATTGAATAGGTAAATAATGATGGTGAATGGATGGCTAAAAAAAGACGAATAGATGGATGGATAAACGGTTGCACCAATGAAGAAAGAGATGTGTCGAAGTGTGGGTTCACATTTACCCTTAACCACTTAAGCATAACAATTAAATAACATTTATTATTAACACTGTTACTCATCTGTTCATTGATGGATCAATGAATTAATGGATTGACAATTGGATAAAAGAATGAATCAATAAAAGAATCAAATCAATCAATGAATATATGGATCAATCACTGGATAAATGAATCAGCCAATCAATGAACTAATAATTCAATCAACAAATCAATCAATGAACATATGGATCAATAAGAGAATGAACTGTTCACTGAACCAAGAACTCAATGAATCAATGAATAAATAAATGGATCGATAAATACATAAAAGAATGAATGAATCAATGAATCAATAACTCAGTCCACGAATCAATGAACTAATGGGTGCATCTGAAGGTTAAATATCTAAAAAAATATGAATCTTATAACTTATAGGATTGTAAATGATTGAGCAAATCGCTCTGTGTGTGTGTGTGTGTGTGAGACTTACTGATCTGTGTATCTTCACAGATGCTGCGAGCAAAGAACGGCACAGACGGAAAGATACGCAGTGCCTCTTTAATCACACACTCCAGGTAACGCAGCTTCTTCAAGTCCTCGGTGTTAATGGGCCTGTCAGAGTCACCTAACACACACACACACGCACACACACACACTATATATACAGTATATACCCGATACGTATGTGCACATTACTGTAGACTGTATGTATTGTGTGTGTATGTGTGTGTGTGTGTGCAAGCTCACCGAATACTTCATATAGTTCCTGCTGAACTTTCCTCTGTATGTCAGGATGAGCCCCCAGCAGGTGAATGGCCCAGTTCATACCAGCCGCTGTAGTGTCATGACCCTGCCACAAGGGGGCGACAACATTTTTTTTCTAAAACACTACAATGTGCTTCTTTCAAATAAAGTGATTAAATTTAGCCCAAATGTAGTCAATTAGCCGATATTGAGGATAATGGGGGTAACAATGAAGGCTTATAGCTACAAGTTTAGCATCAGCAGCTACAGATGACTTCAAAATTGAAGATATACAGGATACACAGACGATACATAAATGTTCATATGCATTTATAAACAGTTTCACCCACCACTCTTCTGCTATTTATTTAAATAGCAAATATTTTGACAGAAACTCATGCGTTCAGTTAGCGACTGATAGTAAACGTATTCACAGTATTTTTTATTTATAGTCAAACAGTGATTTTAATACACGTACCTGAAAGAAATGTGGATATTTCGGAAGATTTTGTATTGCTTTCATGGTCACTCAGCCTTTAAATAGACTTAGCTAGCTATAAGCTAGCTTATTCTTGGCTCCATACTTTCCTAGTTGCCTAGCAACAATGTTCTCTCGAATGTACATTCATACTAGAAAGCGCCAAGTCGCTCATTGTGGTTGAAGTTTGCCTCTTGTGGTTACGTGTTTGACTTCGCACTAGACACTAGGATTATCTGTTATCTGACTATGACTGTACGAAACAGACACCTCGAACATGAAAGTGTCCACTTCCTCTCGGATGTCTTGGTGTGTCATCTTGTTCCCGTCCTCGTCCGTCGTCTTCAGCAGCATATCCAGGAAGGCCCGCCTCTTCTTCTTTCCCTGATCAGATTCGCTGTCAGAGTCCATGTAGCGGACTAAATACTCCTCCCTCTCACGAATGACCTGCGTGTCAATCAAACAAAAGGACCGGTGAGACCTTAAAGCTGATTGGATGCTATTTGTGATGTCATAACCATTGACCAAAAAAAACGTACGCTCTTGGTGAAGGAGTGCAGGATCTTTAGACAGCGGTCGTGCTCTTTGCCATCACCAAAGTACTGGAACGCAAAGTCCGGCCAGAACCACGGCATCCGCTGGCGCTTGCTGATGAGGTCACTCATCCTGGACCAATCAGATTTCATGGTCAGTTTGGGAGGTCATTGACACACTATTATCTAAAATAGAAATCTACAGCTTTTACCCAGCAAATCTTGATTTAATCATTGTAGAGTGATTTTGCAGCTATTTCTGCATCGACAAGGGCGGAGCTTAAATCAGTTTGGTCAGCCGTGAAGAAACTTGATCAGTTTTTAACCACAATAAAGCGCTAGCAAACAACTCCTGGTCGTAAATTACACATTATAACAATTTGCCAAAAGGTATCCAGCTTAACAGCAGACTTAGCTCAGAGCTTCTTGTTTTGATTAGTCATTGTATTAGTTAGTGTATGGCAAACTCTATATTTACCTCAGTTTACATGCTGTTAACTAGCTTATTGCTAGCCTTTTCACCAGCTACCTAAGATAGCTATGACTGGAAAGGTATCTGTTAACCTTATTAGCTAAAATATACTATTTAGCTGGCTATTAGCCTATTGCTTCTTTCAGGTGCTCAGTATAATTGGGTAATATATTGAGTAACTGAGAAAAGGTTTTTTTACGCTAAGCCTTATGTTGAGAGAACTGAACTGAAAAGAAACATGGATGACACGTGTTTGCTGTCATCGGGACAATTTTCTATAAGCATCTAAGCATGAGACAAACATGATTGATTATAAAAGCGGTCTCCGTAAATCTGTTTCTTTATTTTTCGTATTGTGCGTATCTTATTATAATGGGCTTGATTTGAAGTCAAGTGGAGCTTTTCTAACTAGCTAAGCTGCTAAATAGAGCTAGCATTTAGGTACGCTTACCGATACACAGCACGCACATACTCGGAGTCGTGGTTGCTCTGTGCGTAGATCTTCTTTCCCATGGCCGTTTCTGTAAAACAATCGCAATAACTAGCAATGAGAATTCTGACTCTTTTTAGTAAATCAGATCAATTGACTCAGTTCACCAATGAGAGTCGACTCTTTTGGTCTCCGAGCAGCTCATTGGCTTTTTTTTTTTCGAAGCGGCCCTAAGTTACTAATCTTTGCCTATCTATCACTGTAATTGTTCGATTAATCTTACTCTACCTTCTAACTAACAAAATAAGACTTAACAGCTTGAAGAGTCAAAGAGTTGATTCATTTGTGAATGACAAATAACTAGCCATCACACGACAAACTGTTTGAGGGAGAATAAGGTGTGTTTTGGCCCACTGTTTATTTCACTTGCTGTTCTACAGTTTTTACAATATTGAGTGCCATAATAAATGATACACACTAAAGGAGTGTTTTAATAAACTGCATACTAGAGCTGCATGTGTACATGAAGCGCTTTACAATCTACAATCCTCCGAATCAACCTAAAATTCGCTTTTTTTTTTTCTCATGGACTTTGAACTGCTGAAGGCTACACTGCTTCACTGAAAATTCTGAGGTAAACATCAGGAGGAAACAAACACAGAATGGTAAAATGAATCCTATTAGCAAATGGCTGATAGCTAGCTGTTGCTAACGTTGCTTAGCTAGTTGTTCGAGTTGGTATCCGGGGTCCCGATGTGACCATTGATTGCGTATAACAAAATGATATAATATAAAATTAATTAAATTAATAAAATGATAAATTAATTAAAATTATATAATATAAAATTATAACAAATTATTCCTACGTGTTTATGTTCTCTGAAGTAACTGTTAGTTGGGCTAACATTAGCCATGTATGCTGATTATGACTGCTTGCTACGTTAACTAGCTATCCTGCAACTTTTGCATTAGCAGTTAAGCGCCGCATATCTCTTTCTTTTCTTCTTCCACTTTTCTTCTTCTGCTGCAATGTTGACATTTATCAATATGTCAGAACTCATGCAAGTTCGGTTAGCGATCGATGCTAAGTGTATTTACAGTTTAATTGTAATTTTTGACTACAGTTATTTTGCGTGGCTAGCTTGTTTTCCCTTCATCAGCTAATGACACTGGAGACTAATATTGTAGTTAGCATTTAAGCATTTAAATAAGTTAATTTACTTATGATAGTTAGGATGTTACCAATGTGGGTGTGGGAAGCTAATATAGGAGAACACACACACACACACACCACAGATGATGTCGAGAGCACAGAGTGTGATGTGGCTGAAGCAGTTAAAGGGCCCTTTCCCTGCGTGCTTGTGAAGTTTGTCGATGAGGACCTCGGCCTGCTCGTTCATCACCTCCAGGAAGTCGGTCAGGATGGAGAAATGGAAGGTGGGAGTGAGGAGCTTTCTTCTGCGCCGCCATTTATCCCCTGTACTGAGAGAGAGAGATTGGGGAAGGTCCGAGACGGAGAGCCACATTTTCCTTTACTGTCAGATAGAATGTATCCAAAAAAAAAAAGTTTTGCATGATTCCTAAATGATTTCTTCTTTGTAAAGATTCATTTAATCAAACAAATCTTCTTACTGACAAAACCTCACTATATATATATATATATATTATACAGAGGCGGGTGAGGAAACAACTGTTTATAGCTGCTATTATGTAAGTGATAACAGGAACGAACTTGTCTTGTAGATGTTCCACAACATTTAATGTAACCATGAACAGATAAAAAGTCATTCATTAATAAATAAATGTAATTGTTGGAAAATTGCTGTGGTATAGGAGAAATGAAAAATTTCATGACGTGCTGTTATAGAAAAAAAAAAAAAAAAACAACTTAAGGGTGGTAACTGTAAATCCACTTCATCACAATGGCCCGTCGTTGATTATTTTCCTATAACAACACACATTACAGGAAGTGGTCTATTCCTCTTATAACCATTTACCAATGCTATTTTTATTTTGCATCAATTTTGTACTGCTTCTAAATAGCCACCTTGATAGAGTGTCATTTTAAATATCATAAAATTCATATGACAAAGCCATTATATAGCCAATCATAGCAACAATAATTAGCCAATAATAACTAAATATTATGGTCTTATTTGTTATCTCTCTATAAATAACTGTTTTTGGTCTTATCTCAGTAATTCACAGTGGAATCTTGTATGATGGAATATGAGTTTTATTGTGTTCAGGTTTGTACCTCGTCAGCAGTCCTGTTCCGAGCCAGGGGTGCAAAAACGTATAAGCATAAGCCTTGTCCATATGCAATGAGTTATTCAGAACTGGCTGAAAAGAGAGAGAGAACACAGGGTACACATTAACCAGGGTGAAAACTGTGACTGATTAAGTTAGAATCAGTATCAAGATTACAGTCATTTAGATTACATAAACGCCATGTAGATTATAAACACGGCTTCTTGCGTAAGTATTCCGTTTAAAGTACAGCTGTCACTATTAATTTAAGCACTTGCTTATGTCTTTACCGTCCTTGAACCTACTACAACCTGGCACTGGGATTATCTCCATCAGCACTGTGAAGCATGGTAGTGGAAGCATCATGTTGAGAGTTACCTTTGGCCTCTTGGTTGCTTCTCTGACTAAATCTCCTCTTTGGCCAGTCAATGACTTGCGGTAAAGTTGCACTTGTGCCATATTCTTACCACTGTTTTGGGGATGGTCGAAGTTTGGGAAATATTTTTTTTTATAACCAAACGCTGATTGACACTTTTCCAGAACTTTGGCCCAGAATTGTTTCGATCGCTCCTTGGCCTGATGGAACAGGTGGATTTATATTGAGATCACATGACACTTTAATTGTACTTCTGATGGAAACTGGAACAAATTTATGGGTTTCACGTCAACGGGGTAAATACCTGCACAATCACAACTTTTATGTTGTTTTTTTTTTATTTGTAAGTGTTGATTTACTCCCTGCACTTCTATATCATGGGTTATTTTGTGTAGATTCATGACCTCTAATCTCAACAAATTCCATTTCAGTTCCAGGTCGTAGCACTAAAAAATCCAGAAATGGTCAAGAGGGGTGTATACTTATGCACCATGTTCTTTGACTCTTAATAACCTTGAAACATGGCAAATGTGTGAATAAGAGAGAGATTGCTTGTGTGTGCGGCTCATACTGTATGTCCCCTCGTCATATTCATTATGCTGTGTGTGTGTGTGTGTGTGTGTGTGTGTGTGTGTGTATACCTCAATCGTCTCAGAGTGGTAGAGGAAGAGGAAAGGTACAGGTCCGATCCACGCCATTAACAGCGGAGCGTCCCGAAACTCATTCGTGTATTCGACCACCTGAGAAAAAAACTCTAACACACAGGTTTAATGCTTTATAAACTTTTTTTTAAAACAAATATTAGTGATAATTTATCAACACACCTAATATAATATATAAACTATATAACTTATATAACCTATATATAAAGCTGATATTAAAAAAAATATCAGGGACACTTTAAAATCTTGCCATTGGAAACATTCGTCTTTATCAGACTAGCAAAGGATTCTACTTTTGTATTTATTATTATATAAATAAATAATTTTCATACTATTAGAATAACATGTTGATTAACAAGATATGACACACTCTGTGCCAATATTTTTGTAATGACACTTGTATCATGATAACGGGAACAGAACAGTGAAAAATGCAATAAGCTCATTCAATTTCTTTCAGTTTTTTTTGGATATGCCTAATAATAATAATCACAATATTCAGGACAACAGCACGACTGTGAGTGTGATATTTGCTTTTATACAACAGTTCTGTGAACACGAAATTAGAAATTAATATCAAGAAACTAAGATTTCAGACACAATATGGCCAAATATTTTGTTCAATGAAAAAAGCTCCCTCAGCTGGCCAACGCACACACACACACACACACACACACACACTTTTTCTCACTGACAGCCTGTAGTAACTGTTTCAGTGTAATGAACTATTGCTGAAGTGAACACAGACGGTGATACACACCGTGAAACGTCCTGTTGCTGTTATACTAAATATAGTAGCGCTGCTCTTCCAATCAAATTAGTGGACCTGTTGTATAAATTAAATTTTTAAGATGCATATAAATATATTTATATGATCTCATATGATATTATACAGCTTTTCTATGTTGGCTCATAAAGCCATGTAGAAGGGAAAAAACGTGTTCGTGGAGAAAAAAAAGATCTAAAGTGCATAATTCATGACCATGTGAGCTATCCATCTATCTATCCATCTATCTGTCCAAATATCTATCTATCTATCTATCTATCTATCTATCTATCTATATGCTTGTTTATTTTCTTATTTATTTACTTATGTATTTATCTACTTTTTTACTGTTTTACTTATTTATTTATTTTTTTATTTACTTTCCTACAAACTTACTTACTTACCTATTTACTTATTTATTTACTTATTTACTGTTTTGCTTACTTACATGTGTACTTACATATTTATTTACTTACTTATCTACTAACTTACTTACTTATTTACTTGTATAGGCTACTTATTTATTTACTTACCTATATACTTATTTATTTATATACATGTTTACTTACTTACTTATTTACTTGTATAGGCTACTCATTTATTTACTTACTTTCCTACTAACTTACTTACCTATTTACTTATTTATTTACTTATTTACTATGTTTTGCTTACTTACATGTGTACTTACATATTTATTTACTTACTTATCTACTAACTTACTTACTTATTTACTTCTATAGGCTACTTATTTATTTATATACATGTTTACTGACCTACTTATTTACTTCTATAGGCTACTCATTTATTTACTTATTTACTTGTATACTTATTTAGGCTACTTATTTATTTACTTACTTGATTGTTTACTTAATTATTTATTTACTTACATATTTGTGTACTATAGCTACTTATTTAGTTGTTTACTTGCTTATTTACTTCCTTATTTAAATATTCCCATGTTTACTTTCTGACGTCATTCTTGTGTTGTTTGTTTGGGGATATGTCTCACCTCCGGCTTTGGTCTTGAGCTGGAGCGCGTGCCCGAGGAGAGGGTAGGCCACTCCGATGCTCGGGACGGGCTTCAGCTCGGTCCACATCCGCACGAAGTTCCGGAGCAGCCGGTACGAGACCCAGGCCACCACGAGCGCGAGGACGCACGCGCCCGCGGCCACCAAACCCAGAGCGCGCGCCATGTGTGCCGAGAGCGCGAGCTGCACGACACGGCTGTAGGTGCACGGATGCGCTACAGCAGCACTGCAGCTTTACTGTCCAGTTCATATGAGTTCAACTCGCCCATCAGAGCTGACCAATCAGGTGAAAGAGGAGGCGGGGCTTCAGTGGTCTGTTGTAAATAGAGACTTTGGTAGGTGGAAGATGGGAGAATTTTACAAATTTATTAAAAAAAAAAAAAAAAAAAAACATTCCCTCTTTCTCTCCTTCACTCTCTATTCTGTTCTGTTTATTTCCTTTCCTCTCTTTCTGCCTCATTCTCTTCCTTCATCCTTTCTCTAATACTGTCTTTACTTCTCTTACATTACCGTTTCCTTAATTCCCCTTATTAAAATCACTGCTAATATAAACAGGTTTGCAAACTACAAGGTGCTTGCAAGAGAGAGATAAAGAAAGCAAGAAAGAATGGAAAGGGGGAAAAAATATAAAGGAAGAAAAGAGGAGGAATAAACTGTCACACTTTCCTCTGTATGTCAGGATGAGCCCCCAGCAGGTGAATGGCCCAGTTCATACCAGCCGCTGTAGTGTCATGACTCTGCCACAAGGGGGCGACAAAAACAATTTCTAAAACACTGCAACGTGCTTCTTTTAAATAAAGTGATTAAATTTAGCCCACATCTACTCCTTAAGCTGAGACATGTTTGAGAAATCATAAGGATAATGTAGCTAACAAGTAATGGAGGTTTATAGCTACTGGTTTAACATCAGCTAGTCAGCTAGCTTGAAAACCTACATTTGAATATAGAATAGTTGTACTGCTGTGGTTATTATAAAAGATGTTTATATATAGTTATAAACAGTTTCCTCTCTCATTCTTGGGGTATTTATTTGCCTAACAAATACTTAGACAGTTCATGAGTAAGTTCAGTTAGCAGTCGATGCTAACCGATGTATATACAGTATATACAGTATATATAAGTGTAGTCAAAGTCTTTTCTTTGTAATTTAACAACACATCTGAGAGAAACGTGGATATTCCCGATGTCTTTGTATAGTTTTCCTGATCACTCTGCCTTCAGATTGTCTGGTCTAAAAGACTTAGCTAATTATAAGCTAGCTATTCTTGGTTTCATACATTCTCAGTTGCCTAGCAACAACATCCCCTCAATTTGTGGGTGTCTTGTTGTTGTGTAGGCTTGTGGATTACGTGCTAGGCTTCGTTGGCAGATTAGCAAAGCAAGCTAACCACACTAACTACCAGAAACATCGTATATCTTTGCTACTTCCTTTCTTCGTACTGTTTCTATACACATTTAATGAGATGTAATATATGACACAATAAGTTTTTTTTTTGCATTTTTGTTTGTCAGACAGTAAATAGGAACTAATTACAGGTAGAAACTAAAGTCGCGAGTGGGGAATTGAAAAAACTTCGGACCACACACGCCATAGGGTTGGTCTGAGGAATCATTCATGCCAATCAGATTTTCCGCTTTATCAGGTCATATCTAATTTGCATAGAATTGTCTGTTGCTAAAATGTCCGTCGCTTTGTTGCTTGCTAACATGAATGTAGGATTAGCACTCGAACAGTGAGAGAGATTGGGAGAAGGCCGGAGAGACAGAGATTGACAGTTTCTTTCATTGTCAAATCTAACATATCCAGGATCAATATTATAGTAAGATCGAAACACACTAATTTTGGATGATTCATGATTTGTACCTGGTCAGCAGTCTGGCTCCGAGCCAGGGGTGCAAAAACTTAAAGAATAAGCCTTATCCATGTGCAAGGAGTTTTTCAGAACCGGCTGAAATGAGAGAGGTTACACATTAACCAGGGTGGGGAGTGTGAATTAAAAAATACATTTAACATGTTTAATGAAGTTATAACTGACATTCTATAACTCTATTCTATAACTATAGAATTAAATAGTGTTAAATTTAGTTTATTAAATATGTCAAATCTAAGAATTGAAATAGCTCATAATATATATTATAATATATATTACAGTGACAGCAGCACTTTAAACATCTACAAAACAACAAACATGAACATGTTTGTGCAAAAATGGTCCTGACATTGGACTTTGTTCTTTGACCCTTACGGAAGGTCAAAAAACCTTCAAAAATGGAAAGTGTGTGAATAAGAGAGAGAGAGAGAGGTGGAGATAGCATGTGTGTGAAAGGAAAAAAGTCTTTCTTTATCATTGATTAATATTCAGATATTTTGCTCCAAACACAGCCACTAGAGGGCAGAGTAAAACTATAAATCATGAGAATTGAACCCAGCACTGTTGTATAAAATCAATACAGTTTATAGTCATACCATATATGGTCATGGTTTGGAAAAAAGGAAAAAAACAAAAACAGAATATTACAAAAATTCAGCTCTGTATAGTGCAAAACATTCCTCTTGAGTTCATAATCACTCCCTCTGAGGCGTTGGTTTAAAAACGAATCAGGAGCTCTGCTTTAGGTGAGATAGAGAACTGTTCATTGGTGGTTTCTTCCTCATGTCCTCTCAGGGAGTTTTTCCTTGCCATCGTCACCTCTGGTTTGCTCATTAGGAATAAATTCACATATTTACAATTTATTTACAATTTATTTAATTGTAAATAAATTGTAAATATAATTATAAATTTAATTTGCATGTATTTATTTCTGTAAAGCTGCTTTGTGACAAAGTCCATTGTTAAAAGCGCTATACAAATAAAATTGAATTGGATTGAACTGAACAAATTTTTTAAAAAAAGGACAGTTTCTCCTTTAAAGGCAGTCTGGGTTTAACAGAAAGAAAGTGGAGGAACCTCTGGGAAGTTGGCACCCCGTGTAAAAAGAAACTGTAAAAATTAGGCAGTTCGTTTGTGCTGAAGAGTATTATCTGAAAGCGCTCCCTCACTCACTCGTTCACTGCTGACCTGGAGATTTGTAATGTTGAAGGAATAAAACACTTCGGGGTGTGCTGTTACAGCAATGAGCTTTTACAAGTGCGTTTATTAACAATTCCTAGCTTCCTTTGATCAAGATAGTTGACAACAGCAAAAAATTTAGCTTACTTAGCTTTAATTTTGCCTAACTATCACTAGCTTGGCATAACACAGTCTTCACATTCAAATTTATCTGGCCCTGTCAACTTAAAGTGGATTAGCTGACCTTTTTTTTTTTCAAAAGTTAGCATTAACATTAATTAGTGATACTTGCTAAGTGCGTTTAATGAGCTGTAGCCTCACCCTTTTTATATTATCCGTATAAGCATTAGCATTCTTTGACTAATTTGTGAATATTAGCTTACTCTGTAACCTGTTAGCTTAAAAAGCCAACTTGTTATATTTTCAGACTTACAAAAAGGCACTGAAAAGGTAAACAGCATTAACTGAAAGTCTTTCTTGAGGCTAGCATTAATAGCAACGCTTGCTATTTGTGTCTGCTATAGACAGTTCAATGCTTCATCCAGGTTCTGCCCGGATAGTAGGTTTTAGCTGACCCGGTTGCTTGAGGCTAACGCTAGCTGTAGCTTCTGGCGGAAGGCTGGGATGCGCTCTTTTTGCAGAGGCCACTGGACCATGCAGCGGCGTTTTAGCATGCCTTTCCGCAACATGAGCGATTGAGTCAGGCGGTAATCTGCAACATCCTCCAGGAAAATCAGAACCAGCGAGTCTCGATTTTCTTCCATTACCTGGTGAAGGGCGTGGTGGACTTTAAACCTACAGAAAGTTAGTGACAGAGAGACAAAGACAGAACTGAGATAATACTGAGGTGACAGTTACTTGTTTCAAGATGTATTTAGACAGTAAACTGACACTGAATGTTTGTGTTTTTGTGCAAGGTAGGCAATTGTTAATAATTTGCACCATGTGCATGCCTATAACATGAATATTAGTACAAAAATGTAGATAAAATATGCTTTAGTTTAATTATTGTGGAATAATTTGCTAATAGGAGTGCATGTTTTGGCTAGTTTGTAAGGGAACATTTAGAGGAACCAGACACAAGAAGTAGAAACTGGCTTGTGGTCAAATTTGATCAAATATTTTTCAGTTCAGTCTTTAAACATGTCATGTGCCTGTGGTAATTCTTAGACTTACTGTCTACACCAGGGATCATTCAAAAGCGCCTCTGTGACAACAAAAATGATTTTCCGGGACATTCTCATGTTGTCTACAATGGTCTCTAATGTGGAACAGCCTGGCATTGCATCCCGGTCTTCCAAGAAGAACTTAAAATCCTTGTCTTCCAGAGGAAGCAAGCTTCGTTCCACCCAAAGTTTATCCTGCTGAGCATGGACAACGTAGGCTTTATATTCATATCTGTACTCGACCAACCTTTTAAAGCGAGAGTCATTTATATCTATGGTGCGATTGACTAAAATGTTCCAGTAGAATTGAATCCTCCAGCCCTGGAAGTGCACCAGGAAGGCTATGACCATCAGACCTAGTACTAAGGTGCTGGTGATTACATACACAGCCTGGAAGGGAACCAGGTCCTTACAGGATTCTGGGTTGAAGTCCAACACCGAACGGTTGAAGTACATGGATGGAGTGTTGCAGATGTAGATTTTGGCACGGTCAGGTACGCTGGTGTTGGTGGTATTGAGCCAATTGTAGAACCATAGTATACTCTCACAGGTGCAATCAAAGGGATTATGGTCCATAAAAAGCTCGGTCAGGTTGGACAGCGGCACCTTGAACGTCTCCTGTCGGACTGAGGTCAAGAGGTTTTTCTGCAGCCGCAGGAAGCGCAAAGACCACAAGTCGTCAAAAATGGAGTCATGCAGAAAATTCAGGAGATTCCCACTAATACTGAGGTATTTTAGCTGTGAGAGGCCTTGGAAGGCCATCGTTGGAATCTCATCAAGACCATTGTAGTCCAACTCAAGAACAGTAAGGTTCTGAGCATTGCAAAGGAACAGCACTGGACCCCCAGGATTAGCATTTTTCCACACCCTGGCCAAATTATTGTGCTGCAATTTCAACACACTAAGATGGTGTAGTCCATCGAGCAAGCCGTTTTTGATGTTTGCAATGTTATTATTACTGAGATCCAGCACCGTCAGGTTGACCAGCAGACGAAACGGAGACGGCTCCATTTCCAAATTGGGACTTAAGGCATGCCCAAGCATCAGAATCCTCACTGTCGGTACATGGATGAACGATGTAGACATTAAAGTGATCATCTGCTGGTTGAAGGACAAATGAATTTCCTGGATACTGTTGAGACCCTGAAACTCTTCCCCTGTCAGGTACTGGTTGATGTAGTTATGGCTGAGCACAAGAGTCTTGAGGTTTCCCATGCTTGAAAAAGCTCCTGGGCCAAGGGTCTTGATGCCCATACCTGTAAGATTGAGGGTCTGAAGAAGTGGAGATCCTTTCAAGGAGGCAAAGGTGGTGTTGCTGACTGTCTTTAGCCCTGTGCTGCTCCAACCCAGATTCAGCTCTCTCAGACACGGAAGTCCATAAAAGATATTCTCAGTGATCTCCCTAAATGAAGTCCTCTCCATGTACAGATATTCCAGCTTGACCAGTGGCTGGAAAGAGAAGTCGTCTATGACAGGCAAGGGAGATGTATGACCTTTAGCTAGTGCCGACTGTAGGTTGAGTTTCCTCAGACTTTTCAGTCCCAAGAAGGTACTGTTGGTCAGATGTTTTATGTTGTTTTGCTCTAAAGAGAGGTACTCCAGCATGGGAAACCACTGAAAGGCTCCATCTGTGATTCTGGCCATGTTGTTGTTGGAGAGATCCAGAATAGTGAGGTTAGACTTGCCTAGGCCTTTGAAGGTGCTGGTGATTAGCATGACTTGCTGAGTATTTTGGACAGATAGGTTTCTCAAAGAGGTTTCAGACAGCTCCTCACAGAGGCTGGCCATTAATGTAGGGTTGAGCTTACAACCATTTAGTACCAGGTCTTGTAACCCAGCAATGGGCTTGAAGCATCCACGTTCCACCTGGTGATTAGAGCTACAATTAGTACAGTGGTGTTAGTAATATATACTGTTTTTTTAACACACTATACATTGTACCACAGTACTGTACCATTGTCATCTGTGCTACCAATTTTAGTGATTTCAGCTTGATTTAACCACTGCTTTTGTTAACAAACATGAGAACTATGGAAATAAGAAGCCAACAGTCTTAGGCTAATTCAGAAAAGTCACTGTAAAAGTTTTGTGACACAAAAAAATGTATTATAATCTGGAAAATATGGTAAATGCATAAGCTAGCCAATGTTATGTCAGTGAGGCCAGTGCACTACACAATACAAAAAGTGTATAAAAACCTATTTTCTTGCAGGAAAGGTTCTAAAAACCACACGGCTCAAAATTAGTGCTTTTTTTTCTTCCTAAAAACAGATTTTTATCATGTTTCTCCTGACCAATGCAATAAAAGCCTCATTGCTTGATGTATTGTTAGTTGGGGTGGACGATGTGGAAAAAAAATATCACAAACTTTTCCACAATACACCTCTCTCTCTCTCTACATATATATATATATAGATAGATAGATAGATAGATAGGTAGGTAGATATTGGTTGCAAACCAACTGGCATCAAAACATTAGTGTTACATTTAAAAAAAAAAAAAATTATATACAAATAATTATGATAAATTAAATAATACTGAAAGAAAAAAAGTAAATAGTTCAGTAAACTTCTCTAAAATGCTTTAAAACATTTTATCATTTTAAAGATTTTTTTTAATTGTTTGTTGAAAAAAATAAATACATAAATAAAATAATAAACCGTTGTAAATATATTTTGCAATACTCACAATATTCAGAACAATGTATTGTAACATAATTTATAATAATACCAGTTGGCCTATTATATCATCACATTGCCCTAAAGTTGGTTTCAAGATTAAAGGTTAAAAATCTGATTAATTAGGACACAATGTCCATAACTAAATTTATGACTAATCATAAACTCAGTAAATGGAAAGTTCACTTAAACGCCATGCTGGTGTGTAGGGCACGGTTTGTTATTATGTCAATAAACACTGCTGTCTTGATCAAAGTCCATGCGATTTTTTTTTTTCAGTGTTTATTGTGGCTCCGATTCAGAGCAGAATAATGATATGAAGATAATAAACCATAGATAGCTCTATTACCATAAGCAGTGTATTCCAACCGTTCTCACCCTTACCAGATTGATATTCTGCTCTACTGTGAACTGTTTAGCGTTGTTAAAGCTAATTAGCTTGTATTATTAGTTACACTTCAGCTCATTCAGCACATTGGTTTTATTCTTCTTCATTCATCATGAATAAGTAACCTTGGCTCCTGCTTTGGGCTGCATGGCTGAAAGTTTCTGTCATCTTTTCTTACTTCCCCATCTCCCCTTTCACACATAACATATGCTACTACTCTGTTCCTTATTCCTTCACACTAATACAAGATCAGTGAAAGTGAGCATACGATGCAGCTGCGTTCCTCCTTACCTTTTTCAGAGGCAGAGAAGAAAGAGCCAGCGTCCGGAACGACGAGGACTCACTGAGAAAATAAAAGTCGTTCATCTTCAGGTCTGTGATGTCGTTGCCCGCAAGGACGAGGGTCTCCAACCTGGGCAGCTGGGGTCGCGACCCCAGGCAAGCGGTGGTCAGCTTGTTTCGGGACACGTCCAGCCAGGCCAAATTCTGCACAAAAACAGAGGAAATGAGATAATGCTAATACTAATGCTAATGTGACATATAGCCCACACAGTATAACACAATGTGCATCATTTAAGTATTCAGAAATTTAGTACGATACAATTTGGATCCAATGACCAGCACCAAGCCACGCCTCCTTCACTCGGACTGACAGCCTCAAAGGCCCATTGGCACTTTATTCACTTTTTTTTTTTTTTTTTTTGGCTCAACATAGAAGTTACCATACTGGAGCATACCGAGTTGGCTTACAGGGTTTAACTGCACAGTATAACAGTTTTGTAGCCTTACATAAACTAGCCAGCTACCTGTAACCTAACAGCTAACCTAAGTGCAGCACTATGCTAACATTAGCCAGCTAATCTAATGTTCGGAAGCTAATTTCTCCCATGAGCTAGCTAACATGAAGTAAACTATTTTATTGTGTACGCAAAACTAGAACCCAAATTTGCTTGCAATCTAACTAAAGTTAAATAAACTATTCTGAACATGATGAAGTTTGTGATTGACTGATCAAATTTATCTTAATCTCCGTCCTTGCTGACTCAGGGACTCCTGCAGAACGTGCATAAAAGATAAACACTGATGCTGTAGTTATGATGTGGCTGCATTCTGACTTGTCCTACCAGCCGTTTGTGCTTTCTCAACACAGCAGCCGGTTATGAATGTAAATATAAATATGTCTGTTGTGTCCTGACTGGTTTCAATTCCATTATAACATGGCACCGCCCTGTGAGTCACACAACTGAACACACTGAACAAACAGCACCTGCAACAGAAATACACCAGAAACTCAGTTCCAATGAAACTTAAACCATCTGTCACCTGATCCACAACCTACCCAAGTCTAGTTCTCTGATCCAGCATTTAGTGCCTCAGGCATTGTCCACACTGGCTAAATGAGAATGTCATTTTCCCTTTCAAATCCACTCTCCTGTGATTGCCACATGATCTCAGCTACAACACACACTATGGAGAATTCAGTGGTCTAAAATTGTTCTGAGTTGGTTTTGAGAAGACTCCTGCTCTGTGTTTGTACAGTATTTGCTTGTCGAGAGTCCAAAGAAAGCTGATGGAATTTTTTTTTGAAAACGACTTAAATGTCAGTGTGGACAAAAAATGGTTAAAAAAAAAAA
>CM040481.1:13826002-13917288 GCA_022758105.1 Pangasianodon gigas
CGACAGGATCAAACCAATACCAAGCCAGACAGGATGAACATAAGATCAATAGTCAATTATCAAACCTGCCACATATATGGCACAATCGCCCCAAATCTGAACATGCCAGGATGAACCCAATACTAAACACGGTAGGATCACAGCAACGGCAAACCCTGCAGCATGAATCCAAGGCTAATAGTCAACCATCAACCCAACACCTCACATGGTAGGATCAACACAACATATCCTATTATCAACACAACGTAGCCAATCACAGCAGGACTGGTCTAACACCACAGACTATACACACTATGTTGACCCAACACCAAAAAGAGAAATATGAACCTAATACCAAACACAGCAGAATTAACGCAACACATTACATAACTGAGATAATTGCTGATGAAACATGTATAATCAGTCAACAAACTACTGTATATCTGCTACAGACCAGCTGTTTTACTTTGTTCTATTTGTAGGAAACACACACACACACACACACACACACACACAGACACACACTAATGCCAGGAAGGTTACAGCTTTTCCTGAGGCGAGTAATTAAGTAATGGCTCTTTGTAATTGATCTGTATAGTCCTTGAGCAGGTGTTTATTGTTCCACTCTTCCTCTCTTTCAGCCAGTTGTCGGAACTAATACACGAGAAGTGGCTATAAAGCTACATATTACATTGTTAAACTGTGCCAGTGATTATGCAGTGCTATGAATAACCGTGAATCCATAGTAAAGGGGCTTATACATCTGCTAAGCGTGGAATCTGGGAAAATCGGCAAGCACTTCCTCTCCCACTAGCTTCACCTTCTATGGTTGCAGCTGTGCAAATTTCAAAAGGAAGCGACGTCTCAGCTCAAGCACACATGACCCTCGGACTCATGCCCAGGAATAGGAAAAAAAACGAAGGAGTGATGACAAGAATGCAGAGCATTAATACAGGAATGCATTCCCACACATTCCAATCAGAAAAGGAGCGCCTTCGGGCAGGCTAGGTCCCGGGGCTTTATGTAACTTCCACCAAGTTCAGCTTCATCGTTGAGTAACTGCGGGTCAAAAGTCGATCTCTGGCGCCTGATAAAGAGGCAGGAGGACAAGATTTAGTGTAATGAGGGTTAAAGGAAGAGAGAAATAGTTGAAGATCAGGATGTATGCTAAATTGTGATAGACGAGTTCTAATCTTAGCGTTTAGCGAGACAGAAAGATAAGCTAATTTAAGATACTTAAAGATAAGTAGCGCTAGCTACATGGTATCCATAGTACAGCTCTTTATTTTATCATTAAAAGGTTACATTCATTCATACTGTGTTAAAACTGTAGGAATACATACAAAACCTTGGCTAGTTGTGAATGCTAGCTGTTCGGACAGAGCCACAGTGTCTGAATGCATAAATAGACCTCGGAAAGTAATGACATACACATTGACCTTTAACCCACAGGTCATTATGTGTTAACCTATAGGTCACACTGGATAAAAATAAATGGCTTTTAGTTGAACATGTTAAACCCAAATGTCATAGATTCGGGTCCAGGGGCTAAAATCATCCACACAGATACCACGTTGTTACCATGAATGTCATGTCTTATCACACAGCTATTATAAATAACTTGAAAATCTTTTCAACCATTAAAAATTGTTTTCTAAAGTTAGCTAGCTAATAACAGCATAAAGTTTTGTGATAATATAGATAACTGGCTGGTGTAAGAATGAGGGCTTGTTAGCTAAACATAAATAGCTAGACACATAGGCTAGCATGCTAGTTAGTTCTTGTTAGTATCTACTATCACTAGAACAACAAAATAAGGTAACCCAGGTAAACTAGATAAAACCAGGAAAAAAAAAACACCTTCATTAGAAAGACATTGTCATGGTTATAGGACAAAGGAAAGCTAGATGTCGCTTTGTGTTTAAATTCAGACATCGATAGCGCCGCCATCTTGTTGAGGATGACTTTGCAGATTGTTCCCATTGAGTTGAACGTAACTGGAGCTTTCAGGAAGATTTTTGCGAAAATGGCCGCACGCTGGGCAGCACATTGACGTAAGAATCATTGACACCTCAAGAGGACAAGGTGTGTGTGTGTGTGTGTGTGTGAGTGTAAACGTAAGAGGCAGATTGCTAAATTGCTAAGATTGTTATGAGGCTGTTATTGCGCTGAGGTGAATTTCATCTGTGTTGTTTGCAGAATGTAAAAATCTTCACACACACACACACACACACACACAAATTTGTTTTTTCACTCTCTAACACAAACCCATGAAAGATTTGAAGCAGTGTGACTTCATGCAGGTGAGAAACTTTCTATTCCCGTCCCATTTTCTCTCTCTCTCCCTCTCTCCCTTTCTCTCTCTTGTCTGTGTGTAGGTATAAGTGCTATGCCGATGCACCACCGTGTTAACGTACGTTAGCAAGAAAAGTGTCGCAGCATGACACCTCTGCTGTGTGTGTGTGTGTGTGTGAGCTCTAAACATAGCCACAAATGGCTGAGCTAATTGCAGCACTCTAGTTAGTCCTATGAATGTCTTTTTTATATATCATCATTTAACCATTTTAACGGTTTCTTTGGCATCGCAAGCATGGAAACAGGAAGTAACGTGCCAAGCTGAACCAGTTACGTTACCCGGCATGAGGCACAGTTCAGCTGAAGCAAACCCCAGACTACTATTTTCAATAAAGGACCAGGGATCAGTTCTTTGGGAGAAAAAAAAAATGCACAGATGATTCCTAGTTTGTCTTTTGTTATCAACAAGCTAGTCAGCTAGCTGTGATTAGTGATGTAATCACATATGAAATGCATCAACGTTGTGAAGTGGTGCCAAGATGGCGGCCGAGCGGACAGACTTTACTAGAAAGACATTCCCGAATTGCTGGCCGAATTAGTCCAAAATCGGGTTTTAATTCAGTCGGATTTCACGTGTGGCTATTTTGCAGGAATTCTTTCCCACTCAATTTGAAAAAAAAAAACTGTTTTGGTAAAGCTGATTAACATAGCTAGCTAAATAACTAAAGCTAGCTAACAAGTTACAAAAGATTTCTGTCTGTCAAAATCCGTCTCCCTAAAATTCAGCTGTAATTATACTTAGCATCAACTGCTAACCAAACATTCATGTGTTCAGCCATGCTAAGAAATGAAATATAATAATATAATATTTTATAATATTATAACCATAGGAATTTTAAAAAATCAAAGCTGGGACATGGTTATGTCGTGACCTTGCGCCAAATGCCTTGTCTGGAATGCTAGGTGGCTAACGCTAACCAGACGCTGATAAGCTTGGGGCTTTTTTTTATTGGTGCTCACGCTGAACTTTCTAGATGTGACGAGTGTTTGGACGGGAGCTGTTGATAAGAGCGTTATTTTTTCCGGCCTATGTCACTCTCTGCCACTCAGTGTGTGTGTGTGTGTGTGTGTGTGTGTGTGTGTGTAAGAGTGAGAGAACAGAAGACAGATGGAGCTTAAGAACGCTATTAAGAACACTGTACAGTATTTTTAGGGGTTGTGTGTGAGAAAATTAGAGACCTGTGCATGACTTCACCACTAACTGGTGTGAAAAAGGTCTGAGTGTGTGTGTGTGTGTGTGTGTCCCTAGTTTCAAAGCTCCATACGCTATTATGCTACACATTGTTTTATTATATTGTTATTTTGATGCAGAGTCAAATATTTTCCCCAAGTATTAAGCTAGCTAGCTAGGTAATGTTTAGCTACTACAGCATGACAGCCTCTTTTTGTTCTTTTTGTTTAAACTTAAATAATACCTTGTTTTTATGAAATACAATGAATTATCAAACTAGCTAGCTTTTTAGCCTGATCACAATCCCTACCTAATACCTTAGTTCTGTATTCAGAGCTGCGTTACGCGTGCACAGGGAGGATTATTTACCAGAACTTGTGTGCATCGGTATTCAGACCTCAAACATAACTACAAACTTAACTAAGAAATTACAAGAGTTTTCCACATTTGAGCATGATATACAAAAATAAAATACAAAATAATAGGATGTGCTGGATCAAGTGCTATTTTATAAGCTGCTGAATAATGAATACAGAAGCCATTTTGTTAAATGAAACTAAATATGAAGTGATTAATGTGATAACTACAGTATAACTGAGATTTATTTCAGCTTGCCATTTCTCATTCATAAAATTTTTATTTATATATTTGTTTTAAATTGTATCTTGCACAGGGGAAAAAAATTCCTTCTTCAGTCCGCATTTTCTATCCCTGATTTTTTTCAGCTTTAAAGGCAACTGCTTGGTGATAACGATGCTATTGATGCTGTTGAAAAAACCGTCTCTGACACTTTTACTCCAAAAACCTGGAAACCGCAGAGACATGAACTACACGTGGGTAATTTGTGTAATCTGAAGGGGAAGTGCAGAAATTCAATTTCAGCATGCACGTAGTGCATCTCTGAATATGCGTAACTTTCACAAAATAAATATTGATGTAACTTGTGGACTCAAGTCATTGCTAGCTGGCTAGGCATTTATGATTAGCTAGCAAACTCTAAGGCCAACCTCTCGTAATTCTAGCCAGCTTGTTCAATAGCAGGCTAATCCAAGTTACCTAGCCTTAGCAAACAGTTACCACATTTTAAATGATTAAAAAAATACCTTTAGTTAAACTGAAAGCTGCTTAGTAAACAAATACACATACACATAATGTTAGCTAATATTTCTTTAATGTTATATTTAATGTGACAGAAAGTTAACCCGTTGTATAAACACTAAACAATATGCTAGATTAAAACTAGCATTGTTTTTCTAACATACTCCAATGACAGCTCTCTGAAAGCTAGATAGCTGTGAGGTTTTTTTAACGTTTGAAAACTCTGGTATGATGTCTGCTTGGTAATGTGTGACCTTTGTGTAAGCAGGTATCCATGTGGGCGATTTCAGCTAATGGAAGCATGTCAGTGACATCAGGATGGACAAGCTCTACAGGCTCGTTAGTGCTATTTTAGCGCTCGTCCGTCTTTGGTCTTCTCTGAGGTCAGAGCTCACCTCCTCCTCTTCAACCTGCTTCTTCAGCTATCAGAGCCCCGCATACCAGACGTCCAGCCTCACATGTGGGTGTATTCCAGCCAAAAGGTCAGTAATCAGTGCTCAGGTTATATTTGGGCGTCTTTGATCTCCCACTTGAATGCTAATTTGGTTGGGCTGATTTGCGGTGACGCACAATCCCATGCATGATAGCGTTAATGTAGTGTGCTAGTCACAATGCAAAAAAAAAAAAAAGTGCCTATTGATTTTGAGGCTAGGTTAGCACTTCATGCCTATTACTATATCAAAAAGCCGTGCGTCTGAAAATGCTAAACTTCAGCTAGCATTTGATTAGGGATATAACAAACATTAGCACTAGCTGTAACTCCAACTGATAACAAACTCAACTTTTTTCTAATAAGATACACTTTTATAAAATACCAGTTTTCTTTCATGTTGCTTTCTCTTTTTACATGCTTACATTCATATTAGCATCATAGCTGCATTTAAACAATGAATCTCTGTGCTACGGACTGAACCATTTACTGTGTTACAAGGGAGAAGGAAGGTCCCCAGAGGGCCACAAATATATTTTATGGATGGAAAGTTATGGGCTAAGTCTACTTATTCTCCCAAAAGTGATTTATTTATGACTCTAATTACGTCCAAATGTAAAATTGGAGCCTAAAAAAACATTACTTTCCAGACACAAGTCGCCAGTTCCACTTATTTCCCCTACATCAGTATCACTAACTGGAGACTTCTGTAATGCTCTAGCTACCTGAAATGCATTTGGTAAAAATTATTACTGTACTATTAATATTATACGTTATATTATATTATGGTGCTTGAGTGTTGGCCATAGCATGTGTTTTGCTAACATACTGTACATTTTGAAAGAACGATTTCTCTGAGATTCGAACAAATTTAATAGAAGATAACTTTAATTTGCAAATTAGCATAGTTATTTTTCTGTGTAATACAAATGTAATGGAATGCATAACATCATACAGATCCAGGTCAGGATCTTCAGTTAATGTTCACATCAAACATCAGAATGAGGAAAAAAATCTCAGTGACTTTGACTGTAGCCTGTTTGTAACCAGTCTCTAGAGTTTACACAGAATGGTGCGAAAAACAAAAAAAAATCCTGCGAGCGGCAGTTCTGTGAGCGGAAACGACTTGCTGATGAGAGAAGAACGGCCAGACTGGTTCAAGCTGACAGGAAGGCTACGATAACTCAAATAACCACTCTTTACAACCGTGGTGAGCAGAAAAGCATCTCAGAATGCAGAATACTTCAGCCAAGATCAGGAATCTGAGACTACAGTGGGCACAGATGTTTTTCCAATCTACAGCTGGCCAGCTTTTGCACTGAGATGGCGAATTTGAAACAGCTTCAGCTATTTACATATACTCTACCTTATACTAAATATTAATATTTATTAGAAATACTTGTTGTTTTCACACTCTGTTCCCGGGATAGACTCTGGATCCACCACAACCTTGACAAGTGACTGAAAGTGAGTGAGTGAGTGAGTGTGAGTTGTTGTTTTAGGATTTGTGCCCAGACTAATTGATGTAATACTCACTAGAAAAATAAACAGAAAATGATGTGTTTAAGTTGGCCTATAAAGCACAACTAAAACCACTGAAACAGAATTTTAAAGAAATCTAACTAGGCATACACCACGATACGTTTCCATCACCATTGTAGCTATCATAGCTAAAAACTAATTAAATAACTTATTAGTTATCGCTTGAAATGTATACAATATCTTTATAAGGAACATCCTTCAATCTGGCAACCAGACTGAAGACTAAGCGAATAAGCACATCGCAGTTTCCGATAATCATTCCTCAGACGTGTTTATTGTCAGGTTAATGCATCATACCTGACTCGGGGACGAAGTGCTTAGCGTAGCAGAGAAGTGAGTGTTTCCCGGTGTGTGTTTCTGACATGCTTTATTGCGATGATGGGAGCTTCTGCTGCAGTTGCTGATGCAGGGTTTGTGTTATGTGGGTCAGAGTGAGAGGGAAGCCTCTCCGATGTGTGAATAATGTAAGAAAAAGAGAGTACTGAGTGTGTTTACTGGATTATAAATGATTGATTAGGATCATTACTGCTATCAAGATAACGTAAATTAACCCTAGTCTCTTACGCATCCACGTCGATTAGACTCGGGGTCTACTGCGTTGCACTCTTCGACCCACTCACGTTTGTTAATATGACATCATAACAGTTTGCACGTTTGCCTCCGGGGTCGGGGGTTCGATTCCCGTCTCCGCCCTGTGTGCGTGGAGTTTGCATGTTCTCCCCGTGCTTCGGGGTTTCCTCTGGGTACACTGGTTTCTTCCCTCCAGTTTTAGGCTGATTGGCATTTCCAAATTGTCCGTAGTGTATGTGTGTGTGTGCGATTGTGCCCTGTGATGGATTAACACCCTGTCCAGGGTGTCCTCCGAGTCCCCTGGGAGAGGCTCCAGGCTCCCCGTGACCCTGTGTAGGATAAGCAGCACAGACGATGGATGGATGGGTTACATCTTATCGTATGTGTATGCTAGCAAGCGTACAATTTAGCTCCGACGCTGTAAATCGACCGACCCTGTCATCTTATTAAATGTGTATGAGATGTTATGAAGACAAATAAAGCTCGGAAGGAAGTAGCAGAGATCGTTGGTGTCCCCGGTGAGTGGACCTAGCTAGTACAGTTGGATTGCTTTGCTAATCTGTTAGCGTTCTCCCCGTGTGGGTTTTCCTCAGGGTTCTCCGGTTTCCTCCCACCTTCCAGAAACATGCTGGAGGGTGGACTGGTTAGGTTAGGTGTGATTGAGTGTGTGTGTGTGTGTGTGTGTGTGCATGGTGCAGTGTATTACAGGATAGGCTCCGGATCCACAGCGAACTCACCCTGAACAGGGGAAAGCGGTAACTCTTGGAAACAGCATGTAGATCTGTGCAATATATCGTTTGCTAATTGATATTGCGATATTATGACAGCTTATTATTGATATTTTGATACACTGATATACAGTAAGCGGCCACGATATGCAAAATGAATCAAATCCTTTAATATACTATTGCATCTTGTGATCATCTATAGTATCATCGCAATGCGGTGTTTTATCCGTGGATGTGGCTGTCGGGAACCTGCGCGAGACCGGTGCGTTTATTAAATACTCGCGCTCTCAACGCGCACACGTTTTGTTTCGTTAGACACAAAGCGCGAGCCGCCCATCTCTATGCTTAAATAAATAAATAAATAAATAAATGAATAAATAAATAAATAATAAATAAAACTCCCTCATCCTCATCCTCATCTCTCCCTCCCCCCCGCTCAACTTCACTTCACCCGAGCGAGCGCGCGCGCGCCGGCATCTCGTCTCGTCGAGCGCGTGCGAGACTGGAATTCTTTCTCTCTTTCTCTCTCTCTCTTTCTCTCTCTGTCTTTCTCTCTCTGTCTTTTATCCGCTAAAAGAGAGGCGTTTCCTCTCGCGTGCAAAAAAAAAAAAAAACCAGAAAAAAGAGGACCGGGGAACCGCAAAGCCGACTCACACAGTAGGCGCGAGCCGCCGCCGAACCGAGACGGAGGTTCACTCAGGCGCGCGCTCACCTCTGCGGCTGCATTGTTTTATTTTTTGTTTTTTTATTTTACTGTTTTTTTTTTTTCTTCTTCTTCTTCTGTTTAAAGAGCGCGTGAGCAGGTGCACCGCTACACGGACCCGGAATTATTATTATTATTTTTTTTCTTCACTCTTTCATGGACTTTATATTTGTATATTATACATAATATAACTATATATATGTATATATAAATATACATATATATATATATATATATATAGGCTGCACGCGGAACCGAGAGCTCGAGGCCACTCCACTCTGCGGCGTAAATTAGCGGAGGTAAGCAGCACCGTGCATGGGCTTCATCCCAAACCGCGTAGTCTAGTGTAGTCTAGTGTACTATAGTCGCCTACTAAAACCACTACGTCACAAAAGAGTCAAAAGAGTGCACCCAGGCTATAGAGGAGCACTGTGTAGTGTCGGAGTGTTCGGTTTGGGACGCGGCCACATGCAGTGGTCGGTTGTCATGGTAACCTGGAAAGCCTCTCTCTGACTGAGTGACTGACGGCTATAAAATGCGCTATTTTAGCAATCTGGCTACGGCTCGATCCCAAACCACACGCTGAACACTAACTTGCCATAGTACGCCTAAATAACAGGCTAGGCCACTGTGTAGGTTTGGTGTTGATCATTCTTCGTCATGTAACGCCATTTCCATAGCAACCGTAGCACACTTGCTAAGTTTTACCCAGCAGTTATTGTTGTTTATATCATTATAAGTGTATTTGTGCCATCTGACTTGTCATATCAAGTCATTGTTTAACGGATATCATTAACTTTTCACTAACTAGCTATTATGCTAGCTATTTTGACACTAATTAGACATAGACTACTATTTAGTATAGTATGCGGTTTGGGACACAACCCGTCCTGTCAGCGTTTTTATCTCTTTAATCCGCTTTAACCGAAACCCGAGACAGAGATCACGTTAACATTAAAGCGTGGATTAATTCTCATCCCGCGACAATACACAGCCTTGTTTTTAATGCCTACTATTTAACAAGCTTTACATTAGCGAGAATTTCGTCCAGTAACAACAACAACAACAACAACAACAAAAGAATTAAACATCTCGCGCCTAACTGGGAGCTCGTGGCGTGTATGTGTGCGCGTGCGTTCCTGCGTGCGCGCACGTATGAATTCCGACGTGGTCGCGAGCCTGTAACCGTCAAGTCGATTAGCATGTTAGCAACCAACAGGAAAAACTGAGCTAACAACCAATAAATATGTAAAACTCGTTTAAATTATGTATTTGAGTAGAATACTGTGAGAAACACAACAGTATTCTATAAGAAGTAGGGGTTTAAAAGACGTTGTTATGGAGTTTATGAAAAAAGATTGAGGAAAAATAGCATAATTCAATCATAGCTGCTAACACAGTTATTCAGATACTGCATAGTATACAGGCTAACAATATAATATAATATAGGTCCTAATTATGTAAGGAATAAAACACTTGAAAAAGTAATGTTTTGGTTATCTGCTAGAAAATGGCAGAACATATTAAGAGAAACATAATATTGATTACTTTCTTATTATATAGGTTAATAATATAATATAGGTTACTACATTATGTAAGGAAATTATGGAATGAAACACTTGAGGAAATGATGTTTTAGGAAAATAATCAACAATGCGGTTGATTAGTTACTGTTCCCACCCTAAAGTTGATTATTTTCCTATAACATCACATCCCGAAGTGTTTTATTGCTCTTATATCACAGCAATTTGCCAACGATTACATTTTTATTTTCGTTTATTAAAGTATGACTCATACATACGTTTTTATTCTTTTGTAGTTACATTTAATGTTTGGGAACATCCATGAAAAAAGTTTGTTCATGTTGTCATTTACATAAAAGCAGCTAGGACTGTAAACAGTCGTTCCCTGCTTATCCTTATGTAAAGTAGCTGTGTGATCAGGATGAGGTAATGGAGGGATGGGGAAAGCTGACCTCCTGTTTCTGGTGCAGAGGTAGCACTGAAAGTGAGAGAGCGAACACACACACACACACTTTCATTTCCTCTTACCTGTGTGTGTGTGCGTGTGTGTGCAGACAATAGACTCTTTCTGCTAAACTGCAGTGGTACACGGCCATAGAAACTCACTGTACATCTGTTATCGCTGCGTCATCAGATCTGCACGGCTGGGTTGTGCTATAAGGTGTGTGTGTGTTTGTGTGTCAGCTCACGTAAAGAAATGAGGAAACCCTTGCAGCATCAGCCTTTATCTAAAGGTTGCTAGTCAGCTTTAGCACATCATAATGGTCCAACCTCAGTATCCAGTGATGGGCTTCTTCAGGCCGTTAAGGGCGGAGCTTATTAATGTTATTTGATTAGCCAATCGCAAACTAATTTCATGATGTCATCATAATATTCTAATTTAACATTAGCTAACTTTCTGGGGACCCTGGTTATTGTTTTTATAATAAAACAATAAAACAGAATAAAACAGTTTCCTAAAGTTAGTTAGTGATATGAAATAGTTAATTTGTATAAAATTATGTACGTAATATTAACTATATTTCTGCTGACCTCGGATATGTTTTTAATTACATAATAAAATATCCTAGCTAAAGTATTGTCTAGCCAGTGATGAGTATCTAACTTTGTGACTGGTTTTAATCACACAATAAAGCAAAGTAGTCCTGTTAGGTAACTAGGTAGCTGGTGTTGTTAGGTAGATGGTTAGCCTAGTTAAAGTTGATAAACTGTTATGTAAATAAAATTAGTATTTTTTGTTAAGCAGTTTGTTGATCTGAAGAACGGAAAAGAAAGTATTGTTGCTGTCACTGATATAGTTTGTGATTGGCTGAGTAATATCATACAAATGGCATGTGTTCGTGAATCTGGTGTGTATGTTGCGTGTAAACACACACACACACACACAGAACAGCTTGTAGGGTCTGAAATGAGTGCATACACACCTCGCAATTTGTAAGATGTAAATTAAAAATGCTAAACTAGTTTTCACAAACCCAGTGCCAGCAGTGTATCTATTTATTTATTTGTGTGTGTGTGTGTGTGCATACAGTTGGCTAATGTCCCAGGTCAGAAAAAGCTGGGCTTAGTGGTTGTAAATGGGCCAGAACAAACTGCAGATTCATTATATGCAGTGTGCAGGCCACACACACACACACACACACACACACACACACACACACACAGATATCCAGGAAAGAGCATCTAGTTTGCAGAGATCTTTCTGAGAGATTTTATGCCAAAAAAAGGTTTGCTGATGCGTTGAAATATTTGCTGATGTATGTAGATTATGGAAAAACTGCAATTATTGGTTACATCTCCTTTATTTTGTAAATTAATATCTTGAATGATTTAGTGAAATTCTGCAAAAATCTTTAGTACATTATAGTACAGTACTTTACAGTAGAGTCCAATATTATATAGTTGTTTACAGTAGCTTATAGTATAGTAAAATATTGTACAGTAGATTTCAGTATAGTGCAGTATAGTACAAAGCAGTAGTTTACAGTATAGTATGATAGTTTAGAGTACAGTATAGTACAGTAGAGTAAAATATTTTACAGTGGAGTATAGTATAGTACAGAAGTTTACTGTGGAGTACAGTAGTTTACAGTACAGGACTGAAGCTTACAGTGTAGTACATTGTAGTCCAGTAGAATACAATAGTTTACAGTATAATATAGAACATAATATTCATATAGATATAATATATATTATATATATTATATATATTACATCTATAAATATTCTATCTATATTAGTATACAAAATAGGTATAATATTCAGAAATGTTTTTCATTGTTTGATGAGTTCCGAACAAATTTAAAAAACTTCATAATTTATTAATGATGATGGTTGATCTTTAACAGGGAAGATAACAGTGGATTATTATTACTATGAAGGTAATTTGTTTAACTAAGTTAGCTTAGTTAAAGTTAGTTAAAATTGTTTCTCCAGATAGCTTGAATTTGTGACATTTCTCAATATATAGCAGAACCCATGGATGTTTGTATTTTTATTTATAAGTGTATTTACAGCGCTAGTCATATGGAGTTTTGGAAATTTGCAGCACATCTGAGGGAAGTGTTGATATTTCTTAAAGATTTGTCTCAATTCTATTTTCACTATGTCCTTACATTGTTCAAATAAAAGACCTAACAGCTATAACAGACTAGCTAGCTGAAATACGAACCGTATCCATTAGTTAGCTTAAGGTCTGCGTTGCCTAGCAACAGTTTTCTCATGACTTTAACCGCTTGTACTGGTTTGTGGAAAGCACAATTTCTTGGACTGTCTTGCCTCGTGGTAACTCCATATGCTCTGCTGATTTATTATTGGGGTTGTGTATTTGTGTGTGTGTGTGTGTGTGTGTGTTTATATGTTGACACGCCGCCGATCCTTTTTATAACCTGCCACTTCTAGAGCCAGGAACACTTAGCTCATATTCATCATATTCACTCTCATAATGGATTGGGTGTTGAGACGAGCCTGGACTGACCATGTCGACACATTCCCTGCGTGTGTGTGTGTGTGTGTGTTGCAAAAAATAACCCTGAAGCACTTTAATGACGAGATGCCTAAGCTACTGTTAAGCCTTATTTGGTTAATTGTTATTCCCTTTTGAGCCCACGCAGACAGCCGTTATGGATTTTAGGTACACTGTACACTGTGATAACAAATCTGATTAGAGTAGTTATAATATTAATGATGTATTACACTGGTGTGGACGGTGACATCACAAATTTTTCTAGTTGCATTAATAGCCTGCTTTTTTTAATTAAACCCTGGCACTGCTGCTAAAGCTTGTTATTTCCTTCACAAAAGTGGCAACATTAGCTATCTAGCTAGTTTAGTTTTTAGTAATGCAAAAATCTGGAGTAAAGCACTTAATAATTAGCAGTTCATCCATTTTTGTAAAAAACAAAACAAAAAACAGATACCACAGTTCCTATCTCATAAACCAGACTTCTATCATTTTGATAGTCTTGTACATTTGATCAATAAATGTCCGAGAACTGCGTACATTCATAGCATGAAGCAAACGAACAACTGCTGAGCTTTTCTTGGAGCCATTTGGTGAAGATGTGAGAATTTACTCTTTACTCACCATTGTTTCAAACAAAACTGTCTTATAACTTCTTTTTTTCTTTTAAACCAGTGACTATATCGTTTATTCATTCATCTTCAGTAACTTAACAATAACTTTATCTTGGTCTGGCTTGCAGCAGTGACTATGTCTTGCTCTGAAAAGCTCATTTTGTCACAGTGTTTATAAGCTTGTTTTTCTGTTGAAAACTGGCACATAGCCAGAGAAAATCTTCAAGATTCTGAAGCTTGTGGCCAGAAAAGGGTACAAAACTTCTTGTCTTTCATTTGCTCATATATATATAAGGTTTGTGAATTTTGCACGGTAAAACTAGGCTAAATTAACCACTACCTGAAGCAAATGATTTTTTCATATCCCGCAACTCAAGGGAATTTACTTTTCTGCGAGGCCAGTTTTATATGTTTGGTTTGTTCGCAGCATATGATCTGTACATGTGTTAGCCTTATTACCTAATCATTAACGACAACCTGAAATGAAAATTATCTTTTTTTTTTTTCTACTTGTCCTTGGTCCAAATCGTGACCAGTTTATCAGTATATTTTCTGTAATTGTCCATTAAACTGTAGTGACATTTGCCTGCCTCTGCATGTCTTCTGAATTTTTTACCGTGTACCATCACCATGTACACTTATGCAGAGAAAATTACATTAACCACGTCATTAGTCATACCATGTTTCACCATCCCCTCCACCCATGCAGCGTTATCAAGCAAAAAAAAAAATTCAAACTGTTTTACTTGCTACGTCATGGAAGAAAAATGCATCGCTGGGAAATATAATACTATATATTCGGATTCATAAGTGTCAGCTTGAGGTAATTAATAAAAGCTAGCTAGTGATAGCTAGCTAAGAAATAAAATCTAATAGCTAGCAAATGAGGCTAGTTTGGAGTATATGGGAATTGAGATTTGTGCAAGCGAACATGAAGTTTAGTGTTTGTAAAATGTGAAGTAAACCTGAAAATAAATTCTTTTCATGGATTTTTTTCGGTTCCACAGAAAGTCTTAGAAACTTTTTATTTAAGTTGCTACCACATACTAGCATTTACAACTAGCAAAGACAAATTAAAATATGTGTTGAAAGACTTTTCATCTTGTTTCTTTTTTGGCTATTATGATTTTATTACCCAGAAAACTATCGACGTAAACACCCGTCATGACCGTGTGAAACTCGATGCTAATCCTGAAACACTTTACACTCTTTTATGAATAGGAACCCGACCCCATTACACAGACGGAACATATTCCCAGCATTGCATCATCGCGGTGCGGCCTGTGTCAGCCCAGCTAGCTTGTAGCGATAGCCCAGTCATGCATGGCTCGTGAAGGACCTTGACCTTTTTAATCAGGCACTTCAAAGGCGGCCGCGGCTTCATAATGTACGGGACACTCAACACCAGTCTGAAAGCTTTTCCTGGTAGAACATCAAATCGAAATGCGCTATCAGTGTAGTGTGATGCTAATGAAGTAGCCTGGGATTTGTGAGAGAAAGTAATGCATATAGGATGCAATGTGACACTTTATTAAATATATATATATACATATATATATATATATATATATATATATATATATATATATATATATATATGCACTATTATTGATTCAGTCGTGACTTTTAATGAGAATCTGAGATTAGTTAGGCTGTCTTGCCTGTTCATGTTTGTGTGTGTCATATTTACAGTAGTCGCTGATGATTTATAAGGACAGCTGATAGCTCTCGCTGAATTTAGCCCGTTACATCAGTGAGAATGACGAGTCTCAAATACAAAAATACACATCAGGGCCAATATTTTTGATATTAGAGATGCACTCAGTGGAAATAAGTGTCCCCTGTACACTTGCACTGATTTTCAATGTTTTTTTTTTTTTTAATATTACGATTAAATAAGAGAATTAAAGGTATATAAATAAAAGCAATCACATTGTTATGTGTTTGTGTGTATGAGCTCTTGAGGGTTAATGATGCCATTTTAAAGTACACTTCACTCACTAGTTTATAGTTATCTTTCTCCGATATCTTCACAGTATTGTAACTTAAAATTGCACGTTTACTTGTCGAGGCTGATGAAGCTTTAATAGATTTAGCTACAGTTGTGTCCTTCATGTTTATTCAAGCCTGAAAGCAGCTCTGCTGTCTGCAAGGTCAATCACAAACTCTAGTGATGCTGCCTTTTAGGGAAAAGCGACAGAGCTGAGCAGCTTTGCTTCCACAGGGGGCGGAGCTAATTTCTGGGCCAGAAACAACCCTAAATTGAAGACAATATCAAGATTTATTGCACGGAAATACCGTGTGTGGTGTTTTCCATAGGTCTCTTTTTTATTATTTTATATATATATATATATATATATATATATATATATATATATATATTATATATATATATATATATACATAATTAGCACAGGTTTAGAGATACTTTTAAAAATACAAATTGCACCTTTAAGGCTTTTAACAAAATTATCAACACAGGACTGGTGAAAATATTCTGATGAGTCCATGTTCAAAATATTGTTTTAAAGATTATCCACACTTACATTTACTAGAGAGTTCCGTCAGCTTGAAATTAGTGTAATTTCACGCATTGCTTAATTTATAAACGCTGACTTTATCGATAAATGCTGAATCTGTGGACCAGAAGCTCGGACTGCTAAAGTTACTGCTAAAGTTTTCTATAAATATTTAGAGTTGAATTCACTCACAGATGACATTTTCTGTCCTTTTCTTCTCTGTTTTGTAGGTGAAGTTGTGATCTGGGTATAAAGTCAGGACAGTAAAGAAGAAGAGTGAAGGTCCATGTTGACGGGTTCGGCGGACGTTTGCCTCGCCTGAACGAGAGATTTTTCCCCAAGGAGGTTTATGACGGTAAGAATCAGATGATCTCAGTTAAAGTTTTACATCCTAACCAACATGCTAACATGCTGCTAATATTAATAATAATAATAATAATAATAATAATAATAATAATGAAAGTTTGTAGAAGCATACATTTAAAATTTAAAAATTAAAAAATTAATACATTACAGACATAACCTATCTACAACAAGCAAAAAAATTTAAAGTTAGCCAGTGCTAGATACAGTAACATTAGCTAGCTAACTTACTTCAGTTTTTGATTTTTATGATTGAATTTTACACACTAACACTAATACCATGTTGCGCCACCATGAAATATATGAAATATACAAATATTTGAATTTCTCTTGTTGGTGAAAAGTAAAAAATGAAGTCATCTGCTTATCTCGGGTTTTTCTTCTCTGTGCTAGCTTTAGCTTAATAAATACAGACATTTAGTGAGTGATATAAATCTATATACTTATAACATTATTTTCCCGTATGTTAGTTTTACAATTAATTTTCTAGTAAAGAGCTCTATATCCTAAGCTAGCAACATCAGTGAACATGTAGTGCATTTGGATTTTAGAACTAAGTTATAACTTTTATAACTAAGGCTTTTTTCGTAGTTATTGTATGCCAGTTGTTGCAAAATGAAAAAGTGAGAGCGCCGGAAACGATATTGATTCCCAAAGTTCTAATTTGTCCCTGCACTTTAACCATTTAGTTTCTGTGATCAATGGAAAATAATCCTTTATTTACTTATCTATTTAAATTTTGGCTCTAGTAGACACTGATTACACCATAGACACAAAAGAAACGTTAAATATTAGGAGAATATAAATATTAGGAGAATACCAACATAGCTCATGGTAGCTTAGTAACTAATGTTATCTGTACACATAAAGGTAAAGCATTTCAACTGGGAATATATGACTGTCTAAGTGGCAGAGGAAGGATGTGATACTCTTTCTGGGTTTAGTTTTAGTGCAGAAACAAGCCCTAATAAACTGTGACTTGAGTCCAAAACACAGGAATGAAAAGTCATCACATGGGCTGGTGGGTTCCTGAGACATCAAACTGAACCCAAAACCAAAATCTCCACTATAAAATCCCTTTTTTCAGCTCCACTGTTTCAGTATATTCACTCCTTTTTTCTCCTTGTATCTCTTTCTTTCTCTCTGATTCTCTTCTGTTTCAAACACACACACACACACACACTCACACACACACACACACACACACACACACATATTTGATTCGATCTGATGATCTGATCCCATAAAATTCAATTCAGTTTGTCTTGACTCGATTTGTTGCAATTCAACTCAATTTGATTCGATTCTGTTCAATACAATTTAAAGCACTTCAATTTGTTTTGATTCAGTTCCATTTGATTCGGTTCGATTCTATTCAATTATGGTTTTCAGTCTTTCATTCCATCTCTCTCTGTTTCAGCCTCCCTGTCTCGCTCACAGTTTCTCTTTGTGTGTGTGTGTGTGTGTGTGTTTACTGTCTTTCCTCTTCCTCATTCCTGCGTGTTTGTGTCCAGTTTTATTCAGGGTCGGCACAAAGGCCTCGAAAGGGAACACTGGTGCACATAGACGCACACGTACACACACACACACACACACACACACACAGAGGTTGAGTTTCAATGGCTGAAGGAATGTGAAACTGCACACACACACACATGCACACGCACGCACAAACACAAACACACACACAATATGGTTCTCACACATGCAAACACGCAACCTTCGATCCACAGAGACCAGTGACACACACACACACACACACACACACACACATATCACACCTAATACTAGTGATTCTATGTAATCATTTTTAGGAGGGGCTTATCTTTGTTTCTCTCTATCACAACACACACACACAGACACACACAGACACACACACATACAAACACACGTAAATTGTCGGAGTTTAAATCATTTATTTATTTTAATTACACACAAACTTAATGAACATTTTAAAAGAAAGTGAACCAGAACAAAGCCATAAATTAAGACAAATAAGACTGTCTGTTCAATTACAACAAAAGTAATGGTACCCTATTAAAGTAGTGTGTTTGTGGTAGCCGACACTCTGCAGTGGCTGAGCTTCATTACTGGAAGATTTCACACACACCACACTTAGGAGGCGCTTTTTCACCATTCAGTCATCATTCTGTTGTTTTCAGCTCACTGTGTGCTTTACCTTTTATGGAGTTTTGTGGGCGTGGACAAATGTGAATCAGCAGTACTTGGTTATGTACAACAGATTTGTGTTTATCAACATACGCACATAAGCATAAAGGAAATCAGCATAAAATTAGGTAAATTTAGTTTGGGTTTGGTGTTTGATGACTCTGTAAATGAGGGAAACTGGTTACTGTTTACTGACGGCGTATGGGCCAAGTTCTGATCGAGTGCTTTGAGAATGGACCTTGAATTGTGTGTGTATGTGTGTGTGTGTGAGGTTAATGCCCTCTGTTCACTTGTCTTTGCGGTATGTGACGAATCAAGCAAAGCGGAATAATTACTCCCAATTAGCACAGAGCACTAATGAATCTGTGTTTCCGATGTGTGTGTATGTGTGTGTATGTGCGTGTGGATGTTTCTCTGTGTGTGTGTGTGTGTGTGTGATAGAGAGAGGTCTGGACTGGATGTGTGCGTGTCACGTGTATATCAGTTCTTTAACAGCATTGGCTTACATAACACTGCATACCAATCTCTCTCTCTCTTTCTCTCCCTCTCTCTCTCTCTCGCTTTCTCTGCTTCCATCCATTTTATTACTTTTCCCTCAAAATCTTTTATAATCTTTTGTTCATAAAATGACACTAATGGGCCAACTTGGTTAATACAATCACCAGATTTTTTTTCTGATTATAAAAAATATTAAGTATTAGGTAGGAACTCAGTTTGTGATGCCAGAAAATAGATACAAAATGGCTAACAATGATGTCCAAATTGCAAATTAGAGTATAACAACATGGTGCCTGGAACCTTTTAGCTTCAGAACCTGCATGCAAAATGGGCTAATTTCACAAGCAAAATACAAATTCAAGCATTGAACTTACAAATACGGATTTTTGACCCTATTTTCATGTCTAGAAGTGAGAAGCCAATAAGAACGCTACCAGTTGACTATCCAATCAGAACTAATCAGCGTGTCCCAAATTCAAATCACAAAAGTATAAATAACAAAAGTACAAAAAATCGTAAAAAACTATGACTCTTTTTTAAATCTCACATCCATGGAAGTGGGCTAGCAAGCTACATAATGTAGCTAATGCAACACAATTGTGTTTGTTAAGATAAAATCGTATTTTGATGTTCAGCTGCTGTTATATAAATTGAGGATGCAAACTGAGACTTAAACATTTAAATCCAAGTCCATGGAAGAAAATTCTGTTGTGTCCTGTATTATTCTGTTTGTCTCAGTCTTGTTTTTGTTTTGATATTTTTAACAAATTTCAGACTTTTAAAAATTGTATTTATTTACATACTTACTTGCGTACTAACTTACTTAAGCCTATTTGTTGTTTAGGCTCAATTAGTGTTTATTTTGTGGGTTTTTTACAGTTTTTATTTATTTTTTTGATTTTGTTTATTTTATTTTATTTAGTTTAGTTTCAAATTTAAAGTTATTTTTGTTTCCTTACAGAATGAAAAGAAATTCACTAGGATTAGAGGCAGTAGTCCTAGTTTTTGTTTAGATTTTATTTTAGTATTTTAGTATGAATGTTTTTTGTACTTGTCGTCTTAAATTTGGTGATGTATAACAACCTTGGTTTGGGATTTTCCTTGGCATAAGCTAGCTACTCACTAGGAGTAATGATTTTTTGGGAAATCATATTTATCAGAACATGTGAAGCTGCGAATATCACAAGACTGGGTCGTTCAAACCTGGTAAACATGAAGCTTTGTATCATTGTATTCTATTCTCTTCTATAACAGAGGAGTATTTACACACGAAGAATGTTTACAATCCGTTCTGTTCTGATCTCGGCTTCTCTAAATCTAAGCACATCTTGCTGACCCCCGACTTACGGTTATCCGTTAAACCATAAATCCAACCATAATCCTGATTTCATCTTTCATTAAGGAGCTTCGCTCAGCCTGACCGCTGTACATTATACCTCTTTAGTTCCTTTTGCTCTGTTTGCTTGACCTGAACAGCAGTGTTTTCAACCGACTGCTTGCAGTTTTTACGAGAATTTCTGTGGTCAGCTTCGGAAAACCAAGAAACGTTGCCAGTACCTTTGGGTCGCCTCAAACTCGCACTATTCAATGATTAGTGATTCCGAGATGTGCAGCCAGGACGAGAAGCCCTCAAATATGCAGCTTTGAAAATACTCTGGCACCTTTTCAGTGTCCACTTTTACAGGAGGAATCGCTTTCTGCCTTCTTTGGACAGCAAGGATTGAGTTGGTATGCCTGGATCTGGATTTGTTTTGGAGCATTTATGAAAACCTTTCCAAATTTCTGAGCTTCTTTTACATTTGAACTGTTTTTAGAGTCTGCTAGCAGTAACAGTAGCATTTCCACCAGCAAAAAGGTGGAAAAAATAGCTAATTATGATTTTTTAAAGACCTGATTTGGAAAAGTTGTCATGTGGATAAAGATGAGATGGGGTAAAAGGGGAATGGAAGATTATGATGTATGTGCAATATGGTGAAAATCAGTTTTGTGCAAAAGAAACAGGTTAGTTCTGAGGAGTAGACTGACAGACGCCACGCCTTCTTCAGTGGGACTGACGAGGAGAGGCCACGCCTTTTTCACTGGGACTGACTGACAGAGGCCACGCCTTCTTCAGTGGGACTGACAAGCAGAGGCCACGCCTCCTTCACTGGGACTGACAGACAGAGGCCACACCTCCATCACTGGGACTGACCGAGGCCACGCCTTCTTCAGTGGGACTGACAAGCAGAGGCCACGCCTCCTTCACTGGGACTGACAGACAGAGGCCACACCTCCATCACTGGGACTGACCGAGGCCACGCCTCCTTCAGTGGGACTGACAGACAGAGGCCATGCCTCCTTCACTGGGACTGACAGACAGAGGCCATGCCTCCTTCAGTGGGACTGACAGACAGAGGCCACGCCTCCTTCACTGGGCAGCTGGCCTAAGAATAGAGGAGTATCTGGCAGTTTTGTCCTGGTGAGGCTTTTAATAACACACACACACACACACACAGTGAGTCACACAGCTGTTGACAGCATAAGAACGGCTCTCTCACAGTGGCCCTGGCTGGCCGTGACCTTTCAACTTTAAATCTCTTACACAACACGGTCTCATGTGTGTGTGTGTGTGGCTAGCTGGTTATTCAGCTTTTTATGTAACTATGTAGTTAACATTTTATCTAAGCTAAAGACAACATGTCAGGAAATGCTAGCAAGCTAGCAATATTTTTAATACCTTATTAGCTAGCTATTTAGTTTTAGCTATATTAGTCTAATATTTTCAATGAAGCTAGCTAGCGCAATTAATGTCACGCTAACACATGCTATCTAGCGTTCTCAAACAAGTACTTAATTTTTAAAAAAACATATCGTTAGTCAGCTAGCTAGCAGTTGAAGTAAAAATCCTTTCAGGTTTGGTCATGCTAGCTGGCTAACAAATTCTGTATCACGTATTTGTCCACATGTAAGAATATATTGGTAATAAAATGAGTCTTTCACTTGTAAGTACTGGATTAGTGCCAGATCATCCATACTCCCTTTTAGCAATTAGCTCTTTCAGTGTTCTGGCTCCATAATAGTGTACAATCAGTCAAAGTTTCAGAAAAAGGGAAAAATATAAGCATTGTTTATATTCAAGACGAAGTTGATTCATGACATTACCCTCCATAATCCTGCAGCAATAAATCTCCTCACGCTAACTGCAGGCATTAAATTAGAGACAGCTATTAGATTTAATTGCATTTAAATGAGTGTGTATAGTGTAACACGTCCCCTGAGAGATAAAGCCTTCAGCTCAACCATAAATCACTTAATTCTACAGAAAACAATAATAATTTTATAATAAAATTATTATTATGATTATTATTATTATTATTATTATGATTATTATTATTATTATTAATAATAATAATAATAATAATAGTTATTATAGTTATAAGTATAACAATATAATTGTTATTGAGTAGTTAAAATATAATAATACAAAGATATATATAATTTCAGGAAAATATTAGATATGTATACTATTAATAATATTAATAATAAAAATACATATACCCAAAACATATATAGTAAAGTTGTATTATTAAAAGTATGCAGAAATAATAATAATAATAATAATAATAATAACAATAGTAATAATAATAATAATCTCTTTTCTCAGCAAAATCTTCTCTCTCTCAAACCTTGCTGTCTGTTTCTGTGTTTCTCTCTTCTTCTTTTCACTATAGTTAAGTTTCAGTCATACACACACACAAACACATAAACACACACACACACACACACAGAATTATAGAGCTGGTTCTCGATGTGTGATGACTGAATAAGGAGTTGATCTGAAAACCAGTGTTAGTATCCGTGTGTGTGAGTGTGTGTGTATGTGTGTTTCCTGTTTTGGCAGCTGCTGTGACGCCGCCGGTCTGTACCCTCGAAACACTATCCCATAATATAACCTTTATTGCCAAGACGACCCACCCTGCCACACCCGCTGTACTAAAATTGCAGATGTGACAAGTGGTGTGTGTGTGTGTGTTTGTGTGTGTGTGGAAGCTAAAGAAAAAACCTATTAGACACTCAGTGAAGTGATGATGTATTACTATATTTGATACAACAGTTATAGTATATATAGTTTTAACGTAAACTTGCACATCGATTTCAGGTCAGATGGAATGAGAGTTCAACAGTTTGGTATCAGTTTGGTATTTTTCTGAGACCAACAATATGTAAGAGATGTTAAAAACATCATGCTAAGTTTAATTAAAGGGTCATTTTTGTCATCCTGAGTCTTTTCGTAGTAATTTCCCAACATATCGATCAACATAAATGTTGAAATCTTCTGACAATTTTGTCTTATTTCTGCTGTTTCTCTCTCTTTATACAGTATTTCCTGTATAAAAGACTTTTAACGCAATTATTGGTAGCTAGGTAATTAGTTAATGCTAATTAAACAAATAATGCTAGGTAGCTAAATTGTTAGTATAAGTATTAGCAAGATTAAGCTTGGCATCCTTGTTTCCTAGTTGCCTAGCAACATTGTTTTCAAGACTTAATGGGCATTCCATTTAAAAGCTGGTTAATGACTTAGCAAGATACTGTAGCACATAGCTGTTATGTGTTATATAAATAAATCTAATGGCACAGTGACAGTGAGAATGACACAAAACTGCTTAAAATATCAACATTTTCCTCAGATGTGTTGGTACATTAGTGAGAAAAGACTCCATTGGACTACAATTACATTTAGCATTGACCGCTAACTGAACTACAATGGATTCCCGCCATTTTAAGAAACGTCAACATTGTGTCAGATCAAACCTATGGGAAAATGTTCGTGTAAATAAAGATTGAATGGAGTTTTTTTTATTTGAAAAATGAAGTAAATGGTGTATAAACATGATATTTGAATTATTTTTAAATAGCTAAAAATTACTTGTGGAAGCTTTTTGTTGGGGGACAGACTTTTGGACCCGACTGTATTTTTATAGCAAATAGCAGCAGTCAAGTTAAATTTAAAACGGTAACAGGAGCAGTATGCGAGATGTGTGTGTGTATGTGTGTGTGTGTGTGTGTGTGTGTGTGTGTGTGTTGGTAGTATGAGAAAGCCCTCTAAAAGAGCATCATGGGCCAAAATCAGTACAGTGAGATCTGCAGAGGAATTTGACTCACGGTCATTTAGAAAACACAGCCGACTGCTCCGACAGATTTACACAGTGGCGAGAAATCAGCGAAAATACACAGAAGGAAAGTTTGTAGTTAACACCGAAGATGCTGAATGGTACGTGTTAAAGTTTTATTTTTATAATTTTGAAAAGGAATTAGGAATTAAATATAATTTACACAGGATATACTGCATGTGTGTGAGGAGAGACTCGACTGTTATGTGTTCCTAAGAGTATAGTGTTTCAGTGATGTGTGTGTGTGTGTGTGTGTGTGATTTCTTAGAGGAATTTTTAGCTAGCCAGGTAACTAGCTGACAGGATTTCTGAAATTCATATTGATAAGTGAGAATAATATTTACTGCTAATGCTAACATGAGCTACCTTAAGATTTCTGATAGGATTCATAATGCTTATAATTTTTACTGCTGTTGCTAGTAAGTTAGCTAACATGACCTAACTTGACAGGATTTTGGAAAGGATTTTATGTCATAGTCATAAATCTTCATATTGTTCATGAAGTTGTCCCTATCTAATGCTAGCTGGATAGATAATATAATATTCCTGAGAGGATTCATAATGTTTACAATATTGCTAATGCTAGAAAGTTAGCTAACATGACCTAACCTGACAGGATTTCTGAGAGAATTTTTAGGTTATATGCTTTAATGTACATAATCTCCACTGTTAATGCCAACCAGCGAGCTAACATGACCTAACCTGACAGGATTCTGGGAAGGATTTTATGTCATAGTCATAAATGTTCATATTGTCCATGAAGTTGTCCATGTCTAATGCTAGCTAGATAGCTAATATGAGCTTGCCTACAGTTTCTGAGAGGATTCATAATGTTTATAATATTGCTAATGCTAGAAAGTTAGCTAACATGACCTAACCTGACAGGATTTCTGAAAAGATTTTAAATCATATTCATAATTTATCACATTCTGCTACTGTTAGCCTGCTAGCTAATATGACCGAGCTTAAGGTTTCTGTCAGGATTCCTAACGTTTGTACTCGTTTCTGCTAATACTAGAAATAAGTTAACATCTTTATTGTGATATCTATCACTGTAATCTATCTGCTGCTACGTACACTTCGTATTTACCACAGCAATTTGTATTGCGACAGCTAGTAATTAGCTTTCAGCCAGTTTGTATCGTCAGCTTTATTATCTTGCTAGCTAACATTTAAAAGATTAGGTATGAAGCTATTGTTATTTAGCCTTAGCTAATATTGCTTTGGTGAAATTGGCACTAATTAATCAAAATTAGAATCAGTGTATGTTTTGAAATTGATGTAGATGTCTTTTTTCCTTTTGTGAATCTTTCTTGTTATTTTTATTTTCATATTTTGAGCCAATTTAAGAGTTTTTACTTTTCTGTGTGAAAAATTGAGTGAAGAATTTGAAGCTGTACATCAACGTTTACCAGATGATTTAATTAGATGAGTAATTGCACGTTTAATTGTTTTTATACTTATTTACATTTTTTTTATTTTACTTTTTAAGTTTGCTTGTTGTTATGCTAATCAAGGAAGAGGCTAGCTAAATTTGTAGCAATAGCTATCCTACTTGGCCAGAAAAATCCATTCAGAACTCCAAAAACAATAAGGTTGATTCTACACTTGAAGAAAAGGAAGAAAACTAGTAATATTTTTGCCAGTGAAAGGTTCAGCAGGTTGGACTTTCGGAGGAAATGTGACGTTAGACATTCTAGCACTTCAGCTGAGGTCGAAACGTTATTTTGTTGAAGTGTACAGACACTACTTACTAATCAGTATGTTTTTCTTTTCGCCTTCAACTGGCACAATTAGACATTTTCCATTTTCCTACAAGCAGTAACCTTCATTTATCTTAATATTCCATCACATTTTAATGGAAAGTTCCATTAGTTGCTCCCTGAAGTTTAATCTCGCTGCTTTATATAATTTCTCATTGCCTGCAGGAAAAAAAACATTAACTCCAACATTAATATGTAATTCTGTTCTCCTTTAATATGTTTTACAACCTTTTCATTTTAAGTAGTTTTTAATCTGAAACATTATGACAAAAGGAAACAAACAATTTTATCTAGTTGGGTGTAATATTTAGGAATCTTACCTTATTGGAATATTCTTCTTAAAACATTATAGACTTATTATTGGAGGTTTTATTAGACTTTATTATTGGAGATTTGGTTAAAATGCACAGAAAATATGATATATATATATATATATATATATATATATATATATATATATATATATATATATATATATTTGGCTGTAATACTATAGGATTTGTTGTGGTTGTATAGTAATTTGGACAAAATATTCATAAATATTATAAATATTTAATTAAAATATTCAGGATAAAGCTGTTACTAAAGATAACTGAATGAAAAATATTTTGATATTCATTATGTTTTTTAAAAAAAATATATTATTGAAGAATATTTGATAGTTTTGGATTTTGGGAAAAATTTTCAGAATTTGTTTTGAATATTATGAATATTAGGAATATTATGAATCTTCTAATCTTCATGCAGTTTAAGGTTAAATATTAATGTAGACTATTCTATATATGAAGTTTTGGTTGAAATTTTCAGAAATTATATGTTTAGAGAATTTTGTTTAAAATGTTCAGATATTTTAGTTTAAATGTTTTGGTTTAAATATTTATATTTATGTTTACATGTTCAGGCATATTATAATATTAATTTTTTTTAATGTACAGAAATGTCATAATATTTATGTATTTTTTTAACTTTTAGGAATATTGTAATAATTACTTTTTTTAATGTTCAGAAATATTATAATGTTTACATTGTTTTTGCTGAAATATTCAGAAATATTATAACATTTACACTGTTTTTTTAATGTTCAGGAATATTATAATATTCTTAGACCTTTCAGAAGAAAATTTGAGATTTTTTGAGATGTTTTGGGATATTTTTAAAAATATTTCTACATTAAAAAATTCCTGATATTTTGATATTTTTTCATGTAGCTACGTTTCCATTTCCATATTGTGCTCCATCCTCTTACAGAACTACGAAACCTTTCCTTTCAATCCACATTCAGTCAGAAATTCAGCAATATTCAATAATTAATTAACCTGAACCCAAGCCTTCCTCGTGGGGTCTAATACAGTTACGTCTGAATTATTTATCTGCTGTTGTCCAGCTTTCCAGTGAACTTGCACTTTAAATAAAGGCAGGATTTGCAGGATCAGTGGCTCAGTGAGTTTATTAATATGTGTTTTGTTCAGTTTGAGTGTGTATGAGCGTATGAGCATGTGTTGAGAGTATGACGTTATTTTATTCACACATACCAGACACATACTGTAGATTTCTGACTGCAGACTGACCGGTGTCAGCCATGGCCGTATACACACCGTCTCACGCTCATGTCATAATGACACAACTTTCTATTTCCAGCCTGTCTGTCTGTCTGGGATTCCCGTCTCCGTTCCTCATTAGTGTCCCATCTAGACACTTAAAGGAAAAGTTTGATGGAATGCCACTTGATGTTGAAGATTTAGCCAGTAAACCTTGATAAAAGAGGATGCACATACACATTTTAGGTGACTTTACGAGAGTTTTTGCGTGTGGAGAACCGGTGTTTAGCCATAGAGCTGGACAATGTGATGATATTATATTGATATCATATATAATAACATGATGATACACTTTCCTAAGCATCATCAGTGCTTTTATAACTCTTTTGTTACTTACTGTAAGTACGTGAGTGGACATTAAAAACTATTTCCCCGCCTTTTCTTCATGAAGTTGCAAAATATTAACATTTACTTACTTAACATAGCTGTTTAACCAGTTTGTAAAATGGATTTGAGGCACTAAATAAAAATACAAGGAATAAGTTACTGTTGAGTTATTCTCACTGACCTGAAGTTGATTATTTTCCTAGAGCACCATGTCCCGATGTGTTTTATTCCTTTTATACAACAGCAATTTGCTGATTTGTATTAGTTAAAGAACAATGTGGTACTTTTTATCCATTTATAGTTACATTTAATGACATGGAACATCTGTGAGACAAGTTAGTTCCTGTTCTCACTTACGTTATAGCAGCTATAAACCAAAAATCGTAAAGTTCTCTGTCCTGAAGATGTCAGAAAACTTAAAAATTACACCTTTATCTTTGACTGTAACTGGAGACTCCTTCCATTAAAGTTAAATAAACATCTCCTTATGGAAAAAATCCCCATAAAAACGATTATGTTTATTTCTTCGTTAAATGACTACACATTTTTAATTGGTTTATTCTTAAGCTTAGTTCATGTGGAGCTTCTGCTGTACAAGTCCCGGTGTACGTTGTTACTATAGAAACAATAACGTACTGTATTAGAATGAGTGCATTAACATATACCTAAGTTTCCACCAAGTGTGTGTTTTTGTGGGATTTTGTGCTGTTTTCACTCACATCCATATTTTGTGTGTGTTGCAGGAAAGTGAGTTCTTATTCCCAGAAGTTCTAAGAGAAAATCTCCATCATGAATGCAGGTACAACTATAACATTCATGAATCCAAAATGTAGCCAATCAGGGACGTATGGTGTCTGAAATTAGCTACAAGGCTAATGTAGCTAACAAATCATGGAAGCTTATCTCACCCAAAATCCTTTTCCACAAACCCATGTAAAGTTTTACGTAAAGTGCGTGAATTTGTTCTAGATAGCTCAGGTTGATTTTGATTTTTTTGTTGTTGCTGTTATTGTTCTCGTCTCAGAGGAGTTTAGCTGAGTCAGCGTGCATTAACACTGAGCTCTGCGTGCGGCTGAGCACGGCATGTTTCAGATGATTTGTGCTGTTTTTAAAACAGCTTAAAAGCTAAGAGTGGACATTTAGCACACCTCTGAGAGCACTTCATCTAAAAAAAAAAAAGAGAAAGAAAGAAAATGAAAGCTTCTGGGAACAAGTAAGGATTAGCTTATTAGTGGAGTGCTAGCTTGCATTCTACAAACCAGCTGTATTAGCAAAGTTTTTCCCTTATGATTGAGTTTTACAGATCGTTCACCTGTTAGCTTTGGTACTAGTGCTAGGTGGAAAGCACTTAGTTAACTGTACTTCATTACTCTAGATATGGAAGTATTATTTTGGTGTATTTACTTGATTGAAATTGAATAATTGTACTACTTTTGTACTTTCACGTGAGTACATTTTTGGTTGGATTCTTCCATTTTTAATTGAGTAAGATTTTGACACATTATCTATAATATCACACCAGTATAATTTTATAATTTTCAGTACTTCCACGCCTGAGTACTAGTACTCTAATAGTACTTAATGGTATAGAATTGAAACAGAAACAAATGCAACTGGCTGTTAAATGTACAACAGGAAGAGAAAAAGAGAGACAACTAGAGAACAAGAGAAAGAAAGAAATTTGAATTTGTATTTGATGTTTGTTTGTCTGCTGTGTGTTTTCAGGTAGTGAAAGTCATTCGTCAGACTCTGGTAAGTGTGATCATTTTTGTGTATTTATACAAGTGTGTGTGTGTGTGTGTGCTCTATAGGTTGTCATGTCATGGTATAGGAATAAGACAGTAGATATGAGAACCTGAGGCAGATATATAGATGGATGGTGCTATATAGTAATTTTGTGTGTGTGTGTGTGTGTGTGTGTGTAGATGGCTGGCGGTCTCGCAGTGTGACAGATGGATTGAGGAATGGTGATGCGAGCAGCTCTACTCTGACAGCTAAAGGTTACCGGAGTGTTCGTCCCAACCTGCAGGACAAGAGCAGCCCCGTCCCGGTAAACACCTAAAACACACTTCACTCTCCACTCTACTGTAAACCTGTTTTTATTTAGCAATTCTGTTTTCGAAATATATTGACAATATAACGTACTATAGATTGATTACTTTACATTAATTCCAGACTTTCCAGGCATGTCATGTTACAGAGAAACCACTAAGCGTAATCTCCTCTGTCCTGAAGATGTCAGAAAACGTAAAGTTACAACTTTACATCTGACTGTTAGAAAGCGCTGACACTGGAGACTCCTTCCATAAATGTTAAATAAACATCTCCTTACAGAAAACTTCACCATATCAACGATCAGAGTTCTGTTCTTGGGTCTCATAGCCACACATCCGATCTAAGATCACATCTGAATGCAGGTCAGGTTTGAGTTGAAAAGATTGGATTTTGGTGTACAGTAGCTCTGAAAAGAAAAAAAGATTGGAGTAGAAAAGGTTTTCATGATGGAAGTAAGATTGGACAAAACTTGTACATACATATATGCATATACTGGTATATTCTGTATACTAATATATATAAATAATATACTGAATGTAGTCGCATTACTTTTGTTTCATATAGACTAGCTTACACTATATCACTGTTTTCTTCTTTGTAATATTTAATATCTTTTTTATTCACATCATCTATCTATCCGTCTCACACCCAGCATTCCTCGGCTCCATACAGCGTGACGATCTTTGATATGTCATGTTTCCATTTCATAAAGTGTGTTTCTGTGTGGCGGGTATTAAATTTTAAAGCAGAAGGATGGGCTGTTTCTCACAGCCTGTAAATTTAATCTCGTTTTTATTCGCAGGCCACAGATGTAATGATCTTATCATTTATTCAGGAGAAACATTCTCACCTCTGACTCACCAATCATTTTTTTATTAAGATCATTTCCACTCATATTGCCAGTTTGCCATGCTCTCCACATGTACATTGTACTTTTTTGTCTGATTGGCTCCCCTGTGTATCAATCAGGTCCCGCTCCCGCCCCCTCGGAGAGAGAGCTATCACATGACCCCTAACCCTCCACCTTATAGCTCGCTTGTTCCCTCCGGTTCTTACACCGTCAAATCCAGCTCTTCATCCTCATACTCGTATTCTGAGACTACTCGCACTACCACCAGCTCAGATATATCCCCAGAGGCTAATACTAATGCTAATAACTATATTAGCCAGCTCCTGGAGCGCAAGGTGTCATCTCTCAAACTTGCTAACGAAGGATCCAACTCAGTCACTGCTAACGCTAAAACCAGTGCAGATGTAACCAACGATACTAACATGAATCAATCTTGGGCTAATACTAACATGGCAAAGGTCATGAACCCTGGTTCACTTGATAGTCCGCCATCCCCACCACCACGTACACACTCCAAATCCCCTGCTACAACACACACAGCCTCTCTCTCCATTCGGATAGCTCCTAAAGGTTCAGAATACCATCCTGAATCTGGACTCCAATCGGGATTCGGATCTGAAAGGCAGGATCCTGCTGAGCCAAGCCCCAAAGTGCCACCCAGACCAGCGGGCGATGTGGCGGTATTGCATTTATTTGGCTTCAGATCACTTTTCACCTGATTACTTTTTTCTAATCCACAGATTTTTTTTCCAGTCACACTTTTTTCACCTAGAATAGCTAACGTCAGAATTATAGAAGAGTCTAACAAAGATGTATGTTGCATACAGTCTTAGAAAAAAGGTTCCATCCTAAAGAGTTCTTCACTCTGTCCCTCTGGGGAACCTTTAAAGGTTTTACATAGGACCCTACAAAAGTACAAAATGCCCCACAAGAGGGTGTTCTTGAGAAACAGTTCCTCTTTAGAGAAATATAACAGTTAACCGTCCAAAGAATCCTTGAGAAACCCCATTATTGTATATACTTTCATTAAATGCTACATTATGTACCACTGGGGCAGCTCTTAAAGGTTCTATGTGGAACCCAGCAACAATCATTTTTCTTTAAGAACCTATTTAGACAGCTAAAACCATTGAGAAACCTCAAGTAATACTTTCTAGAGATGTATATCTGGTCATAAAGTTGTCTTGGGTCAAATTCAGTTTATACCTTTGAAGGTTCTATGTAGAGCCTTACAACAGAGGGTTTCCTTTAAGAGGTTAATAGTAGAGCCTCTTTAGAGAACTAGAAGTGTTAACCATAAAAATAAACCTTTAGTACCATTTCTAAGTGAACATTTGTTCTTGATTCCTTACTAAAAACTCTCAAATCCTTTGTCAAATATCTCAATCGGCCAATCTATGGTGGATCCTTAAAGTTTCTATGTAGAACAGTTTCTTTCCCTTCCTGAAAAGAAAGTAGAACCCTTTTAGCGATCTAGAAAACCTTAACAGTCTAAAGAAATCTTGAGGAACCCTTTTTCCTTAGAGTATCTTTGTTCTTGAATCCTCAGGAAAAGCTGTCAAATTCTTCTTTCAACCCACAGCTGATTCCCCTATTCAGTCTGCTAACATGGTACAATCCATCTTTACCACACAGTGTTTCACATCCCGCTTGCTAGCATGGTTGCGCTAATCTTTTCTTCATCCCTCCTTTCGTCCTTCCTACCCTCCGTTAGCATGATGTATCCCCACCAAGAGGTACCACCGACTTTGGTTTTGGGTCATCCTACAGCCGTACAAGTCAGAACTCGCCTGACTCCCTGTCCGGGCCGAACGCTTCGTCACGATCCCTTTCGGCCCTGAGCCACTATTCATCATCAACAGCCGTCCTTGAAGAACTGCAGATCTGCACTGTGGACTCACCCGAGACCACGCCTACCCCCTCCCCCACACTCAGCCACGCCTCTGTTTTCCCTGATGATGTTCCTGCACCCACTGCCTCAGCAACGGCTGCTGATACTAACGTAACTATCACGCAGCCACGCCCCCTTCACTCAAATCTCTCATCTGTTTGCCTTGTCTTGTTTTGCCAATGTTGCAAAATCTCTGTATGTTTGTCTCCGCCCCTAGCCTTGTTAGCATGTGTACTAAATGTTGCTGTAAATGCAGGTGGTCTTGGTACATCTGTTGAACTTGTGGCGTCCGTATTTTCTGGATTGATATTGTGAGGTTCTTGTGTGTTTGTCTGAAAAGTGTATTTGCTACCTTTTCTGAAATTACCTTTAAGCTCAGGCTTGGACATTTGAATATCTAACCACATACCCAAGCTACTGTCTAGTTTACAATTTTTTTTACTAAGACTTGACCTGTCATTGTTCAACCATTGAGTTGTTCTAACATTCTTTTGTATGTTTCCTGTGTGTATCCCGACCACACTTACAATTAATTCAAATTTCCAACCGATGTCTGTAACATCATGTTACATCGCTTCCTGCTATGCTAACACTGTAGTCCTAGATCACTTACCAAAGAGTAGATCATGATATATACAATTCAGTATTTTATAGATTGGTTCTGTTCGCAGGGTCAAATGGCGGTAAATGGAAGTGCGCACTCACAGAGGCCATTCTCTCCTCCAGCACAACGTCCTCCTCCACCGGTCTTCAGTCCCGGACTCGAGCAGTTCCAGCATACAAGACACTCGGGTGAGGGTCTGATGTTCACCCACCTCCAACAGGATGTTAATGTTAAACAGCGGCCATTGCGTAGGACTTCTTTGTTGTGGTGGAGCAAATTATTAGTAGTCCTGTTGGGATGTGATTTTGAGGAAATGTAGTGGTTCAGTGAACAGCTAGTGTTAGCTAGTTAGTTGGGTTTTACCTGTTTTTGGCCACTGCAGCATATGAATAATTGGTGACATTGCCATGGCTAAATCTACTTAGCCAGAATTTTTTTCCCATTCAATGTAAAGTGGGAAGGGCTAACCTTGGGTGAAGTTTGTGTAAGATTCGATCTCACCAACCACAAGGCTGATCTCATTTGTCCCACTGACACAGTTTTATAACATTATGCTTTTCTATTTGAAAGTTCTCTTCAAGTCTAATTTTTGTGACCAACTAAACTGAAATCTTAAATAATTAATAAGTAGTTAATAAGTATTAAGTAATGAACAAGTAGTTATGTAAGTCATTTTCACCAATTCACTTGTCAAATAAGTGTCACTACTGGAACAGTTAGCATGCCATATGCTGTTTAGTTGTAAACTCCTATGCGATGATCGTTTTAGAAGGCATTGCTAAGCATTTCAGCTCATATCTTATTGATTGAGCTCTGGATTTGCAGTGTCCATCTAATGGCTGTGTGATGTATATGGCTTATTAGCAATGGCGCCGTTGGCAGCAAACCTTGTCCAGCTCTCGCATTTGCAGCCATTAAACCAGACTGGAGCAATCGATATCCAAGTAGAATGGAGACGGAGTGGGAGCCACCACTCGGGCGCTGGTGAAAGTTTTGCTGCCGGGATGTCAGAGTGCTTCAGATGTTGACGCTGCAGATTTTAGCTGAGAAGCTAACAGTTTGTTTATGCTGTGTCCTGTAGTTTATGCTTTAGTCAGGATTTCTGCTCATTCGGATTAGGTGCGACTGGAATCAGTGTCACTTCTGAATTCAGTCTCTCTTTGTCCTGTTTATATCCTTTCTGTCTTCTCATCTCCCTCTGTTTTTTATCGTTCTCTTGCTGATGCTCTCCTATTTGGTCAGTTTGCTCTCTCTGTCTCTCTCTTGCTGTCTGTTTTTCATCGCCTATACTGTTCTGTCTATCAGCGTATTTCAGTCTCTCCTACTCTGTCTTTCTGTCTGCGTGTCTGTCTATCAGACTGTCTGTGTGTTTACCTGACAATGTCTGATTGTCTGTCTGTTGACTCTCTGTAGACTCTTTTTCTGCCTGTCTGTCTTTATCGTCTTATCTATCTGTCTGTCTGTCTGTCTATCGGTCTGTTTATAGGTCTGTCTATTTGTCTGACTGTCTGTGTATATGTCTGACTGCCTTTCTGTCTTTATCTATCTATCTATCTATCTATCTATCTATCTGTCTGGCTGTCTGGCTGTTTATATGACTGTCCATCTGTCTATCTATTGGACTGTCCACAGATATGTCTGTCTGTCTCTCAGTCTACCTGTCTGTCTGTCTGTTGGTCAGTTTATATGTTTGTGTGTCCACCTGTCTATCTATCATATCTATGTATATGTCTTGTCTATGTATATGTCTTGTTTGTGTGCTTATCTATCTATCTATCTATCTGTCTATCTATCATGCTTTATTCCTAATAGTCTCCAGTGCTTTATATTTCCTGTCTAACACTTTCTGTCTGTCTGTCAGAAGGTACAGAGTCAGTACAGAGGGAGTCGGTGTCAGTGGGTGAGACATCGTTCAGCAGCGTGACTCCTGTGGCTCGTTTCTCAGAGGAGGAAAAGAAAGTTTCAGTGATTAAGGCGCCTCATTACGAGGGCATTGGACCTGTGGATAACTCGGGCCTTCCCCTCGCTATCCGCACGGTGAGTACTACTAAACCAGCGTGGGCCCAAAGGGTGGGCATCGGGGTGGGCCCAGGGTGGTTATAATGGTGGTGGTCAGGGGTATGGGTGTCCGGGTGGGTGTTGGGTTAGGCATTTGTGTGGGAATCAGGGTGGGCATCGGGCAGCAGGGCAGACGTCTGGGTGGGCATCAGGATGGGCATTCAACCCTGATGTCCCTGAAATCCAGAAATGGTATTTTACAGCTCATTAAAAGATTAGCATGTCAGCTTGGTAATGCAAGGCCATCTGGAGCTCTCTCTGTGTGTGTGTGTGTGTGTGTGTGTGTGAGAGAGAAAGAGCGAGAGAGAGATCTGGGATTGAAAGCACCATATTGACTTGCTGGCATAATCATAAATTCTCATCATGTTACTGTTTACTACAGCAGTGCTGCTTTATTCACACACACACACACACACACACACACCCACACACACACACACAAACACACCCACACACCCACACACACACCCCACTGGCATTCAGGTATATTCATGCAGATTAGATATTCCTATTAGATATTCTATTAGAAATAGAAATATTATGAACTGTGTGTGTGTGTGTGTGTGTGTGTGTCTCCACAGACTGTAGACAGGCCTAAGGACTGGTACAAGACCATGTTTAAGCAAATCCATATGGTGCATAAAGCAGGTGAGTTCTTAAAACCAGTGGTTCCTCTGTGTGTGAGTGTGTGTGTGCGTGTATGTGTGTGTGTGTGTGTGTGTATGTGTGTGTACATTGCTGAACCTCTCTATGCAGCACAACAGTCAACGAAGATCAATTACTGTTGATTAATTTCCTCAAACACAATCCATCACTAAAGTTTGATTTTTTTTTTTTTATTTGATTTATTTTTAGTAAATTTTTTATATGATGTTCTTGACAGATGATGACTATGCAGACACATACGGTGCTACCTACGCTGTTGTGAATAATGGTATGTACTGGTTAAATCATTTATCTTTTTAATTATTTAATTATTTATTTAAAACATTTATTAAACGTGAAGTACCAGCAATAATACAGAAGAAATAGACGATGTGACGTTCAGTTAATGAAACAGACGGACAGTAGAATTGAACTAGAATTGAACTATGAGTATTATATTTGCATTATATTACACTGATTATAAAAATAATGTGTTTACGGAGCAGAAATTAAGTCGACTGACAATCAAAACATAGCTGACATTGGCTAAGTGCTGTTCAGAATAATGATTACATTAAAACATTGATGTCTTGCTAGATTCATAAAACTGACAATAGCTAGCTTTCTAATTAAAAAAAGGACACTGTATTATATAATGACATCACTGAACTAGTAACTAGCCAATATTTATTTTAAAAGATGGATTAACAATACAGCAAACTACTATCTCAAACTACTATTCTACTATGCTAGGTTTGTTACAGTAGCTATAACGTAATCAGAAAAGTATAAGCAGGGAATTTTAAATTATCTAGCTTAAATCTATCTTAAATTATCCAGCATTTAATTGACTTTTTTAATAATTTTTTTAAAAAAAACTAGCTAAGTACTTTTTGTCTGATGATTTGACCTAGAAAGTTAGCTAAAGCTAGCTTTCTATTGATTAACTGACTAGCTAGATACCAATGTTTAAATGTTGGCAGTATTTTAGCTACTGTTTGCTAAAATTACGGTACAGTAAATCGCCAAATTTGATTGGCTGCTTGATGTAAACGGTCACCTCAATATTTCAGTTTTAGGAAACCTTTTCAATAAAAACAGTTCCTATGTGCTTGATATAAAAGTGCAGTTTTGTTTATTATTTACTTTTGTTTGACTGGTGATCTTTGTCCCTCAGAGAACTTCGACCCCGTCCATGCCCATCCACCACCTCGGACACACACGTACAGGCCTCTGTCCCGAAACTCCAACGAGCCCAGCAGAGCTCCGCCCCCTCGAGAGTCCAGCCCAGTCCCGCCCCCACCCCCTCCCATGCCCTCGCTCCTGCAGCTCCGCTCGCGAGACCTCGACCGTGAGAAAGAGCATCCGCACGATCCGTAAGATTTTCTCACTGCTGCTATGAGTAGGAGAATCTCTCGCTTTCTCTCCCATTATTTCTCAATATCTCTCTATAATGAGAGAAATATTAGGAGAGAGAGAGAGAAAGAGAGAAATATCTCATTATTTCTTAACATCTCTCTCACTCTCGCTTGCTCTCCCATTAAATCTCAATGTCTCTCTAATTATTTCTCAGTCTCTGTCCCACCCCAATACTTCTCAATGTCTTTCTCTCTCACTCTCTCTTGCTTGCATTATTTCTCAATCTCTCTCTCCCATTATTTCCCCATGTCTCTCTCTCTCTCTCTCTCTCTCTCACACACACACACACACTCTTTCTCTCTTCCTCTCTCTTGCCCTCTGTCTCTCATTAGTTCTCAATGTCTCTCTCTCTCTCTTTCTCACACTCTTTCTCTCTTCCTCTCTCTTGCCTTCTCTCTCTCTCTCATTAGTTCTCAATGTCTCTCTCATTATTTTTTCTGTCTCTCCTAATATTTCTCGATGTCTCTCTCTCTCTCTCTCTCTCTCTGTCTCTCATTAGTTCTCAATGTCTCTTTCTCTCATTATTTTTCTGTCTCTCCTAATAATTCTCAATGTCTCTCTCTCTCTCTCTCCCTCTCTCCCTCTCTGTCTCTCTCTCTCTCTATAAGAAATGAATGGAGTCCCCCGGATCGTAAAGTGGACACACGGCGGTATCGCGCCGAGCCACGTAGCATCTTCGAGTACGAGCCGGGCAAATCCTCCATCCTGGAGCACGAGAGACCGGTGAGCTCGAGTCACTGTGTTCACTTTTCTGCCATTCCTTCTATCTTCTGCTAAACCTGTTGCGAGTAGCTGTAACCTTTATACAGCATTTATTATATGTTTATTGTTCTTTGTTTGAGATAGTCAGATGTGGTATCAGATATTGGAAAAATATTTCTTAAGCAGGGGTACAACTAGCTAGCTTGAATTAGCTTATTAAATTTACTAGCTAGTGTAATAACAAGGCACTCTCGTTTGAGTATGTCAGCTAAATATAAAAAGCTAGCAAGCTAATAGCACTGTAAAGTAAGGTAATAAAATGGATAGCTAGGTATAACACAGATAGCTGTATAGTTAGCTAGCCTGGTGATTAGTTAGCTAATATCACTTGTAACTAGCTGGCAGGTGATACATCAGAGTGCTATCAATGCATTAGCTAAGCAGCTTGGTAGTTAATAATAGTGTAATGATTGTGTTTCATTCTCAAACAGTTAAAGAATGTGTGTGTTCATGTGTGAGTGGGTGTTTAAAAAGTGTCTAGCGCAGCGTTTCTCCTCTCAGCGCTTCACCGTTATCCAGCTCAGCAGTTTTGACAGTGAGGTGAGCCAGACGCTCGTAAAAACTACATTTCCCACAGGGCTTTGAGCTCCAAGCAGCTCTGCGCTGAATCACTGCCCCATGTGGAGCTACAGAGCAGGAAAAATAACAGCACAAAGAAATTCAGCAGTCCTAATGAGCACACACACACACACACACATACATTATATACTACAGCTACCACATACATCACCAAATATTCTTCAACACTAAGCTACACACTGTAGCCTCAGGAGGAGATCACGGTTGGTTATTATATTGTTTTTTCTTGTACAGCACTTAATGCATAAGTATTCACCCCCCTTGAACTTCTCCACATTTTGTAGTGTTACAGCCTGGATCTGAAATGGACTTAATTGGGATTGCACAATATGGTGCAAAATGAGTAAATGTAACTGTATACCCTCTGGGGTCAATACTTGGTAGGTCTACCTTTGGCTACAGTTACAGCTCTTCTGGGATGTTCCTCTATCAGCTTTGGGTGTCTGGTTCCTCATGTTTTTGCCCATTTTTCTTGGCAAAATTCCTCAAGCTTTGTCAGATTGGTTGGGTGGCAGCAATTTTTAAGTCTTGCCACAAATTCTGATTCGGATTTAGGTGTGAGCTTTGACTGGAACTTTCATGTTCTTGGTTTAAAACCACCCCAGTGCAGATTTGGCATAATGCTTAGATAGTTGTCCTGTTGAAAGGTGAAACTCCGCCCCATTCTCAAGTGTCTTGACAGGAACACGTTTTCTTCTAGTATTTGGCTCCATCCATCTTGCCCATCAACCCTGACTAATTTCCCACTCCCTGCTGATGAAAAGCATCTCCACATGATGCGACCACCACCATGCTTCACCATAGGAATGGTGTTCTCAGGGTGATGAGCAGTGTTGGGTTTTTGTAAAATGTAGGTCAAATAGGTCAAAATGTTCAATTTTGGTCTCATTAGACCAGAGAACCTTTTCCACATGTTTCTTGAGTCTCCATCATGCCTTTTTTTTAAACTCATATGTCTCGTCACTGTTTCATAAAGCACAGCTTTGTGGAGTGTCCAGGCTGTTGTTTTGGGAACAGCTTCTCTCATCCAAGCTGTGGATATCTCCAGCTCTTTCAGAGTTACCCTTGGCCTCTTGGTTGCTTCTCTGACTGATTCCTCATCTTTACCTGGTCACTGGCTTTTGGTGGATGGCCTCCTCTAGACAGAGCCATGTTCATCTTCTTTAATTTTTAATAAGATTTAAATGTCACTCTATAAGATGTTCGAAGCTGGTGATATTTTTTAGAATGAAATAATTTTCCAGAACACAGTGGTTGACTCCACTCAACTAATTATGTGACTTCTGATAGTGGCAACAACTAATTTAGGGGTTTCACAGCAACAGGGTTGAATACTTGAATCACAACCAAATAATTTTGCAAACTATATTAATTTTTTTCCCTATGTAACATTAGTTCATTTCAATTCCAGGTTGTAACCCTACAGAATGTGGAAACGATCAAGAGGGTCAATATTTATGCAAGGCAAAAGAGAGAGAGAGACTCTGAGAGCGAGAGAGAGAGAGACTCTGAGAGAGAGAGAGAGAGAGAGAGAGACTCTGAGAGAGAGAGAGAGAGAGAGAGAGAGACTCTGAGAGAGAGAGACTCTGAGAGAGTGTCATTCTTTGCTGCCCTCTAATGGAGCGAAGGCTAAAGTGCAGTTTCAGTAAAAGTTACTTTCTGTATAAATTCCATAAATCTGCTACTGAAAACTGTTTTTATTTCATCGCTGAACACAAATGGTTTTTTTGTTTGGTTAAATAGCACATTGACGAATAATAGATATTAAACAAGTTATTCATTTTAATATCTAAGATAACTGATTACATTAAATGGTTCTTGCTAGTGGACTCTTTTTGTCAGCCTGTGTGTGTGTGTGTATGTGTGTGTGTGTATATGTGTGTAAACCTCTTATCTGTTGTCCTCTCCCATTCTTTTTCCATCATGCTCTGTGAATTGGTGTGGTCCTCTTAATGCTTTCCATCTCTCTGTCTCCTTCTCATCACTCCGTGCTGCAGAGTTTTGATTTAGAAGCAGATGAAATAGATTTAGAGAACGAGCCGTGGTTTAAGTTCTTTTCAGAGCTGGAGTTTGGCCGGCCGGTAAGTGAAACAAGGAGGGAGCTCGTGTGTGAGGGCTGCACTTCAGCGTGTGATTTAGGAGATATAGTTGTGTGTGTGTGAGTGTATGAGGTTGGCATGTGCCGATATTCAACTTTCAATCAACATACAGTAATTGTCGTCTGAAAGCTTAATTATTAAAAATCCCGTCCACAATGTTTTGTGTCATTTCCATGGTGAACAGAAATGTGGGATTGGACGCACCCAGTGCTGCCTTTTAATTCGTCCAAAGCTGTCCTTACTCAGCGTTCCGATTAGGAAATGGAATGTCATATATATATACGATTTTCGGCACATGCCTGGTGTGTTGTATGGTTTTAAGACTCGACCCTCAGTCTAGAGGTGTGCGCAGGGGTTATTATTTTTGTTTGTACTCATCCATGATATTTTCTAACAAATGTAGTCTTGAAGCACACCCCTACCTCAGTCACAAACACTGCAAAAGAATCAGATTTACTTTAACTGTGTTGCCAGTTGAATAAAAATTCACAGCATCACAGAAGCTCGATTTCCATATTTATACAAAATCATAAATACAATAAATAACATTTTGTTCAAGCAGTCGTCTCGGTTGTGGGCGGAGATTTCTGTGCTCCACTCCATCATGAATCTTTGGCAGTGTTTCTGCTTTAAGACCACACAACAGCTTGAGCTTTGTTTGTTTGTTTGTTTGTTTGTTTGCTTCTCACATGTTTACTTGTTTACTGTTTGTGACTAATCAAGTAAACAAGCAGGAAGTTGCTGATGACCGACGCAGATAATCCAAACTTTAAACCTCAGAGCTGGTCTTGTGTGTATGGTATGAACCAGAACACGTGTGGACTCACTCACTCACTCACACACACACACACACACACACACACACACACACAGAGTGTAGTTGCTGGCCAGCTTTGCTATTTTAAAGTGTGTGATAGCATGGAACTGATATTAGCATCTCCTATTCTTACACCGTGTGTGTGTGTGTGTGAGAGTGTGCGTGTGTTTCAGTGTTTTGCTATGCTCTAATGTTGTCGCTTTCTCCACATGTGTCTTTCTTTCCCATGGTGCACCTGCTTCTCCACCTCATCTCCACTCCTCCTCCTCTCCTCTCCTCCGCTCTGCTCGGCCGTCTAGCCTCCTAAAAAGAGGCTGGATTACACGCCTGACTGCTCCACCCACTCCCGCGCCCAGGTAATACCACCCGCTCCCTCCCTCCCTTCCTCCCTCCCTCCTTCCATCCATCCATCCTCTCTCCAATTTTCTCTTTTTCTCCAACCCATTACATCCCATCTCTTCTTGCAACTCATCTCGTATCCAGTCTTTTCCTCTATTCATCCAGCTTCTCCCTATCCACCTTCTGTTCTCTTCACTTCCTTTCATCTATTCTCTTCTCTTCTTCATCTATCTGCTCTCTCTCTCCATCCACCTTCTGTTCATTCTGTTCTCTTCTTATTTCTTCTCATCTGTTCTCCATCCATTCATCCATCTATACTTTGATCAGGCCATGCAACCATATCCTTACTCTTCTCTCCAACCTTCCTTCCTTCTATCCATTCATCCATTATCCATCCATCCATCCATCCATCCAACCTCATCTCTTCTCTCCTTGCCAACAATCTTCTCTTCTCCTCCTCCTGCCTTGCTTTGTCATCACACTAATCCACATTAGCATGTTATTGCAAATACAAATACAGTGAAAACGCTTGACTGACTTTAATCATGTCCCACCATCAAAGAATGTGAAAGCCTTGTGTTTACGAAAAAAAAAACAAAAAACAATATTGTACTTATTTTTAATTAACAGAAGGTGGACAACAATTTCCAGATGTACAGCTGTTTGTTGGCAGATGTAACCTTATTAATAGACGATGGCAGTTATTTACATTTTATCCAAAGCGTAATCCACTTTCTAGTGTTTAAGGGTTAAGGGTCTTGCTCAAGACATTTCATTTTCTAGTAATTTTAGGGAATTTATTCATTCATTCAATTTATTCATTCATTATTCTAATGCATTAGCATATAAAAGTTTGTATATGCTAATTAAGTATTTATTTATTCAGCAAAATAATCAGCCAGTGGAATCCTTGACAAGCTCGGCGTACCTCACTGCTGCGGTTTTATTGACCAGCTCTTTCATTCACCCTTGTCACAGTGCATTGTGGGTAGACTAAAGCATCCTGGATCAATTGTATGCTGATTGGTGAAAATCAAGGAGGAGGAGCAAATCTTGAAGGACATCGTGGATCGGAATCCTCACGCTCAACTGCCACGTGGAACTTTTGTGAATAAACACACATACGTGCTGAATTTCTTCAAAAGAAGCATCCTGAATTGTGCAGGATTACCGTGGATCCCTTAAGACTTTCTCTCTGTCTTTCTTAAAGCAGGTCAAAGGTCATCATCACCACAGTGTTGTAAGCAGGGAAGGGAAGGGAAGGGGGGGGTGGAACTATTGTGAAATACAGCCGTCTGTGAGGAGAGGGGGAAGGTTTTGAGCGTCGCACGGTGCTGAAAGGCAACGTCAGGGCTTCTTTGTTTCCGTGCATCTCATGCCTGTCTTCTTTTGTGTGTTCTTCTCTTTAGACGTCTCTCTATCTCTCATCCTCCGAACGGCCTGAGAGCACCTCCAGGTGAGTCCTCTTCCTCTTTTTTATGTCCTTTTTTTCCTGCTTCTTTAGTGATAAAATCATCTTGTGTATTATCCACTTCCATCAAACTACTAGCCATCAAGTTTTCAGTATATGCTTATATTAGTGCATGTGTGTGTGTTGGTGTTTGTGCATTCATTTGCACTGTGCATAAGTGCATAAGGAATTTATAACACAAGTGAGCTTGTGCGTGTGTGTGTGTGTGTGTGTGTGTGTTTGTGAGAGAGTGACTGTGTTGTGTCCATGACCTCCTGCTGTTTTCTATTCATGTCAGCTCAGCTCATTAGGATTCAATGATCCTTCAGTCTCTATAGAGTTGATCTATGAACTTTATTAGCAGCTATTATTGCAGACATAATGCTTGTCGTGGTGCTATTGTATGCATCTAGAATGGTGTGTTAATAATCTGGAGGGGTTCCTAGGGTGCAGAATATACCACAGAGCTCAAAGACTTGCACTTGAATGTTTTTCTGTAGTACTTTTCAAGCTAGCTGCTTGAAAAACAAATCTTTAAGCTCACTGGACAAAAAACTAGCTATATCCCCAATAGCAGCGCCATATACCAGGTGGACAAATGCAACTTGCTATAAAATCGGATTGTTAGTTGTTAGCCTGACTGTCCAATCAGAACACAGTTGACACTGAAAAGTTTGTGTGTGTGTGACTTGTTTGTTTAGCATTATGAAACACTGGGGCACTTTGGCTAGCCTGCAAAATCACCAGCCCCCAGTCCCAACTGAACATTGTGGGATAAAATTGGCACTACAAACTGTAGCTGAACTGCATAACCCAGGGACAGATTACTGGCCCTGACTACTGGGTTCATGCCCAGAGGTCCTGGCCACTAGGGGGCCTTTGAATAGCAAAGACTTAAACGAAATGATAGAGTAATTGGCCATTGCGCCAACACACAACACCTATCACTGAATCGGAAATAATTTGAAAACATTATTGGCGTTTGGGTCTGAATTTGTAACCAGTGGACAGACAGTTAGGTCCTAACTGGAGCTAGATAAGCAGATTAAACAAAAAAACATGGACAGCATTCATTTTCCCAAATGGGTTGGGTTAAGAAGGAACTCCAAACTAAAATGGGCCAGTTAAGCCTCAACTTTGGTGATTTGGTGGATGAGCAAGGAGAAAAGTCAGAAAGAAGGCAATTGCGTATCACAGAGACTACGCAAATAGAATAGAAGCCTTTATTTGTCACATATATGCACATGTACATTATGCATATCCCAGGTGGTAAGAAGCTGGGGTCAGAGGGCAGGGTCAGCCATGATACAGTGTCTCTGGAGCAGGATGAGTTAAAGGCCTTGCTCAAAGGCCCAACAGTGTACAGCTTGGTGGTGCTCAGGCTTGAGCCCCCACCCTTCTGATCAGTAACCCATATACTCTTCATGGACATGCAGTGTAGTAATGTATACATCTTATTTTGCATGTGGGGTGATCAAGGGGGTTCCCTGCATAAGTTCCTGCCCAGGAGCCCAGGATTTACTAATCCATCCATGGCATAACCAGTTAATGGAAGAGTGGGCAAAAATTGGCAGGAACTCAAGAGGTTGGAGGCATCCTTACCTAACAGGATTGACCCTGTTATTTAGATGGACTATTGATCGGAAGGTCCAGAGTTCAAATCCAAACACCGCCAAGCTGCCACTGCTGGGCCCTTGCGCAAGGCCCTGAACCCTCAATTGTATAAAAAGATTGCTCAGTTGTATAAAAAGAATGAGATAAATGTAAGTTGCTCTGGATAAGGGCGTCTGCCAAATGGCATTAATGTAATGTAGATAAGAGGAGGCGTAACCAAGCATTCAAAATGGTACATGTGACTTTTTTTGTCCAGCAAGCTTATTTAATACTAATACAATGTGTTGATGGATGTTGTCCTGTTTTCTACGAGAGGATAGTGGAAATCATAAAAATTTTTGTAATATTCTGGTATTTGTGGTGCCACCAGTGACTTCAGGAAGAGACGAAAGTCGGAGCCGTTTGTCACTCAGCAGACCACAGGAAATGAGCAGAATGCTGGTCCAGCCTCGAGACTCGAGCCCTACAAATCCAACAGTCTGAAGAAACCTGCCGTACGTTCCTCGCCTGCCTCTCCAGCAAAAGCAAAAGGTACACACACAATCATTGAGTGCCCTAGCTGACACTACCTACATTTTTTAAAACATTTTTTTAAAAATATTTCACACACATGACCTGCTCTTGTGTTATTCACAACTTCAGAAGTCGATTATGTTTGATAGATTTGAGTCAGCAAGTCGTAGTGCACACATGTTGATGTTCCACATTTTTCACTGTCATTGTGCCTTTACGTTGTCTGTATAATGTGCTAGCTTGCTAAACAAATATTCTATTTTCTATTTGCTCTCATGACCTTAAGCTATTCCAATGTCAAGAAATTACAAGTTCTGTTTTAACTCACAATTAGGTTTGCTATATATTGCTATATACAAATTAATGTTTGTAACCTTCCCTTCTATTACTTTCAAGAAATTATTGTATTCTGGCCTTTTCTCTGTCATTTGCACCACACTTTCTTGCATATCTGTTTATGATCTCTCTGGCTCTTTGTCTCAAAAGTTCTTATAACCACACTAACTCTCTTTCTTCCTGTTGAAACTATTAACTCCCGCTCCTGTCTCCTCTCTTTTGGCATGCTACATTTGCTGCCTCTGCAGCTGGAGGCACTTGTGAGTCTCTCTCTCCATCAGTGAGCTCCCCAGGTATGGACCCCGTGTCCTCCCACCTTTCCTCTGACACCCTCTCCCTCTCCACATCCACCCTGCGCAGCTCCAAGCAGTCTATCAGCTTCAAGAATGGTTGGCAGGTGTGCCAGAAGGACAGTGCTGAAACTTGGAGCAGCGTGGAGGATGAGGAAGCAGGTGCTTCCTCGCCTCGCCTCAAATCTCGCAGTTGTGACGACCTACTCTCGGACAGTAACGTTGGAATGAACGGCAATCGCTCAGAAAGTGTCGGATCACTGCTTGGTGAAGGCGGAACACGTCAACAGCAGACTCAAGCGAAGAGTCTTAATTCGTCCCCTAGAGCACGTCGGCATCATCGGCGCAAAATGGCCCACGATACACCAGGATTCCTGCAGCTTTACAAGACGATGCACCACATCGACCGGGCACAGCTTCTGCCTTCAGAAGTGATCTGTTCTGTTCGTGCCCGCATCCTGGAACTCGAGCGACAACAGCAGCAGCAGCGGAAGAGCCTCCATTCATGGGCACCATTTGGGCACGAAGTACCACAGCGCATGGTGCCAAATCGGATCTCGGAGTATGAGCAGCTGATCCAAAAGTCCAAGTCCATGCCAGACCTCGGCGAAGATAACACTCCATCAGGCACCACCACACCAGGGTCTTCTCGAGCCAGCAGTTGCCCCAAGCGCCGCTTCTCTGTGGAGTCGCTCCTGGAGGAGGAAGACCCTCCAGAAAGGGCGAGAAGTCCCCCAGAAGGTCAACCACGGCCAGGTCCAGAAGATCGAAGCCTTGTTCCGGTGGTCAGGCAGAACCAGCACCAGCAGCAGGACTACTCGGACAGTGAGCAGGATGCTTGCGCCTCTGAATTGAGTGACTTCGTTCAGATAGAAGGATCTTCTTTTTGCAGTGAAAGCGACTTGGACCACTGTTCACTAGCATCGTCTGAGAGCTTCTGTGATTCTGGACACCATCACCACCACCACCTTCACCACCACCATCACTACGGACGCCGTCACCACAGCAGCCACCACCACCATCTCCACCAGAGTCTGGGCCAGAGTCAAGGTTACCACCACCGCCACCTCATCAGCTCCTGTAAGGGGCGTTGCCCGGCTTCCTACACTCGCTTCACCACTATGCTTAAGCATGAGAGAGCACAGCAAGAGAGCCGCACCACCATCACACCTCCACTGGCTCAGCAATCACCCAGCGAATCAGGCCTTTCCAAGCTGGCCTTCCTGGTCAGCCCGGTGCCTTTCCGCAAGAAGCGGGGTTCCTCACCAACCCAGCGGCGCCATGGTCGCTCCGGCCACCACAAATCAAAGGCAGCAATGTATGAGGCTTTAGATGCTGCTCTGCAGGACATTTATGACCATTTAAGGGCTGAGAAAGGGCTGGGAGCTGCTCGTTTGCCGGATGATAGCATTTTGCGTCGGCTACTGCAGGAGTTGCTCCCGGAAGTTCCCGAAAGGAGCTCGTCACTGCGGGGTCGGCGGGGGATTTACTCCCCTACCTCCTCCCACCACTACCAGCCTTACCACAGTGCCTCCTACCAGCAGCCGCACCACGCAGATGCCTCCAACAACAACCAGCACACTAATGCTAGCTCTAACGCACACTACTATTCAGGTGCAGCTGCACTAACATTTCCTCGCTTGCTAAGAACCCGTCCTTCAAATATTGTCACAGTTGCACAGTCCCATTGTCATTCCCACAAACTCGCTGTGCTGGTGTATTTGAAACACTGCCTCTTCTCTGCTGGTTTAAAGTTTTTAAAAAGTAGAGACAGTTAGCACAGTTGTAATGTTGCTAGTCTCTTTCCTCATGGATTAGTGGTCTATTCAGTAATGATATATAAAATATGTTCAGATTATGAATTAGGATCTGTAAGCTGTTTTGTGGAAAAGAGGCAAAAAAGCATGATCCATTTTTGGTCTGTTTGTTAAATGCATGTTAAATATCTTATGTTTCATGTCATTTTGGTCCATCAGTTTTTGCAGCTTTTCATCTTGCATACAAGGTGATACATCTTACATTCGTCAGTTGAAAACGTAAAAGGAGCATTTGATTCTATGTTGAATTTCTTTTTTTTTTTGTTTAACTTGTTTTAAAGTACAATTGTGTAAAGTGACATTGTAAGTAGTTTTTCCAGTTGCTTCAATTACTTCAGTATTTAGGAAAATATTTTTTTTGCTAAAATTACAAAAAAATTTTTATTTTTGTTTGATTATACCAAGCAAAATGTATAAATTTATAGCAAAATGTGCTGAAGCAACTGAAAAAAATAAGTTTCCACTATTTTTAATGTACTCTGTAAGTGAAATAAACACTTTTGATTTTGCTTTGCAGTTGTTTTATCCCATCGTTCTTTTTTTTCCCACCAGTGCTTCACCTTTCTCATCTTACAACCCTGCATTTAAATGTTCATTTAAATGGTTTCTTCATGGCATGGCGTCTCACTGTCATTCACCTTTGACACCTACGATGTGTAATTTACAGATCAGGGCTCTGATGCTGGACGCCTCACACCTCAGAACAGAAAACCTACTCCAGATCGAGAGGTAATGACTCCTTCAACTTTATTATATTGTTATATACCATTATAAGGACTTATTAAAATAAGTTAATCGATTATAATTAACACCTGGTTTTTAGCATTAAATACTTTCAGGGAAGTCCAAAGACTGGTCAAATTGCAAAAAAATTGAGTTTTGTGACATTCTTTAAAAAAAAAACAAGAGAACAATTTGAATATTTGTGTTCCAGTATGCAAATACACTGAGGAGGAGACTTTTTTTTTCAAATCGTGTATTAATAAAATATGGATTTCTTGATGAGGGTAAATCTTCTGTTAACTGTCTGTCTTATCTACCTTCCTTATATGGTCAGTACTTCCTGTCTTCATTACCTTTCTGTTTTTGTGTTCCTGTGTTCTGAGCCCAGACACCCTAATAAACATGCTTCTAGTCCTCACTTTGTCCACCCCCACATCTTAGGACATATTAGACCCTACTGTATAGTAAATAATAAAATGAAAGTGAGAGCTGGCACCCTTTCTGATTGTCTCCTAGGTGTCCTCTAAGCAGATGACATATCTCATATTGTCTTCTCTTCTCCATCAGAGACAGTCTGCCAGGGCTATTTACGACTTTAAAGCTCAGACCAGCAAGTGAGTACATGCTAAGCAAAACGGCATGTTTCCGGCGCATGGTTATGACATCACACTGTCCCAGCTGTCCTCTCTCATGTATCTGCTTCCATTGAATGTTGAATTGAATGTGACTTTGCTTTTCCATTAAAAACGAATGTACTTATACATATCTCTCCTATACACAATTTCATATCATTGTTGACCTTTGTGTGGTCTTGTTACAATGAATTGATGTACAATAAATGATATTTTAAAGAGAGTGTTGTGTGTGTTTTATAGAGAGCTCTCCTTTAAGAAGGGTGATGCGATCAACATCGTCAGACAGATCGACAGCAACTGGTATGAGGGAGAGCACAGAGGACGCATCGGGATATTCCCTATTTCTTATGTCGAGGTGTGTATGTGTGTGTTTCTAGATATAATATAAGTATATATAAGCATAAGGTTTCTATAAGGTTTATCAGTGCATAAGATTTTCTCATTTTAGTGTATTTATTCAAACAGTTACGTTAGTTTGCTGATTTTGTTAGTGTATTAAGTTAGACAGGTTTTTTTTGCATTACCTCATGGTACCCTGAAAAAAATCTCTATTTTGTGGTTTCTCTGTGTCTCTCAGAAGGTCGTGTCTCCGGAGAGGAAGCAGCCGGTGCGTCCTCCTCCCCCAGCCCAGCTCCGGGAGATGGGAGAGGCCGTGGCTCGCTACAACTTCAACGCCGACACCAACGTGGAGCTTTCGCTCAGGAAGGCAAGAGACGCAAACATACGTGCATTACCTATAATTACGAGAAATGTCCACACAGACAGACTCACTCTTGATAGTGTTTATACTTCAGAAATAATAATTTTTGTTTTGTGATGTTTCTCAAAATGGCGGAACACATGGAAGTTGGATTAGCAGTCGATACTAAGTGTAACAATGTAAATTTAGTAGTATGGAGACTTTTCTCTGATTGCCCAACACATCTGAGGGAAATATTGATATTCTTGATGACTTTGTGTCATTTTTTCTGTCACGCTGCCTTTACATTATGCATACAGAAGACTTAATAACTATATGCGAGCTAGCTAAATCATTTACCTCAGACTAGCTACCTTATGCTTTTGTTTCTCGCAGCTCTAACCACTCAAAGAGAGTGTAGTATATTATGTGGTTGCCTTACAGATTTATCAGTACTATTTCTATGTGTGTGTTTTGCAGGGAGAGAGAGTGATTTTGCTGAGGAAAGTTGATAAGAACTGGTATGAAGGGAGGATTCCTGGCTCCAATAAGCAGGGGATTTTCCCTGTGTCATATGTCGATGTCATCAAGGGATCCCCTTCTAAAAGTTCCGGTCACCGTGTAGACACACACAGGGTGCAGAAGGTGAGGCTATTCTACAGCGGAAGAATAGGCGAAATCAATTACTTTTTTTCCATCACTTTCTTATTATTTCTGTCTTTCTACTCCTCTATAAGCCCCATCCTGCTTCCCCTGGCTCCGCCCCTTACCCCCACCTTCAAGAGGTCACCAGTGAATGGCTGTCCCTCACTCTGGGCATCACAGCCTTTTCCCCTTCTCCCAGTAGCACTCCAGTCCCGCCCACTCCACCGCCCCTTCCTAGCATCATCCACTATCCCAGTACCCACCCACCTACTCCTCCACCGCTCAGTCAAGCACCAACCACACTTCAGCCCTTCTCCATGATCTCAAATTCATCTCCGCCTCCTCCTCTTATGGCCCCACCTCTTCTATACAACCCCGCCTCTCTAGTGACAGACCACTCCCACTTATTTAACAGCAGAAATCATTTTCCAGCTGCACAGACAACACCGTTATCCAAGAAGCTGATTTCAGGTCAGAATCAAGAGCTGTACATCGTAGAAGCAGAAGTGACCGGGCATAAACCACTGATCACAGAACAGCAACAAAGCCAAGACCTAGCAACACTCATAACCGATCCAAACCCCTATGACAAACTTCTGACGATGTTCCTCGGTGATCAGTTATCACAGGAGGTGGAAAACCTGGACGCTTGCACACCATTGGCTGATGAGCCATCTAAAAACTGTGTGCTAGCGTCACCTGATAGTTTAATGCTAAAGAAACCATGTCAAGCGTCCATGAGTCTGACCAGCCAATCAGAAAATCCACCTGATGATGACGGGTTATATGGGAAATGGTCAAGCATACTGAATGACAGATTCCCAGAACCTCCCAGCCCAGTGACAGACAGCTTTGAGGCGGGGCTTCCTGAGTTGTACATACAGGAAGAGGGTGATGAGCCAATCAGATCTTCTGTTTTCAATTCTATAAACTATCCTTCGACACAAGAGGTAGAACGTGAAGTGTTTTCTACAAAATCTATAAAATAGATTTTTCCATTTTGCATGTACAGAATTTACAGTATTTACAGAATAGTATGCTATTCCAACAGTTACGATAGTTAGCTAATTTGTTAGTGTATCTACAGTAGGTGTGGTATATCAATAGTTACGGTAGTTTACCTGTTTGCTAGTGTGTTTACGATAGACATGCTATTCTAACAGTTATGGTAGTTTGTCCATACGTTAGTGTACTTATGGTAGACATGCTATTCCACTGGTTTGTCTGTTTTCCCCTAAACTACTGTTATTGTTGGAGTAGCATATCTTCTGTTTATTTACAGAAGATATGCTACTCCAGTAATAACAGTAGTTTGCTGGCTTATTAGTGTGTTTACGGTAGGCGTGCTACTCCAACAGTTACGGTAGTTTGGTGATTTTGTTAGTGTACTTACGGAAGGCGTGCTACTCCAGCAGTTATGGTAGTTTGCTTCTATTTCCGTGTATATATTTTGGGCATCCTACTCCAACAGGTACAGTAGTTTGCTTATTTGTTAGTGTAGTTACGGTAGGCATTCCATGCCAACAGTTAAGGTATGTTGCCTAGTCCTGTATTTATAGTAGGTATGTTATTTCACATGTTAGAATAGTTTGTATATTTGTTAGTATATTTACGGTAGCTGTTGTGCTCCAACAGTAACAGTAGTGCTACTCTGACAGTAATGGTATTAGGTGTATTTGCATTTTTTGTGCTACTCTAAGAGTTACGGTAGTTTGTCCATTTGTTGGTGTATTTACGGTAGGCATGCTACTTCTGTCTGTCTGTCTGTCTGTCTGTAGTCTCTGTTAAATGTATCATGTTGTTTAGAATTTGCGTGTAAACATCTCACTGTATTTCTCCTTGCTAGGCCGATCCCTCTCCTCTTGTCAGGCCTCTTCTCTCAAAGCCTGATCTCTCCCCATCACCGGCCCCTTCTCCTCCTCCTCATGTGTCCTCCCCTATTTCCTCCACACGCAGTTCATCCGTCCATCTTTCTCCTCCCTCTTCTCCTGTTCCCTTGTCCCTTGCACAAACTCCCCCATCCTCTCCTCCACCCGTCTCCTTGTCTCCTGTCCCTTCACCTGCATCTGAAGAAAAGCCCTCCTCATCCTGTTGCTCCCCTCCTCCCTTTTTTCTTACTTCCCTTCCCACTTCCCTTCATCTTCCTTTTTCTTCATCTTATATAGACACTTTTCCTCCTTCTTCCTCCTCCTCTTCCTCTCCCCCTGCCCGCTCTCTGTCTCCTCCCATCCCTTTGTCTCATCCTCCATTTTACCCATCAAAGCAACCTCTGCTGCCCACCATCCCTGCCTCTCCACCATCTTCTCCAGTCCCTCCCACAGAGAGATCCATCTCTCCCACAATTCCCCTCTCCTTTCCAGTCCCTCCCACAGAGAGATCCACCTCTCCCACAATTCCCCTCTCCTCTCCAATCCCTCTCTCAGAGCGAATCACATCTCCCACAATTCCCCTCTCTTCAGTCCCTCCCTCAGAGCGAACCACATCGCCCACAATTCCCCTCTCCTCTCCAGTCCCTCCCTCAGAGCATACCACTTCGCCCACAATTCCCCTCTCTTCAGTACCTCCCTCAGAGCGAACTACATCTCCCACAATTCCCCTCTCCTCTCCAATCCCTCCCTCAGAGCGAACCACATCTCCCACAATTCCCCTCTCCTCTCCAATCCCTCCCTCAGAGCGAACTACATCTCCCACAATTCCCCTCTCCTCTCCAATCCCTCCCTCAGAGCATACCACTTCGCCCACAATTCCCCTCTCTTCAGTACCTCCCTCAGAGAGAACTACATCTCCCACAATTCCCTTCTCCTCTCCAATCCCTCTCTCAGAGCGAACCACATCTCCCACAGTTCCCCTCTCCTCTCCAAACCCTCCCACAGAGCGAACTACATCTCCCACAGTTCCCCTCTCCTCTCCAAACCCTCCCACAGAGCGAACCACATCTCCCACAATTCCCCTCTGCTCTCCAGTCCCTCCCTCAGAGCGACCCACGTCTCCCACAATTCCCCTCTGCTCTCCAGTCCCTCCCTCAGAGCAAACCACATCTCCCACAATTCCCCTCTCCTCTCCAGTCCTTCCCACTGAGCAAACTACATCTCCCACAATTCCCCTCTCTTCTCCAGTCCCTCCCTCAGAGCAAACCACATCTCCCACAATTCCCCAGTCCTCTCTCATCTCTCCTCCTCTCCCCCCCTTCTTCACTCCTACCTCCAGCAGTGCGTCTCCTCCTCCTGCCCTCTCCTCCCCTCAGTCCTCCGGTGTCCCCCTGTCTCGCACTCCTCCATGTTCTCCTCCTCTCTCCACTCCTCCACCGTCCCCTCAGTCACAGCCGCGTTCTCCTCACATCAAGGTAAAACATAGCAAGTGTGTGCTAGGAGAATGGGACAATGTGTGCAGCACTCACTCTGCATTGCGTTGTGTGTTTGTGTGTGTGTGAGGTATAATCTTGACATGGTGTGTCCTTACAACAATACAACTTCAACTATCTATCTATCTATCTATCTATCTATCTATCTATCTATGGATGTAACAATATTAAGAGTAGACTGTTGCATTAACATGGAGTTGACATTAAAAGACAGAGTGTGTGTGTGTGTGTGTGTATGTGTGTTTGATGCCAAGTCCCTGACATGAGCTGTGACTCTTACAGACGCTTTATAATCATGCAGCGGTGGTTGATGGGAAGCCGCCGCGCAGCCCTATTTCCACCAGGAGGCGCTGTTTATCGCCCTCCGTTTCCTCCAGTAGAATACGCAGGGTAGGACGGAGTGTGCCGTGACACTAGCAGCAGTGCAGGCTGGGAAATGGAGTCCTCTCTTAATGCCCTTTCCCCTGTTTGGAGTTCTCTCTGTGCATGTATCAGAAGATGGTGATGATGATGATGATTATACTTAAGGATGAAAATGATGTTGCTGCATTGCATCTGTCTGTGTGTGCTGATCATGATGTTGGAGTGACTTCCTGTTCCAGAACACCAACACTGATATTATAAATAATTGATAAAATCTCTCTCTCTCTCTCTCTCTCTCTCTCTCTCTGTCAGAGGATGATGCAGGATTCACTCCATGGAGCCGGAGAGCCGTAAGTGACGTCATCATCAGCACTTTGTGTGTCAGGATTCTCTTCCAGTCTTATTGTTTGCAGACTGTAGAGCGACTAAACACACACATTTCCTCTGCTGCAGGTTCCAGGCCGTGTATAACTACGTGCCCCGGAATGAAGACGAGCTGGAGCTGCGAGAGGGTGATGTGGTCGACGTGGTGGAGAAGTGTGATGACGGCTGGTTCGTAGGTGTGACATGCTATATTAACCTTCTATAACGTACAAATAACATTTGCACATTTTTCACATGTATATCAAAAACAAGAGATATTTTTCTTAATGGTGACAGTAACAAGGCTTGGCAGGTTAACACAAAAGCAGAAGAGAAAATTCCCAAGCCTAAAGCTAGACAGGTCAAGATTAGCCAAACCAAGATTAGCTAAACAAGGACTTGACAAAATTAGACAAGCCTAGAGTAGCCAGGCCAAACCATGCCAGGCCAATACTGGACCAGACTAGACAAACCAAATCAAGACATCCCAAGACTGGACAAGACAAGCCAAGACTAAAAGAAGCTACATATCCTGAGACTAAATAAGATTATCCAAGCTAAGACTAGCTAAAATTATCCAAGACTAGACAAGATTATGCAAGCCAAGACAAGCCAGCCTAAGAATAGAGCAGATTCCCTAAACTAGACATGATTAGTCAAGTCAAGAATAAGTAATCCGAGTATAGACAAGATTAGTCAAGCCAAGACTAAATGACACAAGATTAGATAAGTAATCCATAAAACAAGAGTAAATCACACAAGACTACACAAGACAAGAGTAGACAAGACAAGAGTACCCAAGCCTAGACAAGTTTACCCAAGATTAGCCAAACCAGAGTAGACAAAATTAGCCAAACAAGAGTAGACAAGATTAGACAAACCTAGACAAGATATGATTAGCCAAACCAGGCTAGACATGATTAGCCAAACCAAGACAAGACAAGTTTAGCCAAACCAGATTAGCCAAAATTAGCCAAACAAGAGTAGACAAGATTAGCCAACCCAAGACTAGACAAGATTAGATAAACCAAGACAAGACAAGTTTAGCCAAACCAGATTAGCCAAAATTCGCCAAACCAGAATAGCCAAGATTAGCCAACCCAAGACTAGACAAGATTAGATAAACCAAGACAAGACATGATTAGCCAAACCAGACTAGACAAGATTAGACTAACCAAGACAAGACAAGATTAGACAAACCAAGACTAGACAAAATTCGCCAAACCAGACTAGACAAGATTAGACAAACCAAGAATAGATAAAATTAGCCAGCGTTAGACGAGACTGATAGATTTTATTTGATCTCTCAGATACAGAATATATTGAAACTGAATTTAAAACAGTGTGTTGTTAATGAACAATATATTTATTATTATTATTATTATTATTATTATTATTATTATGTGTGGGTGGTGGTAGCAGACGTGGTAATTGAACAGGCTGCACTGAGCACCGCAGCAGCACTGTGAGTGTGTGTTAACACTCTCTGGTTTTGCGCTGTTGCTGTGCTGGAAGTGTTTACGGCTAAACTCTACTAAAGCTCAGTTTCCTGTTTGAAGTTTATTATATCAGTAATAAACTCCGGCGCACTTCCAGAAAGTTCCACACTGAGAGCTCACAGCAGCTTCAGCCTCTCGCTCTGTCACTCAGCACACTGAGCTTCATCACTCCGCATAACAGGAGGAAGATTTATCACTCTTTCTTTTTTTCTCTTCTTCTTCTTCTTCTCTTTCATATGCTTATTTTCTTTTTTCTTTTCTTGTTCTTTATCTCTCCTCCGCTCTTTATCACATCTTTTCTGTTCCTTCTCATTTCTTTTTTCTTTCATCTCCTATTTTATTTTTCTTTTCTTTTTCTTGTCTTCATGTCTATCTTTCTTCTCTTCTTTCTCCCCCTTTTTTATTTTTCTTCTTCTTTTTTGTTCCTTCTCCATCCTTATCATTTTACTTTATCATTTCCCATCATTTATTCTTTCTTTCACTTTTTGCTTCTCTTTCTTTCTTTCTTTCTTCTCAAATTTCTGTCTAATTCTTGCTTCTTAATATTTTCCTTTTTTTCCTCTCCTTTCTCTTTCACCTTCATTTTTCATTTTTTCTTTTCCTCTTTTCTTTCATTTAACTCTTTACTTTAATACTTTTTTCATTTAATTCTTTTTAATTCTTTTTCTCGTTTCTTTCCATTCATCTTTTTGTTTTCTTCTTCTCCATCTCTTGTTCTTTTTTCTTCACCATTCATTTCATTCATTCGTTCATTTTCCTTTTTCTTCTTCTTTCATTTTACCCTCTTTTCTTTTTCACATCCTTTCTTTGTCTTTTTCTTTCCCGTTTCTTTTCCCTTCCATTTTCATCTGTCTTCTCCTCCGTCTTTCTTCTCTCCTTTATTTCTCTTCCTCGCCTTGTTTTTTGTTTCTTTTTTGCCTTTTCTGATTCTTCCCACTTCCTTGGTCAAATTCTTATTTTTTTTAAAAACCTTTCCTTCTTTCATCTCTTCTTCCCTGTTATTCGTTTCTTCCTCTTTGTCTGATTTTCTTTTTTGTTCTTATTCTTTTGTCTTTTTCATCTTGTTCCTTGTTTTCTCCCTTTTTTCTTTTCCTCTTTTTCTTTCATTTTTTAAAACGTTTCTCCTCCTCCTTCTTTTTTCTTCCTCTCCTCTGCAGGAACGTCTCGGAGGAGCCGGCAGTTCGGAACGTTCCCAGGAAACTATGTTAAGACTCTTTAATGAAGACCTACGGCACAAGAATTGAGGCCCAGTGTGGAACCTCGACCCTGTGTGTGTGTGCGTGTGTGTGTGTGTGTGTGTGTGTGCGTGTGTATATGTGTGTGTGTGTGTGTGTATGTGTGTGTTCTCATGCAAAAAAACAGTTTTAGCGCTCACTAGCCATCTCTATCCAACACTTTTATTTTCTCTTCCACTGAAGTTTTGCTTCCATCCTGAATGAGGAGCTCAGCAGTGTACTTCATGCTCCGTAATAATATTCACATTATTTATTAGCGATAATATTTTACAATAAGCAATAGTTTATCTTTTGGGGAGGTTATGAGAAGGAGAGAAGCTGTGAGAAGTGATTGGTGAAAAGAAATGATTGACAGACTGACTGACATCGTATAGAGACAAAAGGTGGCTCAGTTGATTGTTAGTCATCATCTAAAACTGAGACGAATCCATTTTTTTTTTAATCTGAACATTGTCTAATTAAAAAAAAAAATCCTCCCATCGCAAATCGCTGACGTCACACCAGGTTTCTTGTCACTTGTGGGCGTGGCCTGTCCAGCTGCTCACGAAATGATAAAGCCAAAATGATATACATACACTGTATACTGTATACATAAACTTTTATAATGTATACTAATCACTTTTGGGACTTTGCTAGTTATTTGTATCATTTTAAATTGTTTATGTAATGGGTCAGGATGTGTTTTAGGAGGTAAAGAGTTTTCTGAATTCAGTCCATTTCCACTGGTCTAAACAGAACAGTACATAATAAATAGTGGATTTCAGACACGGCGAAAATGTTACACTGTTAGGCTGTTTTTATACTTGGCGTTTTTTTCCCACAAAACCGCCAAGCACATGTAGCACGATGGTTAGAATGTGTCCGTTTTTATTTTTTTTTTAATAAAGCGTTGCCATCTGTGGTTTTTGGTCAAGTTTCAAAACTCAGAGTGGGATCAAGCGCTTTTTACGTTCTGACCAATCAGATTGCAAGGTAGGGGGCAAGTGAGAAAAACAAACATGGAAGTGAAAAAATGAGTCTTGTTTAATGAGTGAATATGAGGCGATTTACAACATAGATTGAAAATATCCCAAAGTTGCAGTGTAAGAAAATATAACAGCGTACGTATTTTTGGGACGTTCCACCTCCAAAGCTATAGCCAAGACAAACAACCTCCTCATCTCCAGACTTACACTAATCTTTATTTCATCTGTATTACTGATAACAATAAATCAGCTCTAGAGAGCAAGCTAGGCTGGTACGTTAGCCAATACTAGCTAGGACAGTGTTGCTATGGTTACAGTGTGCACAATTTTGAGCGTTTTTTTTTTCTAGCCAAAAAACACCTAGAGTGATGGCAGCCTAAAGGCCTCAGCGTACTTCATGCTTCAGGAGATGACGTTCGGCTTTCTTCCACGAACGATATGACGTAATTTGCGGAGAAAACGATGTCGTGCTGGACGAACTCTGCGTACGAATGTGCTACACAACCAAGCCTGTGATTCGTTGTTACAAATGAGCCGTTTCATACACAGCATCACATAGCTTTCACTAGGATGATAAACTCGCCATCAACAAACGTTTTTATTTAATAATCTCAAGTAACACTTGCGTATTATTTCTCTTTTTTTCTTTTTGGAAATATGGAACAAAATAAACAATTCTTCCTCTTCATCATGTTCTATCATTTGTCTATGTACTTCCTCCGACTTTCGCCAAAGTTTATGCGATCAAGCAATCTTCGTCCTGCTGTCATGAAATCTTAACAGCGCCACCTGCAGTATTGGAGCGCTCGTACACGACGTGGAAGATGTGCCGGTTTTTTAGCTCGCGACGTCGTCTCCGCAGTAAGCGCGCTGAAGTGTTTAGTGGACGCAGATTTTTGAACTCAGGAGTGAATGATGTTATTAGTGCACAAGCAATAACTTTGCTTTCCAACCACTACTGGCCAAAATGACGTTGATGAAGTATTACTTTCCTGAACATGGCAATCAGCGAGTCTGTATTAGATGACGATCCGATGCATTTTGCGTGATGATGATGATGATGATGATGATGTGAATTTCTGTATGAATCCACAGTATGTTCCTTTGTTTAAAGACTTCTACACATTGCCTGTTTTAAACGTTAAAATGTTAAAGGTAGAAAAACAGCTGGATTTTCTGCATTGTTATGAGTTTGTGTCCAGAATGAAGTTCGATGCCCGTTCGTGCCACTTTTCACTCTTTTTTTCTTCACTTTGTAAGAACACAACCTAACAGGAAGTTTTGATGAATATGATATTTTATATTATTCCTGTTTTCTTGTCACCAGGTTTCTGATGTTACAGAGTGACGAGTGTAGCACCTTACATACATGAGTTATACGTTTGTTTTCATAAACCTCACAGTTTGACTTTTTTTTGTATATTAACGAAATCCACTTGCTTTATAAAGTCACTTTGCTCACACACTCATTGCTTTGGGTTTCATTTCATTTCCATTTGAATTCAGTTTTATTGATTTGTATTGCACTTTTAACAGTAGACATCGTCCCAAAGCAGCTTTACAGAAATCTGGATGTCGATTTAGATTCCTGATGAACAAGCCAGAGCGACAGTGGTGAAGAAATACTCCCTGAGACGACATGAGGAAGAAACCTTGACTCAAAATGGAACCCATTCTCTTCAGGGTGACACCGAATAATGGGATTATAAATCTACAACTGTATATTATAAAGTCAAAAAGTTTATTAACACACAGTTAAGTGTGTTGAAAGGATGGTCAGTATGAGTATATCAGTCATATTCAAGTCCAACATTATGTACATATTTAAGTATGGAAAGTTCCTCGTATTCAGAGTCGGGTTACGCAGGCACTCAAGTTGATGTTTTGTATATATTTAGTTAACGTCTTGATTCTTTGAGTAGAACCTTCCTACATGGGTTTTTACATAGTGTCTAGACCACCGCTCTTAAACACAAGCTCTCGCAACCTGAAAAAAATTACAGCTAGAAAATTCAGACTGAAGATGTAGACCGCATCCAGTCTTATTATTTAGCATTTTATTTATTTATATTGTGCTTCGACGCTGAATTGTGTGCACAACTTAAAGAAGCCATGAGATACTAAATTGAGATCATGAAATCGTAGTGTGTACACTGAATATAATGAATTTTTTTCATGTTTTTACTTTGCTATATTTGATTTGTTGAATTAATAAAAATAATGCCAATGTTTTTGTTAATTCACTGCAAAAACAAGCCCACAATTTGAATGATAAGCTGACCAAGCACTCATCTTCTAACTTGATCCTATATCACGCAAGGAACGCGCACTTAAGTTCAAATTCACACGTAACTGAGACACTCCTCTCTTTTAGGCAAACTCCACCCTGCGCCCTGTGTAACTCTTGTGTAACTTCTGGAGTCTATAGTTGTGTCTGAGGTCTGAATAACGCAATAATTTGTGCAATTTCTGTGTTAAATTTTCACTACGTGCGCATACCTCAACTCTGAATACAAGCCATTGTGAATAAAAGTCTTGGGTTGAGCACAAGACAGTCTTTATGATTAGAGCAGCAGCTCTTAGGTGCACTCTGAAGGCATAATTAGCATTATCACAATATACAAATGAAGTCTATAAACCCAGACATGTTTACTTTCTATTTACTGTTGCACTGGAGCTGCGAGGCTATAAGCTAACAAAATGGCTAAATTGGCTACATTTGTGTATAAATTTCATTTTAATACCGGCAGGCCGTTAGCATAAGGTGAAAGTTATAAACTCTATAAAATCAGCACACATTTTACATCATTACCATGATGTGCCAAAATATTCCTACTTATATACAAAACATGAAAAATATAAAAGCAAGCTTTTTTTTTTTTTTTTTTGGAAAACTACAGGACTAAAAGGGGACGAAATGGAGTTTGGGGACACGTCCTACCTCTCAGACTCTGGACTTTTTAGGGGATATGCTTTTGCGTCCTGTCTTTATAGGCTTTTGGATAATTAACAGACACACACACACATTGGATATACGTACAGTGAAATCTTTGTTTTATACACACGGTCTCTGAATATCTAATAAATTTCTTCTCGGTGATCAGCCTCTGTTTTTGTTGTGTGTCGTGTGTCGTACTCAGTGTATGTGCTGTGTGTAGTGTGTGTGTTTGTGTGGTTCTAGTATATTTCCATTTACAGTCACATTTGATGGTTTGTATTGGTGTGTGTGTGTGTGTGTGTAGGTGTGTATGTGTGTGAGGTGCCAGTTTGGCTTTTAGCATGTTCAAAGCCATTTAAATATTTCCAAGGATTTATGATTGCTCACACTTAGAAGAAACTAACCAGTCAGCTTTCTGTAATATGACTAATTAGCATATCTATCCAGGAACTAAAAAGTCCTGTCTTCTTTACAACATTTTTAAGAAGACGGGTGAAAAAAAACCCCCAAAGACCATTTTCAAGGACCCTCGTCGATTTCCCGTCGTCCTCATTAAATGAGTCCTCAGAGGCCTGAGGGATCGAGTCAACACCACTAAGCAAAACTTACCCAGAAGGCATTGCTACCTGACGCAGTTTCTTTTCCAAAATGGTGGATGAACCTGTTTGTAGGTAAGTTAATGCAGTAAAATATCGACTATGATTCAAATAAAGCTTTTAGGTAGCTGACTTCACCATCCACATGTGACAGCTGAGGTAAATTCATTATTTTTTTTCTTATTAGCATGCTAGCAAGCCAGGTACTTAGCATACTGGTTGATATACATGCTAGATAGTTAACTATATCTAGAAGACTGTATAAGACTGTATTTGCTGTGTTTGATTGTATCTGAAGTGGACTCGCTATGTAATCTATGACTTCTACACATTTAAAAAAAAATTCTCATGTACCTTTAGCAAGACAAGCTAACGTGCTGTGACAAAAAAAAAAAAAAAAAGACTTCTGCCAAGTTGCTAATTAGTGAAAATTACTCTCATTATGTTGCAAATAGAAGGGAATATTGTTACATGGTTTTATAACAAGAAAATAAATGTTTCATTAAATTAAAATCTTTACAAATGGATAAACTAATGGTTAGCGTATTCAACGTTCACGCCACGTCAGGTCTTTTTAGTCAGTGATCTCAGGTAAGGTGAATCTTGCTAGCAAGCTAGTTAGAATACCTGCTAGTTAGCATGATACTAAGCTGGGCTTTACCTGTATATTTCTCAGTACAATTGTGTCTAAGTGTGTTTCTGTTTTTAAAATGCTTTTTTTAAAGGCTAGCAAGCCAGCTAGAACAAGAACACCAGCTAGTTAGTTAGCTATCTATCAAAGTTCTGATTTGGCTGTATATCCTCAAAGGATGTAGACCGTACAAATCTTAAAGCAAGATCATGAGGACTATATTGAGTCTGCTGCCAAGGATAAATGCGTTCCAGTTTAAATTTTTGATTCCTTCTACCCACCATACACAAGTATCAGCTCTGTGTGTGTTCTTTTAAATCATGGGAAAACATTAGATTGTGACAAGGTTACTAACATAAAACAGACAAAACAACCTAGAAAACAGCTCAAGAACAGCTCTCATCAATGTGTGAGTCAATAAGGGAATGTTTTGGAACAAAGATAATGTGTGTGTGTGTGTGTGAGAAAGAGACAGAGAGAGAGAGAGAGACAGAGATAGAGAGGGAGATGTTTGGATGAGGAAGATGAGATGGCGTTTACATTTGGAACTAGATGGAGAAGGCGAGAGTTAAAAACATCATGATCCATGACTGGAGAGAGAGAGAGAGAGAGAGAGAGAGAGAGAGAGAGAGAGAGCAATAAGAGGCAGAGAGTGCCAAAGAGCTGTAGATCAGGAACAGACGGAGGAGAGAGAGAGAGAGAGAGAGAAGGATATTCTCTCCAACACTCGTTTCTGTGTCTCACCAAATAAGGGCAGATCACCATCCTCAAGGCTCACACACACACACACACACACACCACACACCCACACAGCCACACACACAGGGTGTTAGTTAACCTTCTGTACTGATCCCTGTAATCCTGGTGTCTTGTGTGTTCGGAGTAAAGCACAGGGTCCAAACCCACCTGATTTGGCTCGTCAGCTTTATTCGGTGTTAGCACAATGAGATTGCCAAGACAGCTGGACTCTAGACATGTATCCTAGTGTTTCACTCATGTAATTTTTATCTTGCGCTCAGGACCGAATTTCTGGCTTCTCTGGACAACGCAAGCGTAACTAGAGTTAGCTTAAAGATGACTAAAATTTCACACCTTACTTCTCATACACAACCCTTCCCCGTTATTTTGGAGAGAGATATACCTCCCAGTTGTCCTATAATGTAGCTAGCTATCTAACATAGCTACGAGGCAGCATGACAAGGACAATCTGCTGCACTGCTGCTTGTTTAGATGTACATAGTGAAGGGTATTAGGGTAGTTGATTACCAGTACGAATGAAAACGAATCTTAATAAAGCACAGACACAATAACATTGATGCAGTCAGTCACGTATTCGGGCCTCAAAATGGCAGCGATTATACAGTGTGACGTCACATGAAATGGACAAACATACATATATCACCACCTTGTGATCTTTATGTAATTTGTTTTGTTGTAAATTGTAACTGAAATGAATTGGGTTTGTGTCATGATTTTGCATGTGGAGAAAAGGTTTAGAACTTTGGAAAAAGCCCTGCATTTGGTGGAATGTGGAGAACACTGTGTCCAAGGTGAAGCATGGGGGTGGTAGCATCATGTGGTGGGGATGCTTTTCATCAGCAGGGGCTGGTAAACTGGGCAGGGCTGAGGGTAAGGTGGATGGAGCCAAACACAGGGCATTCCTAGAAGAAAACCTGTTCTGGTTTTAGGACAGTGTGCTGCCAAAGATGCACTAGAGTGGTTCAAAATCAAGAAATGTGTATGAAGTGTAATGAAAGCTGTATTATAAAATGTAACACCACTAAAATTTAGTTTGTTATTTATCAGCTCTACACTGGAAAAAACTGGTAGATTTTTTATTTTTTTTTGTGCATGAGAATGAAGAGCTGTTCTTTTCCAGTTGCTACAAGCACTTAATGCCGCTGCTGTGGACAGCAACAGACGCCGTTAATGTTGTTCATTGTTGCCATGGCAGCAATGACATCAGTTTCCTGATGGACAAAGGACAAGGAGCTCATCTGCATACGCTGAACTTTCAACTCTGTATTCAATTCTCCAGATGGTTGAAACTTTAAATTTCCTCCAAAAGTTCAGAGTATGTGCAGTAGCCTAGAGGTCCTTCCCCTCAAGTGTCCTCACTTTCTTTTATACTTATGTACAAAAAAAACACTCAGTATAAAGAGAAAAATAGTCTACATTTATTATTCAACTTTGTACTTCAGCACTGTAAATCCTAACATGTCTGACATTGTTTATGATCAAGGTGATCATAAAAATCACTTACTAAGATACCATTACTAAAAAAAAAAAAAAAAAAAAATGAACACACCATTTTGTTTTTAAGTCTTTATAAGAGGAACTAAACCAATCCCAGATCAGCACTATATACAGGAGCTTTAAGTAAAAACAGATCTCAGATCAGTAACATGAACTGTTCATTCTAATGTGAAAGACTTTGAGCACTATGAAAATTAGCAAACTGATCTCAGGTCAGTGAAACTGACAGTAAACAGTGTTTACTGTCATGTATAAAAATTTTAGCATAATGAAACTGAAAAACTGGATTTCAGATGAGTATAATTAATTATGTTAATATATAGGATCTTTAATAATTATATGAAATGATCATAGACCTGTAGGATTACTTTTTTTTTATTTATTTTAGTGTGTAGGAGTTTCAAGCATTATGAAAAACAAAAACCTGATCTCAGGACAGTGGCATCAATTGTTTCTCACATTCATGTGACCTTTAAACATTATACAACTTACAGAACTGGTCTCAGGTCAGTAATGTTACCTGTATTTACATGCATTTGAGCCTAATGAAAGCTGAAAAACTGACCTCAGATCAGTAATGTTACAAATGTTTGTTTGCAGATATTGGAGTTTTAAGCTTTCTGAGAATTACAGAACTGATCTCAGGTCAGTACAACAGGACTACCAGGTCTAAACGATGAGTGGAAGCGAGGAAAAAGGGATGATAAGAATGAAGAGGAGGAAAGAGAGAGAGAGCAAGAGAGAGAGAGAGAGAGAGAGAGAGAGAGAGAGAAAGAGAGAGAGAGTTTTAGATGTATGATCTATCCAAATAGCTCGTCCTGGGAGGTGGGGTCTTTTCCTGTTTTAATAGAGCATAAACACGGGACAGTGCTCCATTCTGCTGGAGGATACACACACATACACACACACACACACACACACACATACACATACACACACACTGCAAAGGACATGGCACACTATGTCATACTGGATGGACCGGCACCGTGGGGCTTCCGGCTGGTTGGAGGAAAGGATTTCAACCAACCTCTCACTATCGCCAAGGTGAGCGTGTGTGTGTGCGTGTGTGTGTGTGTTAGCTCAATTAAGTATGTAATAGCCAATTTAAGCTGTAATAACCTAATTGGAAACATTTGAGCCTTTGTGTATATAGTTCAGTGCGTGTGTGTGACACACACACAGACACTCACACACACACACACAAGTGACAGCTGCATTAAAGATTTGTTTTAGGAGCTGGAAGTGCACGCTGTCCCTGCAACACGTCCAACACTAAGTGTTAGTGTACGAGCGAGTGTGCACTTCAGGAATGCTCACTTCGAACACACACAAATGCTTGGTTATGAACATGACCCAGCCTCTGGGATAGATTTCTTGTAAATGTAAAAGCCAAACTAAATTTAGAGAGTGTGTGTGATGCTAAAAGTTCAGCAGTGAATCATTCATGAGGAAGGCAGTGTTAGGAACACTCACACCTGTTGCTGGAGTGGATTATTGTGGCTCATTTTAACTAAACAGCGCTGATCCATGGGCATTTTAATGGACCTGATGGATTCGTTTAACAAAACTTTCCTGAACAAAGACGTCACAGATTATACTCTGTTTAAAATCTATTTAAAGATAACTGTAAAACTATACATATTTCAGATTTCATGACTAGCACAGTATCCCAAACATCAAGAAAACTTACAGCTCACCTGAGCATGTCGATTTAAACGATTTTAATACGTTCCTATTCTTTAAAAAAAATCCCAGCATGTCTGAATACACAATTTGGAAACACTCCCATGTTCTCCTGCCAAACGAGAACTAGCTAGCTTACTAGCTAGCTATCCGGCTAGTAAACTAGCTAGCTTTTGGTCACAGGTTTGACAGGAATGAGATTTCAGTATCTGAGCCACAGTGATTTATTTAACAAGAGCCAAATTTTAAAAATATACCATGACAATCAGGAATTCAGGAATTAATCAGGAATTCATTAGTCAAGTTAGCTAGCTAGCTAGTTTAACATGGATCGAAAATCTATATATTTATTAATACACATGAATATACGATTTGGAAACATCTTAGCTAGCTAAAATATACCACAGCAAGGGGAGGTTTTTAAAATTCCAACACTAACTGTAATAGGAAACTCAGGTAGTGTTAGTACTCAATAAACAGCATAGTAAATAAGTATGCGATTTGAGATGCAATGCTAGTTTGTTTAGGGGAGGAAGATGGACATGGAAATTTGTCTTTTTTTTTTTTTTGCTAGTGCAGCATTTCAGGATAGTGAAAAAGACTAAAATAGTGAATATTATTTTAAATATGGTTTGTCTGAATGTGACTCGCAGTAATCAATTGTAAAATATCAAGGTAATGGAATAGCAGGTTATTTGGTGGTGAGGCCAAACAGCTTTTTGCTTAAAAAAGACCCCAAGAAGTCAAGAAACGCCACTGGATGTCACTTGGCATAAATGGAACTTGCAGTGCATGATGGGATTACAGGCAGGCCCTTGGCGAGCAAGACCACACTGTATTGGAAACTAACGATTATTAAACAAAAAACATTGTTAGAAAAGAGTCCTAAAGTCCTAGAGCTTCAAGAAATGACCTTCTTGTAAGCTAGACATGAATTTCCGTGTTCGGAATTGATGATACGTACGAATTAGCTAGCTAGGGCCAAGAGTCCCAAATACACTCACCGTCCACTTTAATAGGAACACCTGTACATCTGCTCATCTGTGCATATGTCTGTATTTTCAAAGTGTAGTATAAGTATAGATTTTCATACAGTAATAAGAAGGTCTAGGAAAATGTCAATCAAAGCAATATTTAAAAAATAAACAGACTAGCACACAATTTAAAAATGCAAAAAATGATCTATTAATAAACTAGAGAAAGAAAATTGTTCTTTAAACATGTTTATACTAGGATATTTGATACCATTGATGGTATTCTTGATACCATTCTTCCATACTTACTATAAAAGTCTCAAAGAATTCAGACTGTTTTCATGTTTTCCATCTTTCCATGACTAGACTAGAATGGTGTGGGTGTGTGTGTGTGTGTAAGCATCTGCTGAAGTGGTTCCTCCACAGATGGACAGTTGGACATCGCAGTGTTTTCACGTGAAGTTTCCCAGCTGTAGTTCTGCTCTAATGAGCTTTGGCTCTCGGTGCGATTGCTCCACTCATCCTGCGTTTCAGCTCAGAGACAGACGGCCATGTTTGGTCAAAAAGTCCTCCGTCTCTCTCTCTCTTCCTCTCTCTCGCTCTCTCTCTGTTTCTCTCTCTCACTGTCTTTCTTTCTCTCTCTCTCTGTTTTTCTTTCTCTCTCTCTGTCTGTCTGTCTCTCTCTCTCTCTCTGTCTTTCTCTCTCTCACACAGTGACGAGAGTATTTTCTCTGTATGTGGCCTATTTACAGAATAAGGTGTGATTTGGGACACGCCCTCATCATGATGGTGTTTATGAGACTTATATAGTACTGAATAGGTTGTGGTTTGGGACGTGTCCACAGTGCCCTGATGATAAAGGCCTTCACAATGGCCTTCATGTGGCCTATTTAGGGGATAAAGTGTGATTTGCGACACGTCCACATATTTGATCTTGTGCAAGTGCTAATTAGATCAAGAGGCATAACTAAATGAGATGCAGGTCTAACTGGTCAGATGTTTCTCTCTAGATATTTCTAGAGTGTGTGGTTTGGGACCTGTCCATAGTGGACTGATGAGAAACATGTGAAACATTCATAGTGGTGTTTGTGGCCTATATAGTGAATAAGGTGTGATTTGGTACACAAGCGCATTCATGAAAGTGTTATAGTGAATAGGATGTGTCGTTTAGGACACGCCCACAGTGGACTGATGATGAGAGAGACATATGTAGTTGTTTTTGTGATGTATATCGAGGATAATCTCTGATTTATTTGGGACACATCCACAGTGGACTGATGATAGTGAGACATTCAGGATGATGTTTATTTGCCTATATAGTAAATCGGATGTGGTTTGGGACACGGCCCCAGTGGACTGATGATTTTGAGATGTTCATGATGGACTGAATAGTGTACAAGATGTGATTTGGGACACAGCCACAGAAGACAGGTGACAGTGAGACAATCAGGATGTTGTTTATCTAGCCTATATAGTGAGTAGGGGGTGGATTGGGACACATCCACAGTGGAGATGATGAAGTGATGACAAGATGTGACTGTACTGTTACTGAACAATCAGCAAATTCTGTAGTCTTCAAAGCTAATTCATGAATTTGTTTCCTTATATTAGTGTGCTAGTCTAAAGTCTAAAGCTACATTGCTTTTGTAAATTCTCCCTGATTAAAGAAAAAAAAACAATATACATATTTCTTTTTTAAGATCACATTATAGTATCAGGCATTTAAATTTTCTATAAAATATGTTTTTACTGCCTCTAAAATGTTTTTAATGTTGTTAGCATTCCAGAACTAGTTTTAGCTTAGCACTAATGCTTCAGAAAGTTTCAGTAACTGACTATTATTAATTAATTAATGAGAGTTTAATTAAGAGTCAGTAACTGACTATTATTAATTAATGTGTAAGTTAAAGATTTAGTTTATCTTTTAGTAAAGATTTCTAAAGAAATCTTTACTAAAAGATGAACTAAATTGCTCAGCGCGCACAGTTAGCGCTGTTAGCTAGCATACTGTACTATTAGCGTCTGTCAGCTTTGCTAATGAGCAGTTATTCTGGACATTTCTGTCAGGCAAGACAACTGTTTTTTTTTTTTTTCACAAGTGCTATGTGATTTCTCTTTTTGTTAAACTGTATTGTTAAAATAATAACATAAATGTCACGTTCTCATCAACTCCTCTCGTCAAATTCCTCATCTCTCTTGGTGATATCAGCTTGCTAACTAGCTCTGGTGCTGTAAATCTAGTTATATCTGAATCTAAAGGCTTAAAGGGTCTTCTTTTCACGCATGTACTGCAGTTTCTCAGTCTTACAGTCTTATTAAAGTCTGTTTTATTTGTGACATTTTATACAGTATATCAGTCCCTTGAGTTTTGGCTATATTTGCTATTCATAGCAGTCAGTAAACGCCCCCTGTGAGAACCTCCATGTGTTTCCTTGAGTTCACACGAGGTCTCAGAGGAGGATGGAGAGATTCCCTTTTTTTTCTGCAGATATTACTTCACATGCTCAGTGCCTTTTGATAAATATTTAGTGATTCATCCTTGCTTAATTCCTCAGAACTATTTGTAGCCATGCTGCCTTCACATGTTTGTCCGTTGGTCAGATTTATAGCCGTACTTATGCATTAAATCTATTTTGGTATCTTCCTAAAATTTCCCTTATTATGAAAATGTAAACAATATAACCATCAGTCAGAAATGTAAGGCTAATTGGTGATGAGTATAAATAAGTTGTATTAAGATCATTCAGAAAACAAACGCAGATGAATATAGCGTCGTGTTGTTAATCAGCTAGCTTCCCACCTAGCGACTGTATGCTCTAAATCTAGTCGAGTTTCATTTTAAAAATATATTGCTGATGAATTTTCGTTTCTGATTGGTCAGAAGGTGTTGATTAATTTTCTGTAACAGCAGCTGAAAAATCTAATGTTTATGTTAATGCGCTCGTTCTAATACGTTATCGTTTCTATAGTAACAGCTCATTCACAGGGACTTGTATGTCGGATGCTTCACGTAAACGAATTTAAAACGTGTGTAATCGTTGATGTGGTGATGTTTTCTGTAAGGAGATGTTTATTTAATGTTTATGGAAGGAGTCTCCAGTGTCAGCACTGTAAATGCTCTAACTTTAAGTACAGAGGAGTTTACGCTTTGTCAGTAACATGACAAAGGGAACAAAGGGTTTATAGCTGCTAGGACGTTCCACAACATTAAATGTAACTATAAACGGATAAAAAGTATGACGTGTCGTCCTTTAATAAGCAATAAATTGTAGTCGCTGTGGTATAAGTGGAATAAAACACTGCAGGATGTGCTGTTATGGGAAAATAATCAACTTCAGGGTGATAACAGTAACTCCACTTCATCACAGCACCGTGTCATTGATTATTTTACTATTACAGCACAACACGGTGTGTTTTATTCCCCTGTGGAGAAAAAACAAATGATCTCCGATCAGATTTACTTTGATCAACTTGTGTGTGAATCTGACTTTAGATCAAGCTGTTGTGAGAGCTGTGTATCAGTGCATGAAGCGATGAGATCATGATCCAGCCCAGCGATATTAATAAACCAGAACAGAGGAAGCCCCAATCTGCAGGAGTAGTAGTGAATAACGGGCTCTAAAGCAAAATCGCATGTGCCTTTTAGCAGGTTAATGCTATACGTGCCTGTGTGCTTGAGTCACGTAATGCAGTGCACATGCATGTGAAGCGAGAGCAGATATCAGCACGCTCGCAGGGTTCGTCTGGAGATTGTTATCCTGTTTACTGTGGAAAAAACAGTTTACACAAGTGCACATACCAGCAACGACAAGAATCCACACACACACACACACACACACACACACACTGCTTGTCCCATACACACATACTCTGGCTCAGTCTGCTCTCTAAGACTCATACACAGGAGCCAACAGTTTGGTTTTTTTTTAAGATTTTTAACTACTTTAGAGAATTTTTTTTTTTTTACTAATGAAGCATGTAAACACCATTATACTAATAATGATGACCTCCAAACACAACTGCTCAAGTACAAGCTGGTACACAATCCAAACTTGGCTCATGCCATTAACCGTGACTATAAATGGATAAAAGGTCATTCTTTAATAAATAAAAATGTTTAGCTTTGGAAAATTGCTGTGGTATAAATGGAATTAAAAAACTGTGCTTCATTACAGCATAACATCATTGATTATTTTCCTCTAACAGCACACCCTAAGTGTTTTATTCCTTATATAGTCCTTAATCTCACCTGATAATGTCAGATATCAAGCGACAGCAAGTCTTTGGTTAACATTTCAGCTATGATCTTCTTGGTTTTTATTTTTGGCTTGACATGTTTAAATGTGAGGTGACTGTACTGTGCTGAATTTTGATTTGTTCTTTGTTTGCTTCCACATCCTTGCCTGGATCTAATTCAGAAAAAAAATCATTTAGCATCCGTGCAAGCTCATTAACATGTCTAATAAACACGAGAGCAAGTTCACATCCTTGGTTTATGTGTGTACTTGAGAAGGCAGCGGGATTAGGGAAGGAATAGCCCGCGCTAATGATGGGAATTCCGGCAATTTCCAGTGAGTCAGATCATTTGGCTCAGCTCACCAATAACAGCTGACTCATTCATCTCCCAAGCTTCTCCTTAACATTTTTTTTCTAAACCGGATAAAGTTTGTGATATTTTACACCTTATTATTGTTCTTCTTTGCGTAACTATGTCATCTCTCAATGTTCACCTCAAAGAATCGACTCATTTCCGAGCAACACATCACTGTTTCGAGCAGGATGTTATCCAAAATGTGTGAAGTTAATACTCTATAGTGAGTATTAATACTTAAAAATGTTTATTATCTCTGTGCAGATATCTCCAGGCAGCAAGGCCTCCACTGTAGACCTCTCTCCTGGTGACATTATCCTGGCTATAGATGGCATTTCCACCAGCAACATGATGCACTGTGAAGCTCAGAGTCGCATAAAACAGGCCACACGACAGCTCAGCTTAACCATCCAGAGGTCAGAGGTCATGATACAAATGACCACTTTGTGTCATGGAAAGAAACAAATCAGTGGACCAACTATCTCTTTTTGTTACAGGCCAGAAACCAAACTGTGGTCACCTCGAGTAAGAGAAGATGGCAGAGCACATCCGTTTAAAATGAACCTGGAGGCAGAGAGACAAGTCAGTGCAATGCTAATAACCAAACATACTGTGTATGTATTAACATTACTCTCTATGTTCTATGCAACAATGATGAGAGTCTTTAATTTTCTACGGTAGGAGTACAGGCCAATAGGCACGGGCCATAACCGGCGGGCCACGCCCTTTGTGGCAGCGGCCAACATTGATGACAAGCGACAGGTGGTCAGCACTGCATACAACTCTCCCATTGGTCTTTATTCTTCAGGCAATATCCAGGACGCCTTACATGGTCAGCTCAGGGGCCTATTACAGAGCAAGCCGGAGAGGTGAGTGCAGAAGGAGGCTTTTCAGGTCTGAGCCACCATTAATCACAAATATTCTCTACAGAACAATATAAGAGATGCATTAAAGATGTCTGGTAGGTGATAAGAAAGACAAAACTACATCAAGACAGAAAGATGAAACTACACAATAAGACAAATCTACATAATAACAGAAGATCAAACTACGTAATGAAACAAGACCAAACTACATGATAACAGAAAGATCAAACGACATGACAGAAAGACCAAACTACATAATCACAGAAAGATCAAACAACAATAACAGACTATATGATGGGAAACTATATGATGACAAAAAAAGCCACATCTCTTCACTGACAGACGCAAAGGCCACGTCTCCTTCACTGAGACTGACAGACACAGAGGCCACACCTCCTTCACTGAGACTGACAGACACAGAGGCCACGTCTCCTTCAGTGAGACTGACATACACAGAGGCCACACCTCCTTCAGTGAGACTGACAGACACAGAGGCCACACCTCCATCACTGAGACTGACGCCTCCTCCAGTGGAACTCCAGCGACTCATTTTGCTTGCCGGTGTGTGATGCAGGTCGTCTCGGGGACACACAGTCCATCATGTGGATCACATTAGAACCACAGATATATGAGGTGTGTTAAAGAATGAAGGCTTACAGAACAGCACAGGAATGAATATCTTCTGAATGGATTATTTGGTGACGATATGTCTGTTAGAGTCAGGTGAACTGTATCACAAAGGAATGCACATACGCACACACACACACACACACACACACACACATGCACGCTGACTGACCCAGAATAAAACATATGCACAGTTCGGCTCAACACAAAACAGAGGACCTTGACATAAAGGATGATGATGATGATGATGATGATGACGATAATGATGATGATAAGTTTGTGTCTCTGTGTATGTGTATGTATGTGTGTGTGTGTGTGTGTAGTCCCAGGACACTCACGTCTATAGAAGAATCAGATGTGTACCGCATGCTACAGAAGGAAGAGGGAGAGAAGGAGCCTCATGAACCCCGACAATCAGGATCCTTCAAAGCCTTACAGGACTACATCAACAATGAGGGTACGACACACACACACACACACACACACACTTACATTCACTCACTACAACAGTCCATCATCTCGATTGATGGAAGTTTCTCTGATTGACAGGAACGCTTCCACTCGTGACGAAGACAGTGCAAGCACCCACCACTAAGCCTCTCTCACCTGGAGGAAACCTGCACAAACTGCCCATGTGTGACAAGTGTGGTAACGGCATAGTGTGAGTGTGTCAGAGGAAACCACAGCTAGGAGGATTATCCAGAAATCATGTTGTGCTTTAATTGTCAGAAATATAATAACTTATAGAATATAGATAACACAATGATACTTTATATGGTTTCTCTGTGAAAAACACAATACGTACATCTTTTTTATAATCTATACACAAAGTCAGTGTATCCTGCAACAATAGTGTCATAATATTAATGTGTATTACATCAAGCAGCATCCAAACTAGGTTGTTATAAAGGTTATAAAGGTTATTATAGAGCACTCATAAAGGTGAAGTGTAATGTGCTGGAGAATGAGGAAGGATGCAAGTGCGTATACTCAGCATGGGTTTTATTTGGGCAAATCCAAGAATCGTAGTGAGTATCTATATCCACACACTCAAATGAGCATGATTCAAAATCAGTAATGATAATATGGTAATGATTTGGAAAACTGGAATAAATGTGGAAAACAAAGTAAGGCTCAGAACTGCATTGATACAATTGACATGACTTTGCAAGGATACTAAGATACAGCATGGTATAAATAGACAAAACTAATCAAGGACACAGAACAGGTGAACACATTAGGGCAACGAACCAATGACATGACGGGGGGGGCGGAAACAGGACTAGAACCATAGCAAAGGCACATGAGCAAAAATAAACAAAAGCACATGGAGAACAAGTTAGTTACGTATATCATTCAGAAAGTGAGATGCAAAATTTTGCACTGATAATATTTTCATTTTTCCACTGTTCATATCTTAACACCATTTTGTTAATAATATCAGGGACACATAAAACATTAAATGTCTTGTATAAATAAATGTTCTTTGTCTTTCTCTCTTTCTGTCTCTCTCTCTCAGTGGGATGGTGGTGAAAGTTCATGATAAGTTTCGGCACCCTGGCTGTTTCGTCTGCTCGGACTGTGAGGAGAACCTGAAGCAAAAAGGCTACTATTTCATAGATGACGAGATCTACTGCGAAACTCATGCACATGCTCGTGCAAAACCTCCTGAAAGTCCAGACCTTTAGATACTACACGCACACACACACAAACACGCACTTACATCCGAATATTATAAAACTATAATAAAAAACTATAGTCACTTACAATTGCACTCACCTAGAGATACACATACACGATCAGCAGGGTGATTTATTGAGGAAACACAGCAAGATATTGATTGTATGGAACGTCAGTTTATTTGTGGGTTTTGAAATGTGTTTACACTGTGCTTTACACATACTGTAGGAATAAGCTATTGTGGCTAAATATTTCAATAAAATGAAATTTACAACTGTGTGATTATCAGCCTGGCCTCACCTCTCTCTGGCATATATGCGTGTGAAGCTGCTAATCGGGCTGTAGTACAGTCAAAAAATATAGTAAATACATTTTAAAAAGTAGATTTTCTATTAGAATTTGACAGAAATTTGTCTCAATTGCAAAAGCAAATAGTCACCAATTAGCCTAATTTAAATGATATACTATTTGGTAGCTAATGGATTATATTGAGTAGACTATTAAAGACTATTGCGCTTTAAATATCTTTCCATGGATAAATTGTTTGATTAAATTGCTAGATAAAAAGAGTACTATTTCTTCTCCCAATGACAATTTATTTGAGGAATAAAATATAAAGCATGTGCAAGAAACATCAGAAACTCTCTTTCATGACCGTCTGACTGTTAAAAAGTGCTGACACTGGAGACTCCTTCCATAAATGTTAAATAAATGCAAGTCCCTGAGCATGAGCTGTTATGAAACCAATAACTAGAATTAGCAAGAGCATATTAATATAAACCTGTGATTTGCTTCCCATCCGAATTACTGTCCAGAATACACAGTTATGCAAAATTAATCAACAGATCAATCAGGACTGAAGAAAGATGTAGTAAAACTGCCTTTAAATTACACTGACACATTAGGAAGTAATCTTTATGCTAATGATGGTATAAAACTGTTAGCTACTAGCTTCAGTGTGTTAGCAACATTAGCATTTTTCAATACACCTGACCATTAAGATTTTCATAAAGAATTCTTTCTCCAGGCTGTGAAATTAATAACTTGTGTGGCAGAATTCTCCTAATTCTAGAAAGCTTTATGATTAGCAGGATTAGCAGGCAGCCATTTTGTGCAAAGACAATCAAACATCGTCCAGAGAGACTTCACTAGAAAATGGCAATTCAGTTACAGGTTATATCTTTTGATAAATGTGTTGTGATTAGCCAAACTTTTACCTTAATTGACTTTATTATATAAAGAAATATTTCCTCCTCTTTCCCCTCTTATAGAAGGGTACGTAAATGTACCTTTGTAGCTATAAAAAGTATAAATATGACTGAAATATTAGGGTAAAGAGTAGTTATTTTCATGTGAGAATGTGAGTGTACCTTTAAAATTCGTTTAAGGAACATAACTGGGGACCTTATGGTATATATGAAGGGTACATTTACACTATTTATGTCTTGGTAAACACATACGGAGTTTATAGAAGCCTGGTTTGTTGAGAAATCGGTTTTAAAAAGATTATAAAATTAATGCGCGTTCTCGCGGCTCAGGCGCGCCACCGTACGTTTGTTACCACAGCAACAGGCTGAGGAGAACTTACCAATTTATTATTTTGTTTTCGTTAAAACCGTTAAATATTGCCTGAATATTTCGATAAAACGTCTTTATAATTGAGTTCTTTTGGGCATTCGTCCTTGAAAATAAAGAAGAGCATCGATTAAAAAAAAAAAAACTGGCTAATTAAGGTAAAAATTTACGTTTTTAGCCGCCATCTATCAAAGAAAAAGGCTAGGCTAACATTTAGGGAAATGCAAAGCTAAACCCAGCATCATAAATTAACTTTCAAAAAAATTCAGTAACAAAATACATGATAGTATACATTATTGCCCAAACTAAAACCTTTTATAAAATGTATTAGCTAATTATATTGCAAACAATTAGCTGAATACAGAGAGTTGTATCTATTATTTCTAATGAGATGGAATATGAATGTGGGTGCCAAAACTTTTGCAGACCACTTATAAAGAAAGAAAAAAAGAAGAAAAAAAAAAAAGATGGCTAGAAAAAAAATGTTGCTGAAATGATCTAGTTAATATGACTTTACATTGAGAAACGCTAATTATATTTCTTTCTAGGGCTCTCTGTTCCACAGATCACAGATTTTTAGGTGATCCACTGAACAGTTGATCCTCGAGTCATCGCAGATTACCCAGCAGAGAGAATATGGATAAAGCCTCCCCACAGAAAGCTTCTGGTGGAGATGTTTTACACCAGAAATCTCAGACGATTGCTGAGCTGGAAAAGCTGGTGAACCGTCTGCAGAACGCCCTGGTGTCTCTCGAGGAGGAGAATTTGAACTCGAATAAGAAATTAAAAGCAATCCAAGGTCAATACTACAATCTCATAGCCAAGTGCAACGAAGATGAGACGTATTTGGACAACTGTGGCGAGTTGGAGAAAGAGAAACCGGAAGTGGTGAAAGACCAGGAAGTGGAGGAGAGGAAAAGCAAGGAGTTCAACATGAGGGAATATGAAGATATCAGGAAATGCAACGAGTCTTTGGACTGGAGATACAGGCATCTGGTCAAGGAAGACAGTATCTTGAACCACGATCATTTGGAGAAACAACAGCTTGTAGATGAGGTGGTCCTGCTCCAAGAAGAACTGACCCATCTAACAGAGGAACATCGAAAGGCTAAACTGATGCAGACTGATGACCAGAAACCGTTCTCTGACTCGACTCTGGAGGACACGAGTCCTGATATTGCGGTCTGGTTGCAGAAGGAGAACAGGGCGCTGAGGGAGAGACTGGAGAAGAGCTACTTGGTGTCCATAAAGGCCCTGAGAAGAGTGGAGAACTTGAAGGAGCAGCAGGCTGAACTGGAGCGTTGCCTCTTCACCCTCCAGACCGAGAAGTTCCTTCTGCAGGATGAAGTGAGGAAGCTCCACCGAGAGTATCTCCACCTCAGTAAGAGTGTGAAGCTGCAGCTGAGGGAAGGAACCACGTCCCTCCCAGCAGAAAGGGATGTTTTTAGTTTAGCTAAAAACCCAGGAGGATCTACACACCATAGTCCTCCACAGAGAGCTGGTACTTTTGGGTAAGACTAACAAAACCATGGCATTAAAGGCATGTCCTGTCAATAAAATGATTTTTGTTCCCTCTAGAGGTTGTGGATTAAACTGCAACCTGATCTGTGTGTTATATACTGCATGTATATCATATATACATATAGTGCTCTTGAATTCTCAAATCTGATTGGTCAGAAGGTGTTGATTAATTTTCTATAGCAGCAGCTCTGACAGTAGTGTTTAGCTTTGGGTAAGTTTATATTAATGTGCTTATTTTAAAGTTATCGTTTCTATAGTAACAGCACATTCATAAGGACCTAGGTGCCAGACAGTCTACATAATCTAATGCTAATAATAAACCATCTTAGCATTTTAGCGTTAGTGAAAGTTTATTCTAATGACTAATGACTGACCAAATGTTTTTTTTTTTATCATTGTTTTTCACAGAGCAGCGGATGACCGAGCAGAAAAGGATTCAGTTTGAGAAGCAACCACAAGTTTGAATCGAAATTTCTGAATGAATGAAATGATTTGAAATAGAAATAGTTTCTGCTGAAAATTATTTAGTACATTTAGGTTAAAGATCCACTTTCACTGAACGTACATTACTCATTTCTTCTGTTCTTCTGTTCTATGAAATAAAAAAAAAAATCCCTCATTTCTTTATGTATGTATCACACGTGAAATCTAATTCTTTCTGTTCTACACACTTTTGTCCTAAGGCAATAAGAAATATTGGGAGACATGGATTCAGGGGTTAGAACAGGAATAACTGCAGTATAATCCGATAGACAGATTTATCAGATAGGCAAGATTTTAATTTAGTTCTAGTGATTATTAGAAAAATAGATTAAAAAAGGAACACAGTAAAACGTCAATAGAAAATGACCCATTAGAAATCCTCATAAATCAAAAATAAGTTTAAAAAAAATGACTACACTAAATGATGAAATTCGTAATAAGACTTTTATTCACCTAATTATTATTCATTAGTTTTTGGGATCTTTTGAAATATTCATTAATATGTGAATTAAAGGATTGATGGATGATGTTACACTTATCCACTTGGCTGTTATTGGCAGGAATGTTGTTCTTATTTCAAATGGAAAAATTTGGACTTAACAATTAAGAAGAAAAAAAAATTTTTAGCACCTGATTGTAAGGTTAGTTAATGTGGTTGTGTGTGTTTTTCCTCCTAACCGGCAGGTGGCGGTGTGGCGCATTGTGTCACTTTACACCTCCATATTAAACCCACGAAGAAGTGACCTGATCCGGATATTGATATTATGATTATGATTATGATTCTTAGGCTGTCTGAGAGAAATGGTTCAGTGTTTTGTCGCTGAATGTGACCACAGTTACAGTAAAAACCAGTGCAGTTTTTTCCGTTTGCCCTCCAACATCAGGACGAGGCGGAAATGGGAGCAGCTCTGCGGGTTCGTGCTTTTATTTAAGTCACTTTCGCTTTGCAGTGGGACAGAGCCAGGCTTAGTCCCAAACCACTTCCTGTTCGAAAGGAAGTGCACTACATAGGGTGCAGGAGCCGTCGCGTGTAGTGCGCGTGTATAGGGAAGGGGAGACATTTTGGATTGAGCCACTGCTCATGTACCTGCTGAGTGATATTCAGGTTTAGAGACCGATTATTAGTATAAACTTTGTCTCAGGACTGTGTCCTAAATTGTCCTTTCTCTACAAGTGCACTAAAATTAGGAAATTAAATACCCTAATAATTAAAAAAAAAAACAAATTAAAATTAGTTCTATTTTCTATTATTAAAAATTCAACATTATATTCTCGTTTTTTTTTTCTTTCAATTTTTACTCCTAATATGTCTCTCAGGCTGAATCCTAATATATGTGCACTACCTAGGGTATGAAATACACACTACCTAGTGCACTTTATGTCAGGAAAATGATCTCTGCCCTGCATTAATATGTTCTCCATCCTTCCATCCATGGATCCTTATTGTTTTGTTACATTATACACTATTATATATTATTATATTATATACTATTACATACTATTATATTATATTACATCTGGTGCACCTTTCTAAGGAGAAGGGAGTGATTTGGGACACAGCCATCACTTGTATGCCTGGCTAGTGATGATATGGGTTTGAACAAACATTTTAGATGTGTAGTGCACTACACAGGGTGGAATAATGGATTATAGACCTTCATGCAATGTGTTTTTATATTAAGAAGAGGAATGAAATTGAAAATAATTCCTTACTGGACATTATATTGTATAAAACACCACCACCAACAACCACCACTTTCCATTTCCTAGTGCACTTATAGAAGGAGTAGAAAGCTATGTGGGATTTAACCAGTTAAATGTACCACTGGATCTAGTGCTCTTTATGTTTCTCAGGGTGAATCCTGAGCATCAGCTAATAAGCTGCTTGCACTATGTAGAATTTTATATTTTCACCTAGTGCACTTTACATCCGTACTGGTGTTTGATTTTCTCCGTCCTGAATGTCACACTAGATCAAGCCTTAACTATTGCTCCTTTATACAGAGTAGGGTGTGATTTGGGACACAGACACTAATATATATATATATATATAAACACTGCATAATTGGCTAACTAGTGCACTCACAGATGAAGTAGGACGCTATTTGGGATCAAACCAATACATGTAGTGATGCTGGTGATATTTTGGCTTGTTGCCTAGCAACATCTTTCTTGATGGAAGGAGTCTCCATTGTGTAACAGTCAAAGCTGTTATCGGGACAACTTTAATTCGCTTTTCTGTGTGTACCCCATGTTCCAGACGTCCTCCGGACTGCTCCAACGAAAACTCGAGGATCTGCAGCTGTCACTTTGTGGGTGGAACGAAATCTGCAGCTCCCAGTGTGTTTAAATGGAGTGAGGAGAAACTGTCCTGCTTCACAGCTTCACATACTGAGCTGAAGGTAGAGCTGAGAGCATATACTCTGTCTGTGTGTGTGTGTGAGTGTGTGTGTGTGTGTGTGAGAGAGAGAGAGAGAGAGAGAGAGAGAGAGAGAGAGAAAGAGAGAGTAAGTAACCTTTATTTAACCTGGATAAAAACTCACTGAGATAAAATCTCTTTTACAAGAGTGACTTGGCCAAGAAGGCAGTGAAAGACACAACAACAATTAACACAACAACAACAATTACGCAAAACAACAACAACAACAAAATAATATTGGATCAATAAAAACACCAGATGGGAAGAATTAGTGGAAAAATAGAAATTTTCTAAAAAGTGTGTGAAAGTGTGTGTGTGTGTGTGTGTGTGTGTGTGTGTTCGTTCTTGCATAAACACACATCTCATCATTCACACTGAATCCCACTGTAACCATAACGACATTGCGTACATCAAACGACTCATACGTGTGAATCAATTCTCTAAAAGAGTCAACTTGTTCACAAACGACACCACTTGTGTAGTACGTTTAAAAACTCGTCTTCCTCTCTCTCTCTCTCTCTCTCTCTCTGTCTCTGTCTGTCTCTCTCTCTCTCTCCACACACACACACTGCAGGAGGAACCTGAGGAGAAGGACATCATGAGTGCAGCTCCAGGAAGTGCCGCTTCTCTCAGCCCTGCAGGTGAGGCTGTGTTTATTTCACTCTCTCCACTCCAGCTGGATGAGTCTGAGTCACGACCGTGATGGAGATTCAGTGGCTCCTGTTCTCACACCAGAAGGTTGTGGGGTTTGATCCCACAGAGCCGCTATCGGACCCCTGCTCACTCTTCCACTTCTCTCGCGTGTAGAGTGAGTGTTTTGTGCTTGTGTTCTGCAGGAGGAGAGGAGATGATCACGCGCTTCAAACAGGAAGAGACTGAAACGGAGATCAGCCGGTTTCAAACAACTCCAGCAGGCAATCAGAGGAGATCTGATCAGAATGTGTCTGAGAGTGTGTGTGTGAGTGTGTGTGAGAGTGTGTGAGTGTGTGTAAAAGAGATAGAGAGTGTGTATGTGTGTATATGTGTGGAAGTATGAGACAGAGTGTGACACTGAGTGTGTGTGACAGTGAGAGTGTTTGTGTGTGTGTGAGAGTGTGTTAGTGTTTCAGAATTTGTGAGAATGTTTGAGAGAGTGTGTGAGTGTTTCAGAGTGTGTGTGAGTGTTTCAGAGTGGGAGAGAGTGTGTGTGAGTGTTTTGGTGTGTGTGTAAGAGTGTGTGAGTGTTTCAGAGTGTGTGTGTGTGTTTCAGTGTGTGTGTGTGTGTGTGTGTGTGTGTGTGTGTGATGTGTGAATGTTGAAGACTGCAGTGTTATTATTTCTGCTTACTGAATGTGCAGTATTACTGTAGGGAAGCTACATAATGACTCATTGTAATATATTTAAATCATCCTGGTGATGAATGTTTTTAATTAAAATAATACACCAGACCGACTCTTCTGCTGCCTTTGTTTACTTTGAGGTTTGAATTATTAAATAAATATATAAATATAAACATAAATATACAGTTTAAAGTCAGAACTTGTCTTTAAACTCGCTGAAACTTACAGCCTGTTCCTATGTTGCTGTAACACACGCCGCCATTTCGGCAGGTGGCGCTCTAACATCTACTTTTCTCATACAACGAAGAACCGGAAGCGAAATTTCAAATCGTAGGAGGCTCCGGGGGGTAAACTCATGAATATTCATCGAGCAGCGCACACGGCGGTGTGTGATTGGTCGAGGCGGGGCGCGTGCTGGCGAGAAACGCTGGTTTATTTTGAAGAATCCGCTTTTTAAAACATGATTTTGACTGAGTGTAAAATTTGCAGTAAAGCCGAAAACAAAATCTTCGAAACGCAGACTCTGACATCTTTAGAGGTAAAAAAAAAAAAAAGAAAAATCTCACGAGCTAACGCTAGCATTATTAGCTCACTTAACTACGTAATGATAAAGTTAGCTAGCTAGTGTTAGTCAGAATTAGCATACAGTAGGACGAAATGAGACATGAAATTACACGATTTAATCTTTATTTAATCTTTAAATAATCAGACAGCACTTTAGTTAGATGTTTTTCGGTCTAAACAAGCGTCTAGGCAAGAAAATAGTCTGAAATAATGTAATTAAAATAAAATAAAATGAAATAAAACAACAAAACAATCCCAAAACTGGGTGCAGACCAATGACGTGACTAGTTCGGTATATTGCAGATATCGCGAGACTTTACGATAATACAATGTCTCACGAGTATTGTCAGTACCAGTGCTTTTATAACTGCATTATTACACCCTGTAACAATTAACTGACATTTAAAATCAAAGTTTTACTGTCTGCTGCATTTTTTTTTGTAAGGAATAACACACTCCGTGTTGTGCTGTTATAGGAAAATAATCAATGACGTGTTGTTGTGATGAAGCAGAGTGACTGTTACCATCCTAAATTTGATTATTTTCCAATAACAGCTCGCCTCTAAGTGTTTTATTCTTCTTATACAACTAGAATATATACCTTACACAACAATTTTATATATATTAAACATTTTTATCCACTTATAGTTACATTTAATGTGGCAGAAGTTAGTTTTTTTTCTCCTTTACGTTGTAGAAGCTATAAACAGTCGTTTATCACCAGCTTCTCTTTTTCCCCCTCTCTCTTGAAGTTAATAAGTGTGTGTGTGTGTGTTTTTCTCCCACAGCGGATTCTCCCTCCAGAGTACACCCATCACCTCTGCTCTTACACGTCTTCAGGAGACGAGTCGCAGTTCGGCGCCGTCTTCAGGTGTCAGTTCAGACTGGCGTTAAAATCGGAGGCGGAGCTTCTGCAGTGGCTCAGCAGGTTTCAGGAGCAGTCAGGTCTCACCTGGAGGAAGTCCAAAACCTACCCCGCCGTCGGCCCCGTCACCAAATTCAGAGTGAGAGGAGTTTCTAGGAGTTCACAATTTCACCGATCAGCCGAGATGTAGCTAATGTAGCTAACAAGTGATACGAGTTACCGGTTTAGCCGAAATCATCACGCGCTTGCACTCATTTATCGAGCTGGATACTAACCGATTTATTCGTAAATTGTTCACAGGAGCATTTACGCAGGATGTGAAAATCCAGTTAGTTCGGAATAACTGTTTGTATCCTACGTTTGAGCGTTACTGAAACTTTCGTGAATCTGGCAGAAAATTTTAGTTCTGTTTTGTGAAAACATTTACACGTGACTTCACTAAAAGATTGAAAAACGCGTTGTTTAATGTCTCGGACATACTTGTTTCTGATACAGCATGTCATCAGACTCACTTAGGGGCATGGCCTAAAGTTTTCAGGTGGAGTTGTATGTCAGAAATAATTCAGATAATATATTAATTTTGTTTATATATTGTGTTTAATACAGATGTATTTTCTCTGTTTTATGTGCAGTTGGTGTTACCAAGCTAAACATATCTTTTAGATGTGACATTTGCATGATGCTAAACTGGTAAAACCATTACGTCTTTACATTATGGCTGATTTGATGTAAGTGGTTGTTCGCGTGTAGGTCGACCTGCGATGTCACCACAACACGAGGGCAAAAATAGAGAGCTCCAGGAGGACGAGAAACACGGGTTGCCCAGCGACTGTGTACCTGGTGGTGAAAAATACGACGTACTCCAGAGGCAGAGAGTCCAGGTTGGGTTTATTTATTTATTTATTTATTTATTTAGAAAGACCCTACATGTCATATAGTGATAAACAGCATGAGCCTCACACTGTGTTTAATTGTGTAATGTCAGCGCCCTCTGCTGTCTGAGGTGAACTGCAGCTACAGTGAAACTTGACGTGATGCCAAAACGTTGCTTACGCATATAGATCGATCCTGGGGGTTTCCTTATTCTTGTTGTTGAATCCATCATTTAATCCCACAGGGCACCATGATACGTGAAATGGATGTCCTCATGCACTGCGTCATTTTGTTTCAATTCGCACAAACCTTCACACAGGACAACATCGAGCTCATATGTCACTGTCTTTTTTAGTCTTTTTACAAATATAAGAAGTGGATTAATATTTTAATATTGAATTAAAATCATTTCTATAGATCAGTTTTTAATTAGCTTGGCTACTTTTTTATGCCTTACGGCATCTTAGCTAACATTGTGCATGTTTATGCAATGAAACATTTAGACTACAGCAGAAGGGTGAGAAATTCAGTGTAATATAGTGTACGCAATTGTTTACGTTAATCATCAATTCAGTTCTCTATCATAGTATTGGATGTAGTGCTACTGATTTTCCGTAAAATACAGTGATTACTGTTTTGAACACAGCGTATGAGCGTAATTGAATTGAAAGATTTGAAAAAAAAGAGCTTTGTTATTCCACTAGGGGGCAACATAGAGCACTAAACTCAGGGCCGTAAATTTGTGCTACTGACAGAATATGCTGTTAGAGTTGTCGATGTGTTTTTATTGGTTTACTAAACTGATGTTTTTGGTTCAGCCCATGTGACTGAGAGTATTGTGACCCGTTACCTAAACCGAGTTTGACACCCCGTTTTTTTTTTGTTTTTTTTTAAGTAAACATAAACAGTTCATGTTCGGTATCTGTGATTGAAGTGGATTCATTCAGACAGGAATTTGATGCAGGTCTGGAGATTCTCACCTCAGAGAAGGTTTGTCTGCCGTCATCACCCTCCGACATGAACACAACCACCGCGTGGCAGCCACAGACCCTCTGTGCTGGAACGACGTCTCGGCTGCTACAGCGGAGAAGCTGAAGACCCTGTTTCAGAATGGCCACTCTCCATCGTCTGCTCTTGAGACGCTGAAATACGATTTACAGGAAGAAAACGGCGACGACTCGGCAGATCTCTCTGTGTGTCCTGATGTCCACTACTGCCACAAGTATGTAAAGTTAGCCAAAAACTTTTCCCTTTTACACCCAAATGTAGTCAGTCAGTGAAGACATGGCTGGTGTGTGAAGCTTTAGTTTTTTCTCTAAGTAATGGAAGCTTGTAGCCTCCAGTTTAGCATTGTGCACACACTGTACTCAAAAGACACCATATGGTTTATTGATGAAACCATTTTTACATAAACAAATCTGAGAAGTATTATCATCCAGGTCATGTTAAACTTTTGGCCACGCCTCCTACCTGAGTCTAATGCTGGTGTGGCGCTGAGGAAGATGGAGATTGATCTACGACTGTTTTGAACTCTACAGTGTTGTTTTGTGCATTTTTATACATAGCAATGTCAAAAGCCACTTCAGAGCTGAACGACGTGATCAGTATTGTCATACATTGTCATGCCACAATGTTTTTTTAGATGTTACATATCATTATACACTGAGTAGGACCACCATTGAACTAACAGGAGTCTCAATCATAGACACTTCTCCCATAGCTCACAGAGTGTTTGATATCTGTTGTACACTTTTCTGGCCACAAGCCTAAGAATCACTTCTGTGTATATGCACTTCTGTTTTCAAAAGTAATTACAGAGTTTTGTTTGAAATTGTTTGACAAACGTGGAAGGACTTTGGCTACGTCAGTCAAAACAGCCCCTTTCTTTAGATGTTTTTATTTTGGTCACACTGAGTGACAAAACGTACCAGACTTTCTAGTGACAATGTGAAGACTCGTTTATGACACCAAGCTAACAGCAGCATCCACTCTACTCTAAGAGTTGCTAGTATCAGATAACAATTAACACTGTCTTGCAGTAGTGGTGTAGTGTCGACTTTGGTTTCAGTCTTCAAGGTACTAGCTCACTTAGGTTTTGCATTAAACACATCAGTTTATGTTTTATTGCATTAATGTAGTTTTACTCTTTCACATAGCAACAAGCCACTCAGAGTAGAAATCTCCAATTAATAAAACAGAACAGCTAAAGATATCATAAACCTTATTAATCCCGAAGGATATTTTTTGATCAGCTTGAAACACGTCTTGGCTGATCGACTACAAATTTTGGTAAATACGATTTCTGGCCAAATTGTTGTTTTAACGTCCTGTAATCTCCTGTCCAGACTGTACTTCGAGATCTTTCAGAAAGCATACCAAGCGCCTTCGTGGGAAGAAATACTCCATGACATCCGGCAGCAAATTGAGAAATACAGCTCTGAACAGGGAGAAGACAGCGTGGCTGTGGACACTACTGAAGACAGCCAGGTTGTCGTTGCCGTCTGCACCCCGCTCATGAAGCGTGTACACACTCGCATCACAGAGAGCGGAGACGTGTTGTTGATCAACTCATTCTGGAGCTGTGATGACAAGAATCTGAAAATATTTGTGCTACTCTGCCACTCTGCAGAAAGAGGGCTGCCTCTGGGGGTCATCATCACATCCGAAGAAACACAGTCCACCATTTCTGCAGGTCTGCAGCTACTGAAGACTCTCATACCCAGGAGGAACTTCTTCGGATGCCATGGAGGTCCACGGACCATCGCCTTGTCGGAAGATTGCACGCCTTTGCGCCAGGCGCTCAAGGAGGCGTACCCTGAGGCTTCGTTCTTGCTTTGTGCTTTTCACCTCATGCAGGAAATGCGCCAATGGCTGAGGGACAACAGCAACAAGATCACCAAACCTGAACGGTCTCAACTTCTGGATTTGTTCAGAAGAATGATCAGTGCAAGGTGCGAGGATTTTCTACAGTCTCATTACGACGCCATACGCAACAACCCGCTTGCTGCAAAACACCCCGAGTTCATTCAGCGCCTAGAGGAAACATACCAGCGAAGAGAAACCTGGGCCGCCTGCTTTCAAGATGATTTGCCAAGCAGCTATGCAGTATTTGCCAAACGGATCCTCAAGGAAAAGGTCCTCCATCAACTGAAAGCCTTTAATCTCATTCAGATGGTCCACTTTGTCCAAACTAGGATGGAGGCACACTACATCCGTCAGTTAACACTTGCAGTCAACAATGGGAATGTGTGTCAACAGTCGGAGGCGTACATCAGTGAAGCGACCCAGTGTAACATCGTGCAAGTATGTTTCTTCACTGTTTTTTGTTGCTGCTTAACTTGACCAATGATGGTTTTAGGGTGGTTCTGTTTTTAAGAACTGGCCACAATTTTTACAAGTTACATGCAGACTGAAAAATCAGGTTCCTTCACAGGGTTGTTTACTCTCCCTAATGGGATGAGGAGTTTGGCAATCCAGAGCTCGGCCAATCAGAATAGAGTCTCTGCATTTCTGAAGCTGGTTAAGGGGGTAGAAACTTGAACCTTCAAGTCAGTAGCCCAAAGCCTTACTCACCAAACCACAATCCTGAATCACCATCCGAAGTCAAATTTAGTTCTTTCACAGAACATTGATATATCATTGGGATATAAATTCTTCTATTTTTCATAATACTTTTCAAAATTCATCATGTTCAAGTCCTGTCTTATCTGCAGTCAAAGTAAATACCTTCAGTTACTTTAGTTGTAGTCATTCTGCCGATATGACCCCAACCCCAGGGCTCTTACATGACTGGTTTTGAAGCATTTTGTAGGGGAACTGCACCAGTTCCGGTTCCAGATTAGGAAACATCACCAGTAACAGCACTGGTACCTTGAACTTGTCGTTGATAAAGGGGTCTATGCCAATAAGAATTTCAGACCTGTATATGTGGTTCTGTAAATAAAAATAGGAAATAACGTCTTGCAAAAGCAGAACATCCTGCAACAGAAAAATGGCACGTTTTCCAAAAATACTCCTTTGCTGCAGAACCAAAAGTCCAGGGGGTGGAGTCAGACTTGATTGAACCCCTCCTTCCCAGGCAGAGTCAAACCAAAAGTCCAGGAGGTGAAGACAATTCAGTGTGTGTTGTACAGCGTCTTATGGGTTAAGGTTAGGGCTTTTGTTTATAGGAGGAGTTGGATCAGGTCCATTAATTAACCCCTCCTCCTGTTCCTATCGGTGAAGGGAACATGCTAATACAACCTACTCATTAGAGTGGTGATGTTGCTAGCTCGCTAAATCCAATAAATGCTACGGAGGTGTGTTAGCTAACTGTGCTAATGCTCAAGAGGAAGTTGTGAAATTAAACCTTTAACAGATAGATGTTGGACGTGTAGGCAGGTGGATTAATAAGTGTGTTGTAATTGGTTCCATTTATGCAAATGATTAAAACGTTAAAATGGCAACAGCAGAAAAACCGATTTAAAATGTAAGTCTAAATTCCAATAGACCGGTGTTTCTTCACTCAGCAGGATGAGGAAAACTACATTGTTGTGGGTGAGACATCAGATATCCAACACCACATCAACATCACACTGAGGACCTGCACCTGTCCTGTGGGCGTGGCCACAGGCAGCTGTGAACACCTGAATGCCGTGCGCACGCAACGTCTTCAGGAGGTGTTTTACGAAATTACTAACAGTGAGTCCTTTTCTTTTTGCAGTATAGCCTGAACCTGTGTGTGAACATGATTTGTTCTAGTGCAGCATGTTTTTATATTAACCTCAGCCAATCACTGCCATGTGATGTCATCAGTGCGCACTTCCTATTCCTATTCATGAGCTGTTTGAAAAATTCCCTCCAGATGAACAAGCCAGCTTGCGATCAAGAAGCAAATGGCTAATGTGAGCTAGCTAGCTAAAACAAAGACAAAGGTCGTTGCTTAGGGAAAAGCCAATTTCAATAGCTGGCTAACTTACACTAGCTAACTAGCTAAAAGACAGCGTGAGGAACAAAATCCATATTTCTGGTCGCTCCCTGTGTGTATTTTTATTACATAATTAGTGTTTACTTGTGTGTTCTGTTATCTGATCTGGGTTCTGTTATCGGACCATTATCTCTGCCACTGCCTAGAAAGTTGGGGGAGGGTCCAGAAAATTTGTGGGCGGGTCCTTGGAAAAATGGTTGAAGTACTTATCTGATCTGGGTTCTCTGGTCTGGTCTTTCAGCCAACTAGCTAACATTAGCTGGCTAGCTCCCTGCGATCATCTCGGTCATCGTCTTGGGTTAGAATTCAGTAAATTTCGGGTTGGGTCTTTGTGCATACTTGATGTATCAGGGTTCAATTTAAAACGATTAAGTGTTAAACATCCTTAAGCCCCAGTAAGGCCACTTAGTAGTTTTTATTCGTAGGTAGCTAGCATTAGCCAAAAAAAAAAAAAAAAAAAAAAACCCACATTGGAAAAGTAATTGACTATCATTTATAGCTCTCCTGCTGAGCTAACGTTAGCTAGCTATGTTGAAAAACCTCCTTTAAAAGCAGCTAAAGACAGTCGATGTTAATGGGAGGCACTTATGACATCACGATCCTTAAACATAACCTAGTTAAAGAAAAGTTGGCTCATTGTAGTCATGTGTTTATATGATAGAAAGAGTTTTAATTAGGGAAGAGCGCTCCTGAGGACTTGTTTGGTAGCATGGAGCCTAAGCAGGACCTCAGTAATTCCAGCACGTCATCTCTTACATGTAAGTTCATTAAATTTACGAAGGAAAAAAAAACTTTTCCTGGGTAATTATGAGGAAATCTGACTACAGCATTTCCTTTTTACTTTACATTGCTTCTTCTGCTGTCACTCCGAGCATTCTCATTCTTTACATCACTAACAAAGATGGAAGACAAAAACTGAGCCGTATTCCAAACAGCAGCACACATAGTATTTCTTGTGTTCAGCTGCATGACAATTTGTTGATGGAAAGAACTGATTTACAAACTGTTGGTTAGCCTGATGTCTCTACTTTTACAAGAAAAAAGAGTAAAATGAGTGGTATCTCTCAAACTCGAGAGACCGCAACAGTGACGCCTTAAACACAGTGATGAGAGTATGGAGATTAAATGAATAATCACCAGTAGGGGGAGCTGTTTTACAACACTGACAGGTTTAAATCATCAGTAATA
>CM040481.1:13917388-13975894 GCA_022758105.1 Pangasianodon gigas
TGGGATGTAGATGGAACATGTCGTGCTGATGCTTGTGTCCTATCTGGGTTTTTTTTCCGGGCCTTTTTAGTAATATTGTGTGTATGTTTTTATCTACAGACACTGACAGTACGATCAAGCAGGAACTTAAAAAGCCTGACATCAGTAACCCAGGTATACAGTCGTTTATACAAAGATTGATGAATGAATGAACTAAAACAGCCAAGACTGCGAAGTGTGACTGATTTACTGTGATGTGTAAACAGATGTGGGCAGAGACGCCGCTGTGGTGATGGATACGGAGCAAGCACAGGCTTCCCAAACCCCTGCTGACACAAGTAAACCCCACACTCCTGGCTTTTATAGAGTACATTAGTAACTTTCTGTAGTTTCACTAAGCTTCTGTTCTTTGCTAAATCAGTTCTATTAAAAAAAAAAAAAAAAAAAGTCTCGGCTAAAAACGTCCTACATGATTGCTGTCTGAAATTTGCTTTCTTAGTTTTGTACTGGAGCTATATTTAAAAAAAAAAAAAAAAAAGTAGTCCTGGTCCTGTATGTTCTCAAGTCAGCGCTCATGACCCATTTATTAGATGTTTATTGTGACATTTTATTAGAGAATAATGAGATATTTAATGGCAAATAGGCAGAATAAGTATGCAAAAGTAGCTGTTATTTGTAAATCGTGTGTAAAGTTGTGTGTAAATGTTTTTGCGGCCAAACTGAGATAAAAATTCAACCAAATTTACAAACGTTTAACTGATTTTCTTTCTACTTGTGTGCATATGTTGATAAAAATCAGTCGTGAATTACCCAGTGTTTTTACAGCATAGCTGATTTACATTTAGCCACGCCCACTAAAATCCATAAAAGGCAAAGCTCACAGAGATCGGAAAGTGACAAAATGGCGACTAATATATAAATTTACACAAACTCATGAGAGAAACATGTGATACAATCATTTTTCCAAACAAGTACATTTACAAATAAATTTATCCAGCATGATACAAGAGGCAGAATGTGTCGTAGTCGAGTTTTGACTGGATGAGAAGCAATATTTTTAGTTATGTAGTGTAGAGAGTCACATGACCCTAAAAAAGGCATCTAGAGCGATACAGAGAAGCGCTAATGTTACAAGAAAAGTTCAGACACCTGACTATACCTTTAACTTTATCTCTAGCTGCTGTGTTTTTCTTATTAAAAACCTTACAATGCTGGTTTTCTCACTTTTTTTTTTCTTAACACAGACAGCCACCTAGTGGAGGAACTGATGCAGGTGTTCGACTCGATCCGAGACAAAGTTCTGAACGATCCACACACCTTCACCATCCCAGTGCAGAGGTTCGTTTCTCATTATAAAAACATTAAATCAGACGCTGATCTCGCCTCAGCGCTGTCCGTCTTCGGCACAAGAAACTGCAGACGGACGTCTTTTCGAAAAGCAGCTGCTGGGGGACACGGGACACTGAATTCAGGACGTCTTCTGAAAAGGATTAAAAGAGAGCACAACTATCCAAGCTGGACAAGGAGGAGAACCATGTCACAGAGTTTAGAGTTCTGTATGGATCACAACACGTCAGACGAAAATAAACCTTAAAATCCTACCACATCGTTTTTCTCTTCTTCTGTCTGCGTTACAGATTACAAGAGAACAGATCTAGTGTTTGTTCTGATTGTAATCAGATTACAGATATCAAAAAGTGCCACACATTAAATGCCAAACCAAACACACACACAACATAGACACTATAAGATTTCTCTTTTATATTGTTTTATACCACAGCACTGTTGAAGTCTCGATTCGGATTGTTGATTAATTTTCTAGAACATCAGCTCTGACAGTGGTGCAGCTACAAATCACAGGTTTATATTAATAAGCTTGTTCTAATACGTTATCGTTTCTATAGTAACAGCTCATTCATAGGATTTGTACGGTGAATCCTCCACATAAATAGATTAAAAATCGTGTAACCGTCGATACGATGAAGTTTTCTGTTAGGACATATTTATTTAACATTTATGGAAGGAGTCTCCAGTGTCAGGGCCTTTGTAACATTCAGAAGTAAAGTTGTAATTTGACGTTTTTCGACATTTTCAGGACACAAGAGTTTACACTTCGCAGTCTCTTAGTAACATGACAACTTCAAGAGAAAAGAAAAAGATGCTGGTGAGAGAATTTTTTGTTGATAGCTGCTATAACATAAGTGAGAACAGGAACTAACTTGTTTCATAGACTTTCCACAACAGCAAACATAACTATAAGTGGACAAAATGTATAACATGTTCTTTAATTTAAAAAAAAAAGGCAAATTAGTGTGGAATAAGAGGAATACATTATTCAGGACATGCCATCATAGGAAAATAATCAACTTCACATCAGGCTTTGAATTATTTTCCTATCATATGGTCTTTTATTCCTTATATTATGTATCTATTAAAATAATTATGTAACCTCCCTATATTCTTTTATACACCTCTGAACTATAGGAATGTTGTAAAAGTAGTCTTGCTTTATTATTATAGAAAAAGCTGTACATTTCGTTTATAGTTCTTTAAAAATTCATACAAACCGTCGAAAAACATTAAAGAAACATGTCACATGACATTAAATTTATATATTTCATGGTTTTACACATTAGACAGTCACGTCGTCTTTCCACCTGTTGCCTCAGCAACGCGGTCCCCTCTCAGCCAATCACATGTCCGTGCTGCGCTCTGTGTAATGAATATTCATGAGTGTTTCGCTAACCCGGAAGAAGCTGTCCCTCTCTCTCTTGTTGTGCTACGTCATCTGTAATGGCCGCTTCCTGATGACGCCTGCTGTGCCAGTATTGGACATTTTAGCCCACTAAAATGGTATGTAGCATGTTTTTGACGGAAATTCGTCACTGTTTATAAAGACTTAGTACACATGTTTGTATAGAATAACATGTTTCGCTGACTAAGGTCTGTTATTAACGCTATTACATGGGCTGAATTACAAATGGCTCGCTGCTTCCTATATAAGTGCACTATACAGGGTGTAAACTTACCCGCGTTTGCACACTATGTAGGAAAGGTTATGTTCACTATGGCGCCGTTTGAGCGCCTCCCTCTTTGCTATAGTAAATGCTTTATTTTTACCAGCTGTCACAGTAACTCCAGTTGTATTTGTGTCTCTTTTTGTGTTTTATCAGGTGCTGACAGAAAATAACAACTTTATTTTTCGACTAAAAGGTGTTTTGGAGTTTTCCTGCCTGTTTGACAGCTCCAATGGTAAAGTTGCCTTGGCCAAACTATAGAGGCTTGACGATATAACGGTACAACGGTATACCGGGATAAGTGACTCTAATCTCAACTAGTGATACTGTTAAAGACAATCCCTGTTTGGTTTGGTAATATTATAAATGATTCATCAGTATCAATCACTTGAAACACAAAATTCTTGGTTTTACTGTAATTTTGACTTCTTTAAAATGTAAGAGCCTCTAAACATAAAAAATATATTTATATTATTATCTAAATTGACCAGCGATCATGTCACATTGAATTATAAAGCTGTTTCCCTCAATACATCATGTCATGGGAGATAAATTCATTATCATTCCTGTTTCACATTGTGCAAAAAAAATCATGTGTCCATGAATAAATAAATAAATACTGACTTAAATCAGAATTATGAATTTAAATTTTTTGTTGCTTTATCCTGTGATATACAGAAAAAAATCATAATATAAACAGTTTTCAATCTGTGATTATTTAAAAAAATATATGTTTATGACATTTAAAATAGTTCACTTTTACACATTAAAAAAAAAACCCAAATGGACAGGAGTTTGTTTTTTAAGCTTGTTTCAGAACAACATTCGCTTTTGACCTCAGGCTTGAAAATCTAGCTGCCATTTCAATCCATAAAAGTTGCCAAGTAAGGAATAAAACTTTGTGTGGTGGTGTGATGAAGTGGACCTGAAGTTGATTATTTTCCAATGACAGCATGTCCCGAAGTGTTTTGTTCTTTCGCAATACACCATACCATACACCATCATACACCACCACTTGCATCTGAGTGAAAACATAATTGCTATTTACAGTACTGTTGTAGTATGGCGTTGTGTTTCCATGGAAATGACTAATTCATAAGCACATGGACATTACTGTAATTACCGTGATTCAAACGTACTGTTATATAATGCAGTATGACCAATAATGGTAACTGAACTACATGTACGTATTCTCTGTTTCATTTCTTTAGAAGCTCACGGACAGAGCTCCATCTCTAAAGCCTTCCAGGTTCTCCGCTCCAGAATATCATCGGAGAGTCTGGTGTTTATGGTGTGTAACAGCCCCATCCTGCTGTGGCCTAACAAGGCTTTCCACTCCTCATTGGAGAGTGTGAGTGAGGAAACGCCGTGCAGAGACGTCCAGCAGCACATCGAGTGAGTCCACAGTGTCGGCTCTGATGTAATTATATGTAGTCCTGCTTGACGGTAAAGTTAGGTGATGATTTTGTTACAGCGTCCAAGGTTAAAGCTGTTGTGTTATTTGTTGTCGTGTTTTGTTTGACAGGCTGGAAGATGGGCTGAACAGGAAGGTCTCAAAAAGAAGGGATAAAAAAGATGCCAGTCCTGTGAGTACACATCTCAGTCACATGCTGTGTAGCAAGCTCCGCCCCGTATCTCCTGATTCACAGAACACTACCTTCTCTAGCAGAGGAACTACAAAAAAAAGTTCTTGGCACCTCCTGTGGAGCCTAAAGTTCACACATTTCCACCACAGGAACCTTTTCAGGAACTTTGTATACATGCATATTTTATCACAGATTCTCTCACATGCCAAAATCAGGGAAATGTTTCTACATGTTGGTCTCTGTGTGTTTTTAGATCATGGTGAACCTGAAGCTGTTGATGGAGGTCACGGAGTCAGGAATCGCCGGTGCTCTGAGTCTGTGTAGAGTAACAAAGAAGCAGCGGTGTGTGATGATGCCTCTCTGCATGGACTGTGTGATCAATGCTGGCGGCCATGACACTCTCGGCTCGTGAGTGGAAAGGATTTTTATAACATTTAGTATTAATATCAGTACTGGTCTCTCCAACGATTCAATACTGAAGGTGTAAATGTGAAAAATGGAATAGTACGTGTTTGTTCCGATCCTGATATTTCTGTCTGTCCTGCAGTGTGTGTTCAGGCCTGGTGGAGGCGCTGCACGCTCAGCTCTCAGACATGGAGCAAGCGGTGCTCAAATACAGGAAGGACAAAACTCTGCCTGTACCTCAGCCTTTTCACTTTCAGCTGCCCGCATCTGACCGCCTGGTCACTGTTATTTATCCTGCTGGAGTAACGGACGATCAGCTGCTGTCTGTCAGAGAGGCAAGACACACACACACACACACACACACACACATAGGTATATAACCCCATATATAATATGGGATTATATAATATGTCCACAGTCTTTTTTTTGCCTTGTTTTTTGTTAAGAGTACTTCATTTTTCTTATTTTTGCCTGTTTTTTTTGTTTAGGTGAGGTCCATTTTGTTATTTTTTCCTTTGTTTTTTGTTTAGGTAATTTTTGTTATTTCTATCTTGTTTTTTTTTTAGAGTAGATCATTTATGTTGTTATCACCTTCCTTTTTATTTATAGCAGGTCATTTTGCTACTTTTGCCTTATTTTTGTTTAAGGTTGGTCATTTGTGTAACTTTCACCTTGCTATTTGTTCAGAGTAGGTCATTTATTTTATTTTTGCCTTGCTTTTTTGTTTAGAGTACGTCAGTTGTTACTTTAGCCTTGTTTTTTTGTTTAAAGTAGGTCATTTTTGTTAGTTTTGCCTTGTTTTTTGTTTAGAGTAGGTCATTTTTGCTACTTTTGCCTTGTTTTTTGTTCAGAGTAGATCATTGATGTTTACTTTCACCTTGTTTTTTGTTCAGAGTAGGTCATTTTTGTTACTTTTGTCTATATAATATGATGTAATATGATCTGATATAATTTTGCGATGCATATAAAACGTTCTCTTAAACACAGGAGCTGCACAGGAAGCACGACTTGCTCAGCGACCGGCCGTATTTCCGGCGTGCCAACACCTTCCACTTCCCAGGCGAGCCGTATAAAGATGGCTACCTGCGCAATCCACACACCCACCTCACCGCTCCCAGTATAGAGGATGCCAAGGTGACGTCACACCGTGAAGTTAAATATTAGTGCACTGACTATAGACAGAGCTACACAAAAGTAAACACCCCCTTTCTGTTTTTGGCCTCCAGCTGTACGTGGTGCGTGGCGTGTACAGTTATCATCACTACATGCAGGACCGGGTGGATGATAACGGGTGGGGCTGTGCGTACCGCTCACTGCAGACCATCTGCTCCTGGTTCCAGCAGCAGGGCTACACCGAGAGAACCGTTCCCACACACAAGCAGATACAACAGGTACACACACACACACACACACACACACACACACACATCATTAGAGGTGCACAATCTTCTTATAATTGTGATTTTTGGTTTTCTCACTGAATTAAACGTTGTCAGTGACAGTGTGTATTTGGTTTTTATTAATTTGTAATGTGTGTGTGTGTGTGTGTGTGTGTGTTTAGGCTCTGGTGGACGTGGGCGATAAGGAACCTTCCTTTGTGGGTTCTCGTCAGTGGATCGGCTCCATCGAGGTGCAGGCTGTGCTCAACCAGCTGCTGGGAGTCAACTCAAAGATTCTGTTCGTCAGGTACATCACCTGTGTGTGTGTTCTTTAGATACACCTCGCTTATCGCTCCCGTATGAGTCAATTTAGAGACGTACAGTTACCGACTGTTTGCCATGACAGTGAAGGACGTCCCTATTAAACGAGGGCGGAGCCAAAGTTTAATTTGTTCAACCAATCACAAACATGATCAGATGACATCACTACAATAGTTTATATGCAATAGTTCATCTAGATGAACTAGACTCCTGACTTTAATATGTGTATTGTTTATCTTTTTCAGGACTGTTATAGTTAGCAATGCGGCTAACTATAACATGCTTTTGTTTAATTTTTCAAAAAAAACATGCTAGAAACTTTAAATTTCTCCTCATCATGATTTTACTGATTGTAAAGCACACAACCAGACACACATGTTTAGAAGGAACTCCTGATTTTCGGTCTAAATGTGGTTAAAGTTGTGAGAACACTGTTGCTAGGCAACCAAGAAACATGGACCCCGAGCATAAGCTAGCTAGTATGTAACTATCAAATATAACTATTATATACAGACAGTATGAAGGAAGGTTATGATATGAATGAGACTAAAATGTCAGGAATAAATACACTCAATACAGATGTGTTAATTAAAATGTTCTGTCATATTTACACTTTCATTATACTAATATAATTGTTAACCCTATGTTAGCTAGCTTGGCTAATTTAGCTTCTGTGGCTAATTTATATTCCTGTCTATAATATCATGGAATTCAAACCTGTATTTATGCTAAGCTCTGTGTTAAGCCACAGATGTCTAGTCACATGATCCAGATTGCGAATGGCTGATCAAATATAACGTAAGCTCCGCCCCTTTTTGACCCAGAGATGATGTCAGTTAGCAATCATGCATACGTACAATGACAGCTCCAACTACGAAGACAAACCAATAACCACACATCAATCACAGTATGGATTCAAAAACTGGTTTGTATTCATGGATGATTGTTTTGATCGTTAAGTGAATTTCTTCTCTTGACGTAGTCGTGGATCTGAGCTGGCTTCCAAAGGCCGAGAGCTGGCCAATCACTTCCAGACTGAGGGCACACCCATCATGATCGGTGAGTCAAGTGTCTCTTCATTCTAATTCTTAATGCTAATGCTAATTATTAAAGATTAACCCAAGGATTGCACTAGCAAGGGACAATCCTGTGGATTCGCTTAGCAAAGTGAGCTAACTGTACTAGCTATGGACACCAGAAGTGATCAGTGATCTCTGCTACTTCCTTCCAAACTTTATTTTTCTTCATAATGTCTCTTTACACATTTACTGAGAGCTCGTATATGACAGAATAAGACATAAGATAAACAGTAAATGGGAACTAACTGAAGGTAGGAACTAAAGTTGTGAGTGGGGGAGTTGAAGAAACGTCGGACCACGTGCACGATAGAATTTGTCCGAGGAATCATTCGAGCTGATCGTTTGGATTTGTCGCTTTACAGCGTCACACCTAATTTGCATAGAATTGAGAAGATGACTTGCTAGTGTGAACGTAGGAGCCATACGTCTTGAGTTCGACACTGATGCTGCTTCAGTTTATGTAATCAGGTGATACATTTCAGATCTGTTTTTTTTTCTTTTTTTGTCCGTACCAGGAGGGGGCGTCCTGGCGCACACCATCCTTGGCGTGGCCTGGAGTGAAACCAGCGGGCAGATCCGCTTCCTCATCCTGGACCCACACTACACAGGAGGGGAAGACCTACAGACCATCACTGATAAGGTACGACTGACAACATGACCAGCCAATCAGCACACTGAGTCTGGTTACGCACAAGCGTTGTTGGGTTGTGAAATCAGGAGGAAGTATCCGCGCTGAAAGTGACAAATTCCAGTTGATTAAAATGCAACTGAATTCATATAATCACAGATCTGCAGTATTACAGGTTACAGGTCATTTAATGACTTTCGCCTGTTTTTTGTTTAGAGTAGATCATTTTTTATATTCTCATCTTTTATTGTTTGTTGTTAGCCTATTGTGATTACCTGATTTGTTTATTGTTCAACACAGAGAATTTTTATTATTTCTGCCTTGTTTTTGTTTAGAGTAGGTCATTTTTGTTACTTTTGCCTTGAGTTTTGTTTAGTGTCGGTCGTTTTTGTTAATTTCACCTTGTTTATTATATAGCATAGTTAATTTTTGTTCATTTTTGCCTTGTTTTTTGTTTAGAGTTGGTAATTTTTGTTACATTCACCTTGTTTTTTGTTTAAAGTAGGTCATTTGTGTTGCCTTCTTTTGGTCAAATCATCTTGTTTGTCTTTGGGTCATTATCGTGTATTTTGAATAATGTCGCTTTGGGTAATTTTTTTTTTTTATTATGAAGAAGAAGAAGAAGTGAAGTGACGTGGCTGTGATTATGGCTCGTGGATTGTTTTGCTGTTAGTTGTGTCATGTCACTTCGTCACTACTTCAGCTTACTCAGTTTTAATCAAACCAAAAGTTTTTATCAAGTCAAATGACAACTTTAAAAATTTACTTACATTTTAATCAGCTACATTTTTACTCAGTTTGCATGGACACCAAAAGATGAGCAAAAAGGGGAAATTTAATCTGACATGATCTTCCACCACATAAAAGTCTATCATTAAAAAAAAAAAAAAAAAACCACACTCTGTACACACATCCTGTAATCACACTTCCTTTTCAAAAATTAACCCCTTCAATCCCGTGAGACATCAGCTGCACTTAATTCCTCTGCTATTGTCACAGCTCAGTGATCTGGAAAGGAAATATCACCTTTTATTAACAGATTTGTGAAATTGGTCAGTAGATTTTTGAGCTGAGTGATTCCTCACCCGTGACCTCAGTTAAGTCTCTCACTTCAGCTAGGACTCTGACTGTGTGTTAGCAAGTTAGCTGCTCGCTTCCTGATAGTGTTCTCTCAAAGTGAGTGTGTGGAAAATAAAAACCCACACCGAAAACTTTCACAGTGTGTCATTCTGCTCGAGCTGTGTGTGATCGTGAGAAAGATAACAGAGAAAACCATGCGCTTGTACCAGCAGGCCGGAAGCAGCATCACCTCTACTGACAGTTTCACTGTAACTTTCAATTTATCTTTAAAATACTATAACTTTAGATAATGCGACTAACACACACACACACACACACACACAGATGCACACACTGTTTTAAATAGGTTAGGATACAGATTCAAATGCACTTTGCTAGTTTTTTAAGTAGATAATAATACAATCTTTGCAGATGTGTATGCCTCCCTGTCAGAGACAGTATATTGCACAAATCTCTGCTGCTCTGTGTGTGTGTGTGTGTGTGTACAGGGCTGGTGTGGATGGAAGGGACCTGAATTCTGGGATCAGAATGCCTACTACAACCTCTGCCTTCCCCAAACACCGAAAATCATCTGAGAGTCCGAGCCACAAAACCGACACACAATGTTAATCTAACAAGGACAATTTTATTCCAGAGACATAAAAACACAAAAAAAAACACAGCAGATGCCATTCCTCCATTTTGTAAATGGTCGTTTTTATTTCCAGCCAGTGTTGTCTTGCTACACAATGTCTTGCTGCTCCTCCAGGCTACCTTAAACTGAACCAGAACGCTCAGAAGTCAGTGCTGAAACATGCTGTTGTTGACTTCTTCTCAAGACTCTGTGGTAATAAATTGATTTATTGAGCAATTTCTGCACACAATTTCCTTTGAATCATAATAATTAGCTAATAAGCTAGCTCGTGATAGAGTGGTCCTTAATACTGTATACAGTAGATGTTAAACTTAGTTTGAATATCAGACTTTAGGTGTATTTGTGAAAAGTATTTTAGTGCACCTGTTTACATTTATAAACCGCTTCATCCACTATTTGTTTCCTTAAAGCTTTTTGTATATTTTGCAGTTTTTGAAAGTCACTCTCGATGAGCGAGTCTGAACGTCATGAATGTCATGATGCAAGAGCTAGCTAACACTCATAACGTAGCATAACACATTCATAATGTGACCTGTAAGGTTGCTAATACTGATTATACCACAGCATTGGCCAAGTCTGGATTCTGATTGGTCAGAAGGTGTTGATTAATTTTCTATTACAGCAGATCTGACAGTAGTGCCAGCTAATTCTTGTCACAGGTTTATATTAATGCTGTTGTTCTGATACATTGTCTATCATTTCTATTGTAACAGCTCATACACAGGGACCTATATAGTGGATGATCTACATAATCTATGGCTAATAATAAAGGGAATTTAAAAAAATTGTTATTTAACAAAGAAACGTGTAATCATTGGTATGGTGAAGCTTTCTGTAAGGAGGTGTTTATTTTACATTTATGGAAGGAGTCTCCAGTGTCAGAGCTAAAGCTGTAACTTTTCCGACATCTTCAGGACAGAGGAGATTACACTTTGCGCTTTCTCAGGAAGACAAGCTGTGTTTTTTAAATATTGTTTACTTCCAGAAAGAGAATAAAGAGAGGCTGCTGAGGGAACGACTGCTTATAGCTGCTATAAAGTAAGTGATAACAGGAACTAACTTGTTCTACAACATTAAATGTAACTATAACCTGATAAAAAAAACATTAATACATTTTTAACAATGCAGTCAGTGGTAAATTACAGTGCTGTTAGAGGAATAAAACACTTCGGGGCATGCTGTTATGGGAAAATAATCCACTTCGGTGTGGTAATTGTTGATTATTTTCCTGTAACAGCACAACATGGATTGTTTTTATTATTATTATTATTATTTTTATTCTTTAATTAGTATCTTAGCTTGTAAGTTGTTATAGTATGAGTTTGAGTGTGTTAAGGGGTTGATGTAGCTTAAATAAAGTTTATATAAAGTATAGTTCGTTATTTTTTCAGGGCTGATTTGTTTTGCAGCGCCCTCTGCTGGCTGCTTCCGCATTAAGCTTAAACAGCGCCCCGGTTGCGGAAGTGACGTTGCTTAGTTACCGTCGCTAAGGAAACCCACTCAGTATCCACTACTTAGCAAGCTGTGGCTGTGTAGTTAGCAGCGTTTTCGCTCCGAGTCTCTTTCTGTCACACAAACCAGTGGAAATGGTGTGTTGTTGTGTTTCCTCGCCGAGGCTGCAGGTTAATTTGTACAAGTTTCAGCTTTAAAGGTAAGTTTTGTCATGGTTAGCGTTAGCTGCGCTGCTACAGACCTGTTAAAATGTGGATGAATCCCAAATAGGTGTGTACTCCCTACTTAGGTGCACTACATGTGGTGGGAAGTTCAGCTTTGTGACACTGAGTGTAAGGTAAGTTTAGTGCAGTTTGGGATGCGGCCTCAGTGAGCGTTGGCGTGATCGTGCTGTTATTGCAGCATTCATTATACGCAGCAGTTATTTCCACTTTATTTGGTTATTTTATCAGGTTTAATGCTAGTTCCACTCGATGTTAGTTCATTTCCTGAGAAACAGACAGACACACAGTGAAATGTTTGGTCAGCAGTGTTGCTGGAAACCTCAACTAGCTTAATATTTAACTAACTACCTGGTGTGGCTTAGAAACCATTCCCTCAGGTTTTCTCCTCAGCATCAACACAGCCTGTCTAACCCAGCAGTTTCATTAATACATGCTTTAATCATCTTTCCTTTTTAACAAAAGCTTTCCAATAATGATGAAATGCATAATCCGAGTGTCAAAAACTCACTGCAGTCACATACAGTAGAATAAATTAAAATAAAAACAACCTGGGAGCTGAAAACTTTAAAAAGATTTTAGTGTTGAATGACAGGCAAACAGTTACGTCATAAAACATAAGAGCCAATCAAGCTCCAATATGCAAATACAGTCAGAGCAACACCAATTAAACTGAGGAGGGGGCGGAGCACATTGGGTTCCTAAAATTTGCATATTTATAGAATCTAGATATCTTGATGAGCGTTAAATGGTGTTTGAGGTGGTAATATAATCCCATTTTAATAAAATATACATTTCAAATCTTAAAATATATATATATATAAATTTCATAGTGTGCACAAGCTCACAGAAAATAGATAGTTGAAGACTGGAAAAATGTCTCCTGATCTTTTTTGCAAATTTCAGCTGTCCAGTTTGGGTGATCCTGTGCCTGCTGTAGTCTCAGATTCATGTTCTTGGCTCATGGTCTTCTGCTGCTGTAGCCCATCTTCCTCAGAGTTTCACATATTGTGTGCATTCTGTGATGCTTTTCTGCTCACCACGGTTGTAAAGAGTGATTATTTGCATTATTGTAGCCTTCCTGTCAGCTTGAACCAGAAGTCTTTCTCCTCTGACCTTTCTCTCCAACAATTTTTTGTTCTCTTTAGACAGTGATAGAGGGCGCATCTAAAAAAAAAAAAAAAAAAGAAGCTAACAATGTACAGCCCAAAAGAACTGGAAGAGGAAGTCGATCATTCGTTCTTCGACAGCGACTGCGATGTGAGCGGCACCAAGCCAGAAAAACCCGTCCACCAGGAGAAGGAGGACAGAGACAGCACTAGTGAGAAGCTTCCCAACCAACCCGAAAACTCTCAAATCGAGAGAAAGGTCGAGGAGTGTGGAGTAGAAACGTTAGAGAAAGAGATGTCCGGGCTTGAGGTTCAGAGCGAGTTGATTGTGAAGGATGGTTCTGAATATAAGGAGGATATCGAAATCAGACAAGAAGAAGTTTCTTATCAGGAAAGAGAAAAGGAGGAAACCAAAAAAAGAGAAGATCCACCTGAAAGGAAGAATAATGTTAAAACAGAAGAGGCAGCATGTGGAAAAGAGGACTCTGACACCTCATCCAGGAAATCCTCACCACTCCCTCGTTCTGACATGTCCGAATCAAGCCGTGGCAGCCAATCAGACGACTTATCCAGCATCTGCTCCTCCTCCTCCTCCTCCTCCTCCTCCTCCTCCTCGGCAGCTGAGGAAGACGATGCTGTTTTTAAAAACGAGGATGACTGCTACCATCCCAGTGAACCCGCCAAAAAGTCCACAGGCAAATTCCGCAACCGGAGCCGTAGCCATTCGTCGTCATCTAGCGGTGGAGTGAGAAGCCCCACCCCCTTTGCCAAGCCTTCCAGCACTCAGTCAACCTCGTCCCCACGGCGACAGTCACGACCAGGATCAGCCAATCGGAAGCAAAGGCCCAAAACCTCAGACACAGCCGATTCTGACGATACAGTGACAGACGTTACCCCTTTATCCTCTCCGGACGTTAGTCCCCAACAGTCGTTCGACCTGGCCCCGCCCACTTCCCCAGAATCAACCCTACCTGTCCCACCTACTGACACCTTGGAAACTGTTGATGGACAGCAGCTGGATGCGAAGACGGATGGAGAGGAACAATCCGGTAGGTATCACAGCTCATGGGAAGATGGAAATCCACCTAATGTTTGATAGCTTTACCTTCTCCCTTCTCAACCTAAGAACATGTCACGTGGTAAAATCACAAGCTTTCTGAATGAAATAATAATAATAAAAGTTTTTGATGTCTCCATGCTGACAACATAGTGATGTGTAAATATTGTGGTATATTGTATAACTAATTAGTTGCACATCTGTAGGAGATCATGGATTTAAGAACATCTCTGTGTAAATAAGCCATGTTTTGTTCTCGTCTTTCTCTCTTTTCCTCCCCGTCTCCAGCCGTGCTGAATGAAGGCGGGCAGCTGGACAGGGTGATGCTCGTCTCCAGTCCCGGCAGCGCCTCCTTCAGCAGCAGCAGGAACAGTGCAAGCCGGCGCCGTAAGAACTACTCCTTCACCAGCGAAGAGGTGCGACGCATCGAGCACGAGAACCAGCGGCTCCTGCGCGAGCTCTCGCACTCCTCCACTCGTTCTTCCTCTCGGTCCACCCACCGCTCCTCCGCACCGTCCTTCCGCCTTTATCACAGCGCCGTCAACAGGCAGCGCGAGCAGCAGCGGATCCAGCGAGAGAACCTGGTCAGTATCTGATCTTGATCTGTTTTAGTTCTTTCTGAAAAGATTCCCAAAAAAATTCATTTTATAGGAAGCAATCCTATGCCGAGTGCCCTGTGTTTTCTCAGTGTTCACAGCTCCCAGGCTTGCCAGTACCTTGTCTTCCCAGTGGCCTGCATTCCCAGTGCGCTGTGTTCCCACTGCCTTATCTTCCCAGTTCTCCACATTCCCAGTACCTTGTCTTTCCAGTGGCCTGCATTCCCAGTGCGCTGTGTTCCCACTGCCTTATCTTCCCAGTTCTCCACATTCCCAGTACCTTGTCTTTCCAGTGGCCTGCATTCCCAGTGCAAACAACCTTTGCTCACAGGGTTTTATATATTCCCAAGGCACTATATTCCCTAGGAAACAGTTTTCTAGGAAACAACTCAGTGTTCCTGGACATTATTTTCCCAGTTCTCTATTTCCAAACTCCAAAAGTATTCTAGACGATAACTCCCAAGATTCCCAGTGCTCTGTGTATTCCTTACTTAAAATATTCTAGGAAACAACCGTATGTTCCTCCCAGGGCCGCTTGTTGCCTTGTTGACACTTCCTAGGGGAATGTGATGACTCCAACCATGACCATGAACCTTTTTTTTTGTATCATGTTGTGGAACTTTGATATGATCCTCCTATAAATTAGAAATATAATAATAGTAATAGCTCTCGTTAGTAGGCAGGTAATAATATAGCTTAGTCTATTGTTTTTGCATCATGATTAGTAATCAGATAAAATAATTCAGGTGGGAAAACAAAAGTCTTTCATTTTATGACCACTAGAGGGATCATTAGCTCACTTTTCAAGTGCTCGTATTCTCAGCAATCCTTTTTGCTTGTGACTCAGAATGTTGTGTTACTGCTGTTAGACTGAGCTGTTGTGCTTGGGACAGAAAAAAAAAAAGATTATAATAAGGTAAAGCAAGATCTCTTTTGTACCAGCTGCTGAGTGAAAGTGTTTGTGTGTGTGTGTGTGTGTGTGTGTGTGTGATGTCCAGGGAGAGTCACAGGGAGAGTCAGACTGTCAGACGGGCAGAGACAGGTGGAGGCGTCCCAGTCTCATCCGAGCATGAGTGGACTCGATCAGCTTAAGCAAAGATTTTTACTTAGTGCAGGCAAATTTGTGCTTCCAGAGCACAAGAAAAAGATAAATGAACAGAAATAGAAAGTAAAGGAAATGAAATGAAAGAATATAAATATAGATATTTTTAGTTATTTAAAAAAAATGTCAAAAATAATAAAATTTATCACATGTGTTTGAAATACTGAAAATATATTTTCCAAATATATTGGACCTCCCATTTCTGTAGCTTGGATATAACACATTATCAGGGGTGTTTATCTGTTCTGATATGCGATCAGTGATCCGATGTATAAAATAAAATATTTGAAGCAGCAGTAGATTGAATATGATGCGATTTAATGCTGTTTCAGTGCAGTTATGATGTTATTCAGGAAAAAAAGTGTTATATTTGAGGGATTAGGAGGCCACACCCCCTTCACTAGGCCACACCTCTTTTACTGGGACTGCCTATAGAAATTATTTTGATAGCGTTTCTAAATAATAGTAATAACTAAAGAGTTGGGTGTGTTGCATTAGATTTTACTGCCAACCTGGTGCCAGAACTTTTGCCCCGAATGTGATGTTCTGAATCGGTGCAGTCGATTCCAGTGAGTTGGATCTTTCCGTTGATAACTCAGTAACTAAAGGTTCTGCGACTTTTAATTCAGGGTCCAACTAAATGAGTGTTATGAACTTTGTTGTAGTTCATGAGGTTGGGACAAATTGTTCCTCTCTCTCTCTCTCTCTCTCTCTATCCCTCTATTCTTAGCACAGAGGAGTAACACAATCCAACTGGCGATCTTTTTTTTTTCCTTTCCTTCACACACACGCACCGAAACATACTCTCACTGTCACTTTCTTTTTCTCTGATTCATTATTTCTCTCATTTTCTCTCTATTTCTCCATAAACCTGCCTGGTTGAACACTCCTTATTTATTGAAATAAATCCTAGCAGATCGCTGGATCTTCCCAAATCTGGTGTATGTCCATAATCGTGGCCTTCAGTCTTTGCTCTATTTCCAGTGACGCGTTTCTCGCCGGCTTCTGCTTACTGTAGGGTTTCCAAAGGCTCCAGGAGCCATGAATGCTGCTGACATTCTGATCCCAACGCCCTGGTTATTTATACCTTCAATGGGTCACAAGGAACCTTTCACTCTGTTCTAGCACTTGGTGAACTCTCTGTCATACACGTTTGTGTTCTGGAGGTGTTGAAACTTTTAACCCAGGATAACGCAATGTTGCAGAATTAATGATTAATAAAAAACAATGGAATTAATCTGAAAAAAGTGTGACTCAATTATTTTCCTAAAGTTCTGAAGTATTTTATTCCACTTATACTACCACAATTTGCCAACGATTACAATAAACCTGCTAATGTTTGGATATTTAATTGGGTTGTTGTAAAGGATCCATCATTTTTCCTGCCCCCACATCTTTATAGTCTGGAAAATAAAGTAACGTCTAATGTATATGTGTATAATATTATTTAAGATATAACGTATAAAAATAAACGAACATTACACATTGTAAATCCATATCCATATTCTTTCTCCGCATTCTTTTGTGACAGTAACCTTAATGATGCCTTGTTAGACATCCTAGTAGATCATGGAGGTCATTATTATCTGTCTCTGTTCCTTTGCGTGTGTGTGTGTGTGTGTGTGTGTGTATGCACTAGGCCTTTCTAAAGCGTTTGGAGTCAGTAAAGGCGACTCCAGGAATGACCCGGATAGAGCAGCTAACAGACTACCAGCGCCAAGCCGGATACCTTGGAATACCTACACCTCTCGTCAGACCTACATCAGGTACACACACACACACACACACACACACAGGCACAAATACACACACATCACACCTCCAGCCTTACTTTACGCCCCTATATATATATATTATATATAATGGCCACAATTCTCGACAAATCGCCACAATTTCTATCTTGACAGGGAGCTAATATTTTTTTGGAATCTGCTCAGAGTGTTTAATTGCGCTGCTTTTGTTTTATTTGTTTTTTTCCCCCCAATTGTTTTCCCCGATTTGGTCATTTGCCAATCCCCACGCACTAGCTGGCTCACACAAACATCACACAAACTGCTACCAACCAGAGAGAGTGAAGGCTAACACGTGCTTCCACTGAGACATGTGAAGTGAGCTAACCACATCTTTTTGAGCTGCCACTCTTGCCATGTCGCAGGGCGGCGTATCACACTCAAACGCTATCTATCCTCTTCCGCATACGTGAGCTCAGAGATCCGCACAATTTGCTAGTGTTGCTGTGATTGACAGGGGAGAAAAAGCATATTCCCCTCCTAAGCAAAGAGCACAGCTAGTTTGCTCTCTAAATCTTCTGTAAATCTTCCGGTAACAGGAACTGTTTCCATCACAAGCACATCACGACTCAAACACATATCCTGTAGTTATTAGACGTTAGTTTAAACTCTAACAGGTTTGCTAATGATGGTCTCTATAATGAGCAGTTAAAATCAGTTGGAATAAATAAATACCAGTTGACTATATATATATATATATGTTACCCTCCACAGGAAGAACCTCCAGAACCTGCAGGTCAACCAGTCCTCACAGAACCAGACCTGAAACTGCGAAACCCACCAGAGCCACAGCTCCACGACCGGCCTGGTCCTGATCCAAACCTCAGCTCTGTCACATGCGAAACCGCTCAAATGCTTCCTGCAATGCAGCGCCTCAGATCTGGGTTGTGAGAAGCCGAGTTTCTGATGGACCACTTTAATGTTGTAAGTAGGACCTTCATGACCAGGTGATCGGCTAGTTATGTGTTTTTAATTAAGTGTATGTTGAAGGATTAATAGAAGTGGTTGGTAGAAAAGGGAACTCAATGATGAACTTAATCTTTGCACATAAACACATTTTTTTTTAAACCTGTCACTCTTCCAAAAAATAGGAATCATTCAAAGCTGCATCCTGAAAACCAGACTCGATCAGAAATTTTATCCCAGGTTGCCTTTCCCAGAGTTTTCATACCTAGTCATTATGTTCAGTAGTCTATAGAGGCCATGCATTAAAATTATTTCACTTAATGTCTTGATCTAACAAAAGTTTTCATTCTTGAGCTCACTTGCTCCACTTCATAAGCTTTAATCATAGCTAGAGAATAAATATTAGCTGACTAGCTAGCTAGATAACAAAAGATCTGTGTGGTTTATGGGTAGCAAAATTAGTGGAACAATTATTGGATTTTTAAACATTTTTCAAATCTAGTCTATTTGTTTACTTGGTTATCATAATAGAACAATCTGTTTTCACAAGAACACTGAAAAATAATAATGGATGGCCTCTCTGGACTCCTGGATATATGATATATCACACTGAATACTCTCTTTACCATATTATGACAGTTTGTATCTATATTTATTTTACAAACCAGCACTTTGAATGTTCAAGCTCAATTTAAAGAATTGACCCAAACTTTCTACCCCTAAAAGATTTGGGTCGATAAAACCACATTAGTGGCTTTTCCTGTTCTCAGAATACATGCAGATGACAATCTACATCAGCCATTTATTAATTTTTAGATCTGTGGAGGAGGTTAAGCCTTATTTTGCTGGATCAGGTGTTCATTTCTCAGCTGTACATTGCACTTGGCAACTTTAGAGAACTAAAATGTATTTAGAATTGCTCTTACGCTTCCTCTCAGAGCTACGTAGTCGATGCCTATCTACAGTACGCTTGCTTTCTTTGTGCCTGAAATAGCAGTAGGCCTAAATGATTAACCTACAGATGACAATGAATCGCTTTTACTGTTTACTGTAATAAGAGCATTTCATCTGTGGTGTAAGATTAAAGATCATTAAATATAAATTATAGACATATTCTATATTTGATATTGTCAAATCTGATTGTTGAAATAAAAGTCTTTAATTTCCTCCATTGTATGACACTTGATACCCCAAACACACACACACACACACACACACACACACACACACTGATGCAAGTTATTGAACTGTTACTATGGATGGCTTTGTCACTGCAATACTGACAGTCCTGACCTTTTGGCTCTCATTAACCTCCGCACACTAAAGCACGGAAGGACTCGCATTGTTATTGCAGGCATGCCGTGACAGAGACCCATCAACGACCTGTGTTTTATTGCATTGTCTTTGACATGTGACCCTCATTAAGCGCTTCTGTAATCCCTGTTGACAACGTTATTTACCTCAAAGCAAGGGTGAACCTAACTCACTTCTAATGACTGTTAAAATACTAAAAATACTGCTTATCTAACATCCACAGCAGTGCAAATTTAATAAATGGGGTATGATTTTAAATGAGAAGAGTCAAAAGGGAAATTTCCTTATGTCTAAAGTTAATATAATATAAATTGCTAATATAGCCAACATGTAATGGAAAAGTTTTTTTTTTTTTTTTTTTTGTGAAAACATACATATTAATTGTATTGTTGGCATAAAATAATTTTTTTTGCCTTGTCTATGTTGTCCTAAGGGAATGAAATCTTTTGCATCCAACTGTATGTACACTATATGGCCAAAGGTTCGTAGACACCTGAACATCACACTCATATGTGGTTCTTCTTCAAACTGTTGCCACAAAGTTGGAAGCACACAATTGTATAGAATGTCTTTGTATGCTGTAGCATTACAATTTCCCTTCACTGGAACTAAGAGGCCCAAACCTGTTCCAGCATGACAATGCTCCTGTGCACAAGTGAGCTCCATGAAGACATGGTGTGTTAGGTTTGGAGTGGAAGAACTCGAGTGTCCTGCACAGAGCCCTGACCTCAACACCTTTGGGATAATTTGGAACGCCGATTGCACCCCAGGCCTCCTCATCCAACAATGGTGCCTGACCTCACTAATGCTTTTGTAGCTGAATGAACACAAATCCCCATAGCCATGCTCCAAAATCTAGTGGAAAGCCTTCTCAGAAGACTGGAGGTTGTACTTTTGGCCGTGTAGTGTAGCTGTGTCAGCTCCAGACCTATTGGAACCCTTAATAAATATGGGCAAAAGGTGGGTTTGTAATTAATTAGCTCAAATGCACACCGACAGTAGAAGAGAAATCTAACCTATAATTATATTAATTTTGTTTGTGGCTATAAAAACAACAATGATTTTGGGTTAGACAAAACTTCATTTCATGTTATCTACGTTAGCCTCGTAGCTCTAGTGCAACACTAAATAAATAAAAGTCAGACAGCAAACAAGTCTTCGCCGATCGAGTAAATTTGGTGTTAAGGATTATATTATGTACATTTCAGTTTTATGCTAAACCACACTTATAATATTCTGGTGCTGATAAGTTCAGCATACACAAGTACCATTGTTGGAATGCAGATATTCAAATGTAGTTTTTCTTTTCTTTTCTTTTTAACTTCAAACCAATTTCAAAGGAAAAATATCAAATTGGGGTTCCTTTTTTGTAATATTTAACTTTGATGCCATTGAAATACAATAGAACCCTTTTTTGCAGCTATCAGAGTAGAACTGTCGCTACATTTGCTTACTGAGATAAAGAAAGCGACTGCAGGAATAACTTGTTTCTGATAAAGAAAGGTTGAGACAAAAGCATAAATGGTATTTTCAAGTTTATTTTTATTAAAAGAACACAAGAACTGTTGACTTTTCTGGTGTACAGGCACACGTTTCTTCCATTAACAGGGCCCCCTGGCCCCAGAGGTGCTCGTGTTTTTGTTTTTTTTTTCCTCAATGGAACAAATATAAATGAACCAAAACAATCTTTGTATACCAAGAGTAATCAGAACTGAGAGGACAGTCATAATCAGAGGTGTGGGTGGGTTGGAGTTAAATATATTTACACAGGTATAGGAGCGGACAATGAAGTGGCTGCTTCCTCTCGCTCTCAGACACTCGGCACACTCTTGCACACATCTATCCTGATTTAAGACAGTCACAGAGTTGAGGATCTCCTTTTGATAAGATGGATCTGGAGGCTTCAACGTTTATGTGAACTTCTTGATCTCATCATAGAGGACAAGCACGAAAGCACCGCCCATTCCTCTCAGCACATTCGACCAGGCACCCTTGAAGAAGGCCCTCGGTCCCTCATCCTTAACAATCTTCTTCCAGCAGTCCACTGTGCCCTTGTACATGATGTCAGCTGGGGAAGGGAAGGGGAACAGACATGTATATTGAAACATCAGTCGCACAACATATTGTTTGTATGCATTATCAAGATCTTTATAGTCTGGGGGGTGGAGCTAAACCTGACCTAATACATATAACCCAATCTTAACCCACAATACAGAACAACACAATTAACAACAACCTTATCCAGTTTGCAGTGCACTGAGTTGTGTCCACCCCCTGGACTTTTGGTTCTGCAGCCAGTGGTACTTGGAAATTTTAGCCCTGTTGAGTGCTATGATCATATGTGACAAGCTTAGATACTCCAGAGTTTCCGTGTGGCTGGATGAATCACATTATTCACGCACAATTTTGGTCCAAATAACGCAGTTTTCAACCATGAACATCAAGGGTACACCATTGGGTTCCTAATAGATTGCAAGGGATATCATGATCACAAATTCCTTTGTAGCTTGTTTTACAAGTAAACTCTGCTTACCTCCTTTGCGTCCTGACTGCATCATCATACGACGTCTGACAGTGTCGAAGGGATAGGAGATGATACCGGCCACGGCAGTGACGGTCTGGGCAATCATCCAGCTGATGATGATGTGTGTGTTCTTGGGGTCTGGCAGCATGCCTGCAAGTTGACATTGAACAAATTTGCGCTTTATCATTGGCTAATGTATTTATTCCTTGATGAAGTAATCAAACATCAATCAATTGTTACCTTTAGCCGTGTCGTAGATCCCGAAGTAGGCAGCTCTGTAGATAATGATGCCCTGGACGGACACATTGAAGCCAAGGTAGAGCCCCCTGATGCCGTCTGACTTGAAGATCTTGGCAAGGCAGTTGCCCAGGCCAGTAAACTCTCTCTCGGTGGCGCCTTTGCCAATATCGGCAGCCAGCCGGGTCCTAGCGAAGTCCAGTGGGTACACGAAGCAGAGTGACGTGGCACCGGCAGCACCACCTGATGCTAGATTGCCAGCAAAGTAGCGCCAGAACTGGGTGTGCTTGTCGACACCACCAAGGAAGAGCTTCTTGTACTTGTCCTTGAAGGCGAAGTTGAGAGCCTGAGTCGGGAAGTACCGGATCACGTTGGCCAGGTTTCCACGCCAGAAACTGAGGAAGCCCTGCTCCTTGGGAATCCTCACCACGCAGTCAATGATGCCTTTGTACTGCTTCTCGGCTGTGATCTGTTTGCTGGCATGCTGGACCTGGGGGAGGAGCAGTTGGTGTTAGGAGAGGCTCAAAGTGTAATTTAATCTCCTCAGACACATCCGTCTCTGCTGTGAGATCTTATCAAATCTCTAGTCTTTTACTACATCTGTGATGTCGAATCAGTTACATAATTAGTTGGATTGGATGTGTTGGAGCAGGAAAAACTCTGACACCATGTGGGGGGAATACTACCTTGGTGTAAAATTCTCAGTTCTGTGCTAGAAGGTGGCACAGAAGGCACAATGTGACAGGAAGGTTGTGAGTTCAGAACCATGGTTGGACCCTTGAGCAAGGGTCTTAACCTTCAGCTATATCCTCAGATATGTGGCTTTTGATATTACGTTCTTGACCTGCCAAGAACATTTGAGTTCCATGCTTTCCATTGTCTTTTTATATCTCAGTTGTTCATTCAACTTGGCTCTAGTATAGATATTTTACCTTTCTTATTGGAAAGATTAGTCTGATCATGTGCACCAGCTGCATTGAGGATTACACCCATGTGAGGGGGTGTGAGTATTGGGTTGCAAACTCCAGGCTATTTTTAGCACTAAACTCACCCCAAGTATCGTCACTTTATGCAACCACGTTTTTACCAATCCCTACGTCCATGACTTGCTTGCAATCACCAGAAGGTCAAAATGGATTAATGTGATCAGTTAATTGTCGACTAATATCAGACTAAACTTCCCGCAGTATCAAAAGACAGTGAACTTTTTGCATTAATCACCTTCTCTTCCACACAGTGCACTCATGCAAAAAGCCTTGCAGTGAACGCCTACATCGACTGTCCCAAGTGAAGGTACCATGAAAAAGAAGTACCATAAGTGATAGGAATACCATAGACTAGAGAGAATCTGCAAGGTGAAAACCAGGTTTGGTGAACATATCTCTCGGGGCCATGACCCCTGGCCTGGAAGAGACAAATTCCAGGAAGGACGAGACAGAAGGGTACTAGGAAGTGCAAAAATACCGCACTCTAAGAGGCTGAAGAAGTAACCACTCATGCAAATACAGATGAATGAACTTATCAAGTATGTTGAGTTATTGAAGTATGTGTCATTTGTAATAAAAAATGTACGTACACGGTTAGTACAATGGTTCCTCTTTGGATGGTAATCAGTTCCCGCTTTCTAAAGGGGTTCTGAAAGTGAAATCCTCTGTTACTGGGTTCTGTGTAGTATTTTAAAGGGTTCCTCCAAAGGGACAAACCGAAGAACCCTTTAGAGTGCTGGATGGATTTTATTTTTCGCCCAACATCTTTTGGACCCAAATGAATATTATGTGAGTTAATTAATAATTAAATTGATATCATCATATCATAGTGTGAAATAATGTGGGTGGATTTCTACAGCTTTTCAAGGTGTTAAGTCTACACGTTTTGCTTTTTGTCTGACACAGAATGAAAAGTGAAGGTTGTTCGTTTCTTTTTTTTAAATATAATTTAGATAAATCACACACACACACACACACACACACACACACACACACACACACACAGACTGAGTTACCTGCAGCAGCAGTTTGACCCTCTCGATGGGAGCTACGGCTGTTTTGGAGATAGCCGCAGCCACTCCACCCGCCAGGAAATCCTTCAAGAAGCTGACGACCCCCTCAGACATGGTGCCGGTGTCTGTCTGTCTGTCTGTCTCGCGCGCGCACTCACAACTCTCTACACGCCGATGGACCCTCCGAATGGACGAGCACGCGGGCCTGCGCGCGCCTCATATAGCCGCGTACCTATCGCGAGAAGAGCAGGTGATGGACGCGCGCGGCATCGAACGAAAAGTGAAGCGTAAATAAATATCCCGGGTCAGAGGGCGCGAGGAAAACGCCATGCATGATACTGAGGGACGTTTAAAGGACAAATTCACTTTTTATTGGAAGGACAAAGTTGACTTTTTTTTTTTTTTTCCAAACGACACAATTCACGTTTCCTTCCTGCGTTTTATTTGCAGAATAGCGTGAATAATAATAATAATAATAATAATAATAATAATAATATAGGCTATTATTTAAAAAAAAAAACATGCATACATGCATATATATTCGTGATTTAAGAACAAATAATAATAACCTTGCATGTTCATTTGTTTGTTTGTTTATAAAGTATCCTTTATTCCAAGAAGCAGCACATAGGTAGAATTCAACACACACGTCTTTGTTAGATTTTACTTCCTATTTGAGTTTGAATGAGAATTTTAAAGGATCCCATCAAATCATTCACATTAACCCTTTGTTTTTAAAGTAACTGTAGTATGACTAGACATTTCGTTGTAGATGTGACAGAATCACCTTGCAACGAATGTGTGCTCGTGCCTAAATAAAAGCTAACAATTAAATTCGTATAAAAAGCTCGGAGTTTTCCTGTTTTGCTAACATTTTGGAGTCTGCCCAATGCACTGGTGTTGCTATAAATGGTTTCCTCTTTAATGTGCACCCTAAAGCATGTGACTTTTCAGAAATATGAATGGATGTCTAGGACGCGTGTAGAGCCACAGGGGTCAAAACTTTTTCCACGCTGGTTATTTCACCCAGAAGTCTCCGAGTCTCGTGCGTAATTACGCACACTCCACATGACCGAGGCGCGAGGATATCGGTTTCAGTGCAGAGCTTATAACTCTGTTAAGGTCAAACAGTAAAACCCGGAGTGGATTCAACACACCAGAGGTGTGATACTCATCATCCCGAAGCTCGTGCTCGTGTGCACAGACCTGCTGCATGCTTAGACGCTTATCTTCTTATCCATGTGTGTGTCTGATGCAGGAGTAATTCGTATGAACACCTTGCAAATGAGGCCCAAACAAACAAACAAACAAACAAACAAAAAGCACATCATGGTAAGCATATTTTACATAAATATAGTATAGCATAATATTTAATACATAAATAAGTACATAAATACTACAAAGTACAGTTGTAAAAAATATCTTATGTTACATGGACATGATTGCTCTAAGCATTTATGTTTTTTTTTTTTCTTAAAGATAGATGTCAATAGGTTTTATGGAAGGAGAAAAGGTGTGGCAAGATGGTGTACATACTGCAAGGAAAAAATTATTTTAGTCTATACTTTTTAGTCTAGAGTATGGACAGTTTTTGTTAAAGCGACTTAAATAAGTGTTCTTCCAGAGGCAGCTTTTTACATTTTACTACTGATAAACATTTCTACATACATAAATACATTTCTGAGTGTTGTAATATATATATATATATATATATATATATATATATATTTTTAAAAATCATGTAAGAAGTGGGCCTTTAAAAACGTCTCCTGTGATGAAAAATGTTACTGGGATGATCCTTTGTCATGTATAAATGCCAAGGTTTAAATGCTGTATGTCAGAAAGCATATTTGTGGATGTAGTAGAAATACAAAGCACATCATTTAATTTTTGCTGATATTTTTTTTAATAATGTGGTCTATAGAGTGTGTGCTGGGGTTCAGAAGGTGGCGATGAAGAGCTGTGCTCTGAGTAGACTTTCCACTTTTGCATCCTCCACCTGTGAGATTGCTGAATGAAATATCTATCTATCTATCTATCTATCTATCTATCTATCTATCTATCTATCTAACTAATATTCAAGAAAAACTCATGACACTTGAAAATGTGTTAAAAGTTCAGAATAAGAAAAACCTTGGTGGCTCGGGAACTAGGGAAACTATTATTGTAGATATTTAAATAATTTTAATGTGCAAAATATTTTTAGTGGGTTGTAAAATAATTGGGGGTTGGTGAATTAATTAATTAATTTATTATATTTATTTACAATGAAAAGGATCCCTGACTGTAATAAAGGTTAAAAAGTTTTTAAAAACATTTCCCCATGAAAATAAAAATTGTTCGTTCTGCAACAATGCTTCATTTTTTTAATTATTAATTTTATAATAGAAAAATGTGTTGTTTATTATTTCTTGTACCATTACTGCAGAGTTGTAGATAATTCACCAACATGCCGATCCTGATGTCCTATTTTAAAATGTAGAAGTTAAAGAAATTAGAGCTCACATGACACTGCTATGTTTGCACGTTCCTTTCAGAATTAGCAATATGCTACATTTCAGCTAAGGGATTTACTTATGGGTTTTGTGTTATATATTAAAAAGCGAATCTTAATCTGAATGTTAATCTGAATTAGCTACTGTAGCTAGCTCCAAAACCTAGTTAATGGACAATTGCTGATAAATTCATAGCTAGCTAGAAACATCCAGAAAGAACTCAAGAACATCACTACTTATATTTGCTTTGGTCAAAGATGATTATTTATTATATTATAAAGATTATGTAAATAGGTAAAACAGAATTCAATTCAATTTTATTTGTATGGATGTCGATTTATATTCCTAATGAGCAAGCCTGAGGTGACAGTGGCAAGGAAAAACTCCCTGAGACTACATGAGGAAGAAACCTTGGGAGAAACCCGACTTGAAAGGGAACACGTCCTCTTCTGGGTTACACCCCATAATGGCATTCTGATATCATTATACAACTGTTAGTTCTGACAACAGCACTCTTCCTCATGCAATATAGCTTAAATATGTTTATTTATAGAAGTTACAAATCTATAAAATCCAGTTAAGATTATGTCCTGAAGCAGAAACCGTTTTTTTTTCCTGTGAAGTGCATATCTTTATCATCCACAGATAGTGAGGCTCAGATAGAGAGGATCACATCCTGCAGTAGGAGAACACGTACAGCTCGACAGAGAGAAAGAGACAGAGAGAGAGACAGAGAGAGAGAGAGAGAGAGAGAGATTATAAGGTATGCTTTTATCACACACTGATTTCTCCGTATATCTCCCTCCACTAAACAAACTAGTGTTTTCTCAATTCTCATTATGTACTATTCTAGACTGTTATTGAGTACTTACACTAATCATTAATAATTCTACTAATAATAAGAATTCTGGATTTTCTAGATTAGTAAATACTTCTGAGTGTAAGGTCAGAGTTTTGAATTTGAGACGCAGCTCATGACAAAAATCATGACAACAGGGGAAAGTTTTAAGAGCCACAGAGCTCATCAGGGTGTTTAATATCATTGTGCATAAAATCTCTAAACATTTTATAGTTTGACTATGAAACGTGACAGACACAAGACAGGCAGCAAGTGTGTGAACAATGCCACTCGCATTGTCGCTGCTTCTGTAAGTGCACACAAAGTCGTGCGTCAGGCTGCATCACACCACCCCAATGTGGATTACTTTCCTATAACAACATAATTCACTTCCCACTAGACTGGTAAGTCAGTGCAAGAAATATAATATAATACTACCATAATAAAAAATACTAACATAATAAAATGTTCAAATGTCCTATATTATAAATCTGGAATTAAAAAAAAAAACATTTGGTGGTCAAGGCTTGGAGTTGCAGAAAACTGATGTTTCTTTACCCGATAGCTGTGAAGAAAGTCTTCCATGAAGAAGACTGGTGCGGTGTGTGCTGAGGATATTAATGTATTCCTGAAATAAAGTATTTATTAGGTAAAAAAATTAAAAATCAGCTGCAAGGCATGACAGAAACACTGTACTAAACAAAGTCACAATGTGATCTGTGCAATTAAATTGAAAAGTGTGATGTTTATTATTAGTCTTCGATTGATAAGTCTAGCTGTTACTATAGAAACGATAATGTATTAGAAGGAGCACATTAATATAAACCTGTGATTTGAATTAGAGACAGAACTACTGTCAAAGCTGCTGTTATAGAAAACCAATCAGAATCGAGAACTCAGCAGTGCTCTGGTATAATACAGTATAATGCAGTGTTGTATAGACTGTAGTAACATGCTGTAGGTGGCACCATATCAGCGTGAACCTTCACTTCCACATCAATGACCAAACAAACAGGGATGGAAATCTTTCTCACTTCATGAAGCTCCCTTCCTGCCAACAAATGACACACGACCATGGAGACCTCGGGCTCCCGACTCTTGTACTCAAACTGACTCAAGCTGTAACAGGCTTACATCCCATAGTCCTCCTGTGCCCCGGGTCAGCGGGTGCACACACATCTCATAAACGCCTGATTCACGCTTTATGCAGGATGTCCACAGCTTAAGGGATTTTGGGATGGCAAAAAAAAAACCCATGGGCAAACACAGTCCACCGTCTCCAGGAGCGGGATGAGTCGCTGTAGCAACGGTTGCTGGAACCTGGCGTGTGATTCTGTAACACATCAGTCTCATAAAGTCACTTTATTCAGACTCAGGCTAGAACAGGATGATAAATCGATGGTACGATAATCTCACGTAGTATCGTAGTATCGGCTGCATTCCATTTTTTTAAGAAAATGACATAAAAACCATTTAAGACATGATAAGTTGATTGTTAAAATGATCTCCAATTTAGCATTTTCTCTGATTTTTGTCTCTTTTAAAAGCATTAAAAGCATTAACATCTATCTTAAAGTGACATACCTGTAACACACACATACATTTTGGCACTCTTGATAAAAATTAGCTAAATATATATATAAAGAGTAAGATATGCAACACACAAGCTTAAATATATAGAGACACCTTATAGTTTTATTTTACCACCATATCCTTTTAAATACAAGTTTTGTTTTGTTTTAAATAATGCAATTTTGCTGCAGAAGACTGGTTTCAAAATTATTGGTACCCTTAATTTTTGTTTAGGGGGTGTCAATTAGTTTACCACAGTCTCATGCCAGAAAATACTATTAAAATTACATGCAAAAGTAAAAAAATTAATTAAAATTAAAAGTAAAGGTTTGTAAGAGATTAATTTTTGTTGGAATTAATGTTAATATTTTGTTCAGTTGTTTGAGTGGAAAATTTAAATCATTGTGTGCTCTCTCTCTCTCTCTCTCTCTCTCGCGCACGCTCTCTATATATATATCAGAATAATAATTATTATTATTATATTGTTATTAGTGTTATCGTCTTGTTCTCTTTCTCTATTTCTTTTTTTCTTTCCATCTCTGTCACCCTTTTGTGTGTATAGAAAGGTTCATTAACACGTTTCAAAAGTGTTTAAAGGTGCTGTAGCTCCTCAGCACCTCTCTATTGCATGAGAGGTCAAAGGTCAGAGTCTGCTGAGGCCCCTCAGTTCTTTAATTAAACCTTCAGTGTGTGTGTGAAGCTCTGAGGTTAAAGCAGTTGCTCATTAAAGCCTCATGTCTCTCTGCACTCTGTGTGTGTGAAGAGCCTGAAGAGCTCGGAGAGCTTCTGTTCCTAAAGTGAATTCATTCTTTAATAGTAAATACAAGTGGGGACCACCTGATCATTTAATTGTGTGTGTGTGTGTGTGTGTGTGTGTGCGGGGACATTGACAAGCTCAGTAGGGGAATCATTATTTAATAGAAGTTCAGTGCACTCGTGTAAAGTGGACACTCTACATTTTGCTCTATACGTCTTTGTCTCATTCTGTTCTTTTCTCTTTTTCTTCGTCTCTTTATCTCACCCTTTCACATTTCTATCTAACACTTTATTTGATGAGGTTCACACAATGTGCTTGACGTACTTGACTTCTTGTAATTTTTTATAAGCTTCACATGAGAATGAGTCCAAAAATGCATTTGAATCCAAGAGCAACCCACCTACGATCAGTTTATTTTACCTGACTGAATAATAAAATAATTCACTACGCCAGCATATAACAGCTGGTTATAACCATCGACAAAAAGATCACGACGCCTATTATGTAGTTCTTGAAAACAAATAAAATTGTGGAAAAAAAATAGTGCTTAAAAAATCAATTCATTAAATTTCGTTCATATATATGAAGTCGTTCAATTCCATTCATAGATATGAAGTTGCATATGATCGCAACATGCCATGTGGATTTATTATAAACTCTTGATACTTTGTTTGAATCTACATAACACATTCATAGCACATGAGCAATCATTACCTTAAAAAATTGTATTGTATTGTATTCGTAACACTAAGAAGCACTGAAAACATTTCAGTAGTAATGTTTGTGTATGTATGACAAGTTTGTCAGTATACTCAGTTCATATACTTACATGACAACATATTTTCAGTCTAAAATATTCTTTACATAAAAAGATATTTACTTAGAAATCACCATTTTAGTTTGAGGAAACTGAAATCGTTCTTAAATAAATACATCACTTTGGAATTATGCTTCAAAACAGTGTTAGAAACAGAGAAAACATCCATCGCTGTACTGTAATAGTGTGTTAAGGAGAGCAAAGCTTCATGAATGTGTTACAACTGAGGAAAAAGCAACTATCATGCAGGATGATATAATCATATATTCATTTGAAAAGAAATCTCAGAAAACATACGTAACACACAATATAAAGACTTGACCAGTTTCCTAGAAATTTCCACAGTTTCCAGTTAATGTTAAGTGTAATTACAGTGTAATATTATTCATAAACAGTCTTTTCTTAGTATTTTACAAACACATCTGAGGTAAATGTTGATATTCTTAACAGTTTTGTTTAAGGTTCACAATCGCTGTACTTTAACATTCCCCATAAACGGATTTATGCTAGCTGAAATGTGATTAGCCTGCAGTCAAAAGTTATTAATAGTCAAGAACTTTGATTCATATGAAAGAAGCTGGCTTTGATCACAGTGCATCATGTGATATTATTATAAATTGAAATCCTCACTATAGAGGAACTCTGGAAGTCTGGTTAGCAGCCAACGCTACGTGTAATTACAGTGTAATATTAATCATACGGAGTCTTTTCTTAGTATTTTATCAACACATCTGAGGTAAATGTTGATGTTCTTGACAGTTTTGTATAGTTTCCATGATCACTGTACTTTTACATTGCCCATTAACAGTTTTATGCTAGCTAAAACCTGATTAGCCTACAGTTATTTGCTAGGTTATGCCCATATATTGTGTGTATATGTTCTAGTAGCCTAGCAACAGCTTCAGCTACTCTTGTGTATGTAGCGTTCCTACTTTTCCCTCAGTACAGGGCCAGTTTATAAAAAATCTCAAGTAATTTATCTCATGAATAGTTTATCAGTGCTTTTACAGGTGTATAAGTGGATAGTCTTTAAACGAAACGTTCTATTCTTTTCTATTCTTTTTGGTGATTAATATGTTACACACCTGATTTCTTTACACAATCCTGTCAGCCTTTGCTCACACTCTCAGTCAGTCTATTAGAGCTCAAATATGCACACACAGGTTATTCATAACGTTTGATAAATCAATCTGTCATTCTCTGTGGTTCCTGGACCGAGTGAAGGTTGCAGATTGTAAGTGTGTGTGAGTGTGTGTGAGTAATAGAGAGAGTTTAATCCTGCGATTGAGAGGTATGTGATTGAAAGATTTGGTCAGTGTGTGTCCAGCTCTTGGCTGAAGGGGCAATTCGACCTCTTGACCTAAAGGGTCAATGAACGGCGTATGCTGATGGCCTGCTTATCCGACCAGCTCGCTGACCTCCCGCTGACCCCTAGAACCCTCTCTGCAGGTTTGAACTAGAGATTTCCGACAACGAGTTTGAACAGCTGGTGGACAGACTTTGCGCTGCAGCTTATTTGGAAATGTGTAGGAGAAGATTTTATTGGTCACCATCGACACAAGGTATGAGCTCAAGCTCTCACACAGTCCTCTAACAAGGATTTTATCAGTAGGAAAGAAATAACGCCATTCCAATGTCATAAAATTTCTCAACCAATGTTCTATTTTTCTGCAGAAAGTCGTGCAAATATTGTCAATATCACTAGCATTTGAATGAAATACATGCTGTAATAACTGTTTGGATCAATAGATAGATTTAAGTTTAATACAGCTACATCACAGTATTATATACTGTATTACTGGATAATAATTATTAACTGAAAGAGAATTATATTGTTTTGTCTTTTTTTAAATTTTTGATTATTTTTGGAGCTTAACTATGTAATTTTTTTTCCATGTTTTGCTACTTTCGTTATCAGTTTTTTCAAACAAATTGGGACTAAAATGGTGTGATTTTCTTTTTTTTTAATTCAGCATACAGAGCTATTAAAAAAATTTTACTTGTTATTATTTTTATTAAAACATAAAAAAATTAAAAGTAGGCTGGATGTTAATTTTAATTTCTTACAGTTGTTTTAAATTAATCTATAGTACAGTTTGTACATTACTTAATTTTTTCTTACAATTTATTTTTACACTTTCTGTACATTATTTGAAAGTTATGAAGTTACAGTGATAGCATTTTATTCTGATTTTTCTTATTACAAGACTATTAATTCCAAAGTTATAAACAGAAGTTTAGTTTAACTATGTTAGAAAATTAAAAGTTTTGAAAGTTTGAAGATAAATTACTTAACTAAAGTCTCATTTGATGATTCACTCTATGATTTTAACTTAAAAATCTGCCACAGATTGTTTTTCCTGTTTGACAAATATTTGGTATTAAGCCACTTTGTGCCACTTTAACACTGTTAAAATGTTTTGTCACCTTCATGTTTTAACACCTTTAATACATTTTTTAGAGATTTTGAAAATATCAGAAAGCATTGCAGAAATAATTCTCCTTCCAAATCTTTTACATATCCACAAAATGTACCTGTATATTAAAGAGGTACTGATTTTTTCTTATGAACTTTTGTAAATTTCATGTGAGAACCATTTTCAGATTGTAATTTCGTCCAAAAAAGTACTTTTGCAAATTAAATGCATATTTTATTTATTCAGCAACAGTCTTACTAAAACAAACCTCACATTAAGGAGTATGAGAGCTAAATCACCTACGATTTACTGGCAGGCTGAATATTATGAAAAGAAGTATAGATAGTCTGTCTCTTGCCATTTCTATTTCAGCTAGGTTTTTAGCTTTGTGTATGTTTCCTAAGAACTTGGTTTATGAAATTGGTTAACTTAGCGTACTTTTTATTATTCAAACGGAATAAACAGCCGTGTGTTTTTATTCTCTGGTACGGTCGGGTTGTTTTTGCGGAATAGTCGAGTTTACAAGCTCGGATTTGCGGATTAGACCCCGGCCACCCGCGGGCGAGTCCGGAGAATGAGAACTCCCCCATCCGTCCAGTGAATGGGCCACAATAACCAACGCAATGTAAACGTTTCTGAAAAAAGAACAGGGTAATGAATTTTAATCTGCAAGAGTAACAGCTCCTAGACATGTGGTTTCACTGTTTGTATATGTGTGTGTGTGTGTGTGTGTGTGTGTGTGTGTGTGGTTTGTGGGCATTGATAGTGGGAGGCTGGGTATAAGCTTAGCTTCTCACTTTTTTTCCTTGTGTGTGTCGAGGATAAAGACCTAGAAAACCAGCCAGGCTTAGTTGACAGGTGACAAGGGTTAGAGTGAATGGGGATTTTGTAATACCAACAGAAAAAGCCTGGGCACCGAGGGACCGACTGAATGGAGAGAAAGGAAACTTTAGAACGGTTCAGGACTCTCCCTCTCTCCCTCCCTCTCTCGCTAATCAATGCTAAATCATTGCCATGCTAAAGCAGGCTGATCCCGGTGTCACCAGTTCCTGTGTGGCACTCTCTTCCGTCGCCGTGAATTTTTGACACGTTTGGTCAACAGAATTTACATTTATTCATTAGGGAGGCGCTTTTATCTGAAGCGGTCAAGCAGTCAAACCGTGAACGATGAAGACTGGACAGAAAGCAGGGAGAGAGCCACAATTAAACTCACAAGTCAGAATTAATGCTATGTGCTAGACTACACATGCTAGTCACAAAGCGGTCAAACTCTATATAAACTGTAAAAATTCACACATTATTAGACACTCCTGCAAATCACAGGTTTATTTCAATGCACGTGTTCTAATACGTTATCATTTCTATAGTAACAACTTACACGGCAGATGCTCCACATACATGGAACAACAAGTAATCGTTGATAATCATTGATATGGTGGAGCTTTGTGTGAGGAGATGTTTATTTAACATTTATGGAAGGAGTCTCCAGTGTCAGTGCTTCATAATAGTTAGAGTTACAGCTGTAAGTCTAAGTTTTCCAACACCAGAAAGTCTCAGAACAGAGGAGAGACACTGGTGAGGGAATGACTGTTTATATCCGCTGTAATGTAAGTAATATGAGCTAACTTTCCTTGCAGACGTTTCACAACATTAACTGCAGCTATAAACATAAAAAGTGTGACACTGTCCCTAGGTGTGAATGAGTGTTTGAATGAGTGTGTGCATGGTGCACTGTGATGGACCGGCATCTATTCCAAGATGTGTCGCAGCCTCACACCTAATGTTCCCCTTTTAGGTTCCGAGTTAAGGACATTTTTCCACTTTTCCGCTGTGTAGGATGGGTGATCGTGTGTCCACTGTAGCCTCAGCTTTCTGTTCTTGGCTGCCAGGAGTGGAACTCGATGTGGTCTTCTGCTGTTGTAGCCCATCCTCCTCAAGGTTCGATGTTTTATGTGTTCTGAGATACTTTTCTGCTCACTACGGTTATAAAGAGTGCTTATTTGAGTTATGGTAGCCTTCCTGTCAGCTTGAACCAGTCTGGCCATTCTCATCTGACCTCCCTTGTCAACAAAGCATTTCTGCCCGCAAAACTGCTGCTCAGTGGTGGTTTCTGTTTTTCGCACCATTCTGAAGCTCTTCACCTGTATCTGCATGATTTTATGCATTGCACAGCTGATTGAATAATTGTATGAATGTTCAAGTGTACAGGTGTTCCTAATAAAGTGGTCAGTTAGTGTGTATACGTATACACATTTAAGACAGGGTTTAATGAAGGCTGCATACGGATCGGCTTTCCTTCTTTTCCCTTGCTTCTCTTCTAACAACGCTTATTTCTTAAACAAGCAACATCTCCGACTTATTAATTTTTCAGGCCCCCTCAGAGTTTGTGTGGTCCCCATGCTGCGAGATACACTATGAGACAGAGAGAGAGAGAGAGAGAGAGAGAGAGAAGGAGAGAGAGAGAGAGAGAGAGAGAGAGAGAGAGAGAGAGAGAGAGAGAGAGAGAGAGAGGATGGAACTGTGTTAGATCTTCTTGTGGGAACCCGAGACTCCAAAAGCCCACCATGATCCATGAAGAATAATATTTTTTGTTTTTTCCCTCCTCTTCTCTCTCTTTCTCTCTCTCTCTCTCTCTGTCTCTCCAGCCATTCAGGGCTTTAATTTTTATTCATGGGGACGGAGAGGAGCAGCGGCCATCGGGGGAAACTGGCCTGGGATTACCATCTCATTAATAGCATCTATGACTTTTGTTCAAAAAGAGCGACTTGTGTAAAAGTGGCAGTGCGGATGACGATTAATCCGCAGCCTGCAGCTGTAGGGAGCTGGACATTCACACACACACACACACACACACACACACACACTGTGATGTATTCCAATACTTATGGGGACATTTGGTCCTCACAAAGCGCTAGAAATACACACGTGCACACACACACACACACACACACACAGTCATGTATTCCTGTCATTATGGGGACATTTGGTCCTCACAGAACACTAAAAATGCACACACCCAGACACACACAACCAGAGTCTCACACACACACACACACAGTGTGCTCAGATGGTGGCCCAGATTAAGCAGGCAGCAGATAAATGGGCATCTAGTTATCCCCCCCTCCTCCCCATGCCGTATTCTCTCACTCTGTCCATCCGTCCATCTCTCCCTCTCCTCACACGGGACGAAAGAAAGAGAGGAATAAGCCACTCATTCATCCAGCCGTTATCTCTCGGGGTGTCTTGTCTCCACGAATGATGGGGATCATTCTTTTCTCGGGCTCCGTCTCTCCCGTCTCTCTTTCTTGTCCACAAATCCCTCTTTCTCAGCCTGTGGAGAACAGTGGGAACGTGAGCAGGGAAACCGATCCCTCTTTCACATAAATGCCACTAGATAGTCTCCTCGTGAGCGTGAGTGGGGCTCTGGTGACCGACTTGAGATAGAAGATGGATGTTGCTTATTAGACAAAAACAAATTTTGCATTCATTTGTGCTACAACATGTATAGATAATCTGGATTTAGAAATATTCATCATCTAAAAGTTTTAAATATGATTTATTAATCAAGCCAAACTGACATCAGAAACATCAGATTTATTTAAGGAACATTCACACAGTCTTTGTTTTAAAGTGTTTAAAATGTCATTCACTTGTTAGGCTCATACTCTTTATTTCCATTCTCAGGGCTTTTTATACAGTATAACTTACATTATTCACTATCATTATTTAAAATGAAGTTCAAATTTATTTATTCGTAAGAGCTTTTTTTTTTGTTTTGTTAAATACATTCTTTGTTTTTATTGTTCTTTTTAAAAATGTGTAATTTATTTTAGAAATAAATTGCATATTACATTACTCATTTTTAATTTACCATATTTATTTAGTAATAAACATTCTTTATTTTAACCCAGATTTTTCATTTTAAGAATTTAATCTGATTTATTTTCAGGTCTTTAATAAGCTGTTTATTTAATTTTGCTTGTTATTTAAGAAAGATTGAACAAATTTAACAATTTTTAAAAATTAATTTAAATGTTAATTTGTTTGTATAAAAATCTCACATTCTTCATTTTCTTTACAAGTATTTTTAGAAATTCAAATTATACAATTTAAACTTGAATAAATAAATGTTTTTTTAAGTAACTTGTATTCTATATTAACATTTTTAGAACATTTTATTTTATTGGGAATTTTAATCATTTATTAAGAACTCACTTGCTGTTTAAAAAAAACCTTTAATTTTATTTTAAAAGAGGTAAAATCTGAGAAAATGGTATTTGATTGCTTATTTATTCCAGCACAATTATTTGCACGAGAGTCCTTGCTTTAATTTGTTTAGCCCATGTATGTTCTTGTAGGTTTTTAAAGTCATTTCTGTAAATCTTTTTTTGCACGTAAGACGTGATTTCTTTCTAAATATCTGAGACTAAGACGCAGTTTGAAATCTCACTTTAACTTTATGAAAGAATGTTTTGTTTAAAACCTTCACGCATTCGGACGACAGTGTGAAATAAACAGATTGTGGCAGTGGCAGTGTTTGTGTGTCGCAGCGAGTTTGCTTTCATGTCGTTGCCTCTGTGGCATTTCGGTTGTGGGTCCCTCTCCCACATTTTCTTGTGGACAGACACTGTGTTCTTTCATGTAATTACGGCTATGGTGGTTTTAGTGGATTGGATTAGAAGCTTGTGTTGGAAGACACATGAGGATGGATTTCACTCTCGCATTCCTGATGCACTGACGTGATGGAGAGAGACAAACCTGAGCGGGGTTAACTGCCTCTCACAAAGACTCTTTATCGCCAATATCGCTGCCAAACTGACCTCAGATTAGTTTTGCTGTGGCTTTCATAGTGGATGAGATTTGGATTCTTAGACGAGGCGCTGATCTCAGATCAGTGAAAAGTTGAATTTCTGGTCGTACAGAGTGAGAGAGTGGGGCGCAGGGTCAAACTTTATCCAATGGACTTTTTGCTGTTGTATCAATGACCAGATTTAAAAGGTTTGGAGAGAAAAATGTAGGAAAATCAGGGAACAAAGCTTTTTAGAAACACTGAAGAAAGGAGCTGTATTCCCTTTGGGGAACTCTTTAAGCTAACAGAGCTCTAAGAGAGACCTTTATCTATCTTTAAATTATTTTCAAAATCTGGAAATTAGTCATCATTTCTATATTTTATTTAGCTAGCCACTCATCTATATTTCTTAGATACTTATACACAAATATTTTCTCAGACTCTGGCTTTCAATTTTGTTTTTGAACTAATATTTTAAGATATTAAAATGTTTGCATCTTGGCTTTGGTAAATTTGTTCAAAAGTCAAAACCTGAAGGTATAAGCGAGTGAACAACAATAACAAAAAAATTTTTAGTTCTCATTCTATTTCTCTGTTTTAGAGTTGACATCATTTACACTGAAACTTTTGTTTGTTTGTTTGTTTTATAAAATTTATCATATGCCCATCCTGTTTTCACTTGACTTTTATATATATTTTTTTCTTTCTTTTTTGTAGCGATTGCAATAGGCAGTAGGTGGATCATCCATACTACTTAGGGCTTTGCTATGGTTTTGTGGAATAATTTGACTTTGTATCCTGTGAGCCAAAATGTTTTTTTTCCTAATCCAAAACTAATGTGCAGATGCTGTTCAGATTACATATAATATTCATATTCTACATATTGCATCTACATATTTATAGCTTTGTTCTACTTTGCTAGTTGTGAGATCATACAGTACTAAAACCTGTCTCTGCTGTCACACAGGATAAGTGTTCTACTTATATGTGTGTGTGTGTGTGTGTGTGTGTGTTCAGAGGTGGTCTGGGGATGACTTAGTGGCCGTACAGGACCCTGCTGTGCTGGTTTTTGTGGTTGTGTTGTTGGACAGCAGTTTCCTGCTGTGGTGGTGTAGCGGGTCAGAACTGTGTGACCCCCTGCAGCAACTCCTTATATTTCTGACAACGGTTTAAATATCCATTTTATTTTACTACTCTGTCTTGTCCTTTTTTTTTGTTGTTTAAAAAAAGCTTTTTACTTTCATGGCAGTTTGTGTATCCATTGAAGTTAACTATAAGGGCAGTTCAAACAAAGATTTTGTATGAGAAATTCAATAAGGAGCAGAGTTTTTCTGTTTTCTGATTGTGGAACCTCATAGCTTGGACACAATCTGCTAAGCAAATAAAATAAAAGTGTTACAAATGACTGGTGGGAACCAAAAAAGTGATGTTACGTTCCCTCCATCTCTCATTCACATGTTCATTAAACACACCTGCCATCAGGCAGAGCACCGAGCATGAGAAGGGCTTCTCGAGCTCCCTTTCCACTGATTTTGCTAATAATAATTTTTTTTTTTTTTTTTTAGTGCTAGAAAAGCTATAGCAGTGAACAGGAGCGTTAAATCCACTCCTCCTTTCGTTACCCCAAGCGTGGTTCTCCCAGATCCCGTTCGTGACCTGTCCAGCCCGCGACCCGCCCACTTCAGCCCTGGACGCTGTCCCCTTCCCGGGACAAAAGAAGCCCCAGCCCTAGCGGTCACCCACTCTGTCCCCTATCAAGCCATCCAAGCATGCAGGGAGCATATTAGCCCTGATCGGGTTTTGTGCCTCGTCCTTTTTCTCACGTGCTTCCACACGCCCTCTATTTTAGACTCCAGATGCATCAGGTGCATTCTGGATTTCTCCATGCCAAACGACCCCAAAGCTATCATAGCCACTTGACCCCTTAGGCCTTTATCCTGCACTGTCAGCTCCTGTAGCATCACTCGAGTGCAAAGGCGGTCCTCAGAACTCTGGGAGTTTGGCGACACAAAGCCAGACAGGTTGTCCTTTATAAAGGCGTCATCCTCCATGTGACTGTTTTTGGGTTATTTTTGAAAAATTGCAGAATCTGTTCTGGATACATAAGAGCCAAAGGCAACAAAGTGATGTTCAGATCATAAAGGGTTTGATCTGTCTGACATAATAAAGATTCATGCAGACTGCCAGACTAAATCAGAACACACACACAACTCTGAAGTAGAGAAACTGGACATTAGGAAATATGGATAAAACAAGGAACCATGGAACCTGGACAGTTACACCAGCAAGACTTTACCAAGCATGCACTCACATTTCATTACTAAACTTCTCACAAGATGCACGAGACTCTCTCTCTCTCTCTCTCTCTCTCTCTCTCTCTCTCTCTCTCTCTCTCTCACACACACACACCAGCAGTTGGATCAGGGAGATTTGAAACTCTTTTGTTCTGTAAGACAATGTGATCAGAAGCCAGGTCTTTCTCTCTGTAAATGATGCCTTAATTGTGCGAGTTAACCAGCTCTACTTCAGCTCCATGAATAACAAAGTGATGAGCTAATGAGGCTTTTTACACTCCACTGCCTTCCTCTTACACATTCCCATGCCTCTCTCCCTCTCTCTCTCTCTCTCTCTCTCTCTCTCTCTCTCTCTTTGTCTGTTTACCTGTCTATCTCTCTGTCTGTCTGGCTATCTGTGTTACGGTCTACTCATCTACCCAGCTTTCTGTTTATTTGTTTGTCTTTCTTTCTGTTTGTCTTTCTGTCCACCTCTCTATCAACTCTCACCTTTGGTCACTGCACGTAACCTTGGGGTAACCATGGACCATCACCTGTCCTTTTCCTCTCACATTACTAATCTGACATGTTCATGTCGATTTCTCCTTTATAACATCAGAAGGATTTGTCCTTTTCTCTCCACACAGGCCACTCAGGTGCTTGTTCAGTCCCTTGTCATTTCGAGACTGGACTACTGCAACTCGCTCCTGGCAGGTCTGCCTCTGAGCGCCATTCGACCTCTGCAACTGATCCAGAATGCAGCTGCACGACTGGTTTTTAACCTTCCTAAGTTCTCCCACACCACCCCATTGCTACGCTCCCTCCACTGGCTTCCTGTAGCTGCAGATTTAAAACACTGATGCTTGCCTACAAGCCAAAAACGGACGAGCACCCACTGACCTCAAAGCACTTATCACATCCTGCAATGCACCTCGCTCCCTCCCATCCTGTAGCTCTGCTCGACTGATCCCACCATCTCTCAGGGTACAAGGAAGACCTGCATCGAGACTCTTCTCTGGTCTGGCACCTCGGTGGTGGAATGAACTTCCCCTAGATGTCCGAACAGCTGAGTCACTGACAGTCTTCAAACGACGTCTAAAGACCTACCTCTTCATGAAGTACATAAATTAGCACTTAAAAAAACCTTCCCCAACAGAGTTTTTGGACTGATGTATTCTTAGTCTGTGACCTAGTAGATGGTGTTCTTTCTCTAGTGAACCAGTATCAGAATTTATTGATAGAGACTTAAAGCACTTCTGTAAGTCGCTCTGGATAAGGCCGTCTGCCAAATGCCATATATCTCTCTCTGTAAATCTGCCTGTCTATGTCTTTATCCAGCTTTCTGTCCAGCTTTCTGTCCACTTTTCTATCTATCTATCTATCTATCTATCTATCTATCTGTCTGTCTGTCTGTCTGTCTGTCTATATGTCTGTCAATCTGTTTATCTGTCTTTCAGTCAATCTGTCTATCTCTTTAATCCATATTTCTATCTGTCTGTCATACTGTCATCTATCTATTTATTCATCTTTCTGTATAGCTGTCTTATGGACTACCCTTCTTTCTGTTTATCCGTCTGTCTTTCTGTCCACCTTTCTGTCTGTCTGTCAATCTGTCTGTCTTTCTGTTTATGTCTTTCTTTGCATTTTTGCATCTTTTTCTCCATCTTTCTGTCCACCTTTCTATCTATCTATCTATCTATCTATCTATCTATCTGCCTGTCTGTCGGTCAGTCTATTTATCCATCTTTCCGTCTGTCCTTCAGTCTGTTTATCAATCTGTCTGTCAGTTTGTCTTTCTGTCTATCTATCTTTATCCATCTTTCCATCTATCTGTCTTCATATTTCTATATATATAACCTGTCTTTCTTTCCTCCACTGTCTCTCTCACAAGAACCCTCTCCGCCGTTAACGCCCATCATCCTCCAATCATTTATTTATTTGTTTACCGTTTACTCCTCTCTCTTTCTCGCTTTGACCCCCGGCTTTTCCTTCAACCCCTTTTGTCGTTCACTTTTCTCTCTCTCTGCTCTCTCTCTTGTTGTTTTCTTCCTTCTTTATCACCCTCTTTTATCTCTTCATTCATTTTTCTTGGAGCTGGGATGAGGCCTAAAAGGAATGGGGAGCTGGAGGGGGGTGCAGATGGATTTACATAATCTGTGGCGTGGCCCTGGCAGAGAGAGAGAGAGAAAGCGATAGAGAGAAGGAGAAAGAGTGCCAACCAGGCTGAGGTAGCCCGTCGTCGCCAGCTCTCAGATTAGTGACTCTTAATAGGCTTTAGAGCAGCCAAGTTCACAGAAGGTCTGGCTCATGTGTCAGTGCCAACACCTCTGATTCCCGCAGTGGGAGTGTGTGAGAGGGAAACTGTTGCTTCTTTAATTGATTCCCACAGCACACACACACACACACATAACGCTCATCTTTGACTCTTAAGTCGAAGGATCAAGGTTATTATTGTTAACAAACAATAAAAGTACGAGTACAAAGATTTAAAGCTAAAATAAAAATTCACACTTAGGATTTTAAGCTGAAATTAAAAGGAAAGCTAAAAATAATGCCTCAGACATTGGCAAAAATAACATTAAAGCAGACATTATTATTATTATTATTATTATTATTATTATTATTATTATTTTGAAATATTAAACTTATGCTGAAATTTAACTTTTAAATTTTAGAGCATTTAAAAAAAAGTGAAAGTATCCTGAATATAGTCAAATTTATGTAGTATTTTCTAGTAAAATATCACAATAAATCAAACTTTAGATCCTATTAAACCAAATTCTAGACATTTTTACTCATTTCAAGCTTTAAATGTTTTCTTCTTTCTAGAAATAAATACTTAAAATTAGCAATAAAATAAGGCTATTTCCTGCTTGAAATGAGTAAAACGGTGTAGAAATGTGTTTAATAATCATATATTTGTTTTATAGAAATCCTATAATTAGAAACACTACATAATTTTGACTATATTCATGATATTTCCACAATAAGATGGATATTAGATGGCAACGTTTCGTGCCACATCTACTTTGTGCAAAAAACATTAACGACAGAAAGAATCGCCTCGAGTGGCTGTGAACATTCTAATGCGTAACATGAGATTTGTTTGTATTTACTACATAAATTTAGTAAAGAGTTAGTAAGTGCTCGATGGGGAATATTTCACCAAACTAAATAATGTTTCAAATAATAACCAAATGCCAAGATCCAAATTGTCTACACTAATACAGATATGTTTGAAAATACTTTTTTAACACCTCCATTTTTGCAGCATTTAACTTTTTAAATATTTTTTTATATTCACGCAAAAAGACAGGCGTCACAGTGGTGTAGCGAGTAGCTCACAGCTCCAGGGTTCGATCCTAAGCTCCAGTTATTTATTGTCTGTTTGTTTGTTTCGTATTTTCACTTTGTGTCTGCGCAGGTTTCCTCTGGGTTCTCCGGCTTCCTCTCAAAACATGCCAGTAGGTGGATTGACTCTAAATTGCCCCCTAGGTATGAATGAGTGTGTGTGTGTGTGTGTGTGTGTGTGTGTGTGCATAGTGCTCTGAGATGGACAAGTGTCCCTTCCAGGGTGTCTTCCCACCTCGTTCTAGTGTTCCTGGGAAGAACTCAGAATCCACTACAACCCTGACCAGAATAAAACGCTTACTGAAGGCGAATGAATGAATGAATGAATGAATGAATGAAATGGAGAGACAATAGTGCACGCACTATCCGAGTGTAACGGAGGACTCAGGGACGGGTTATAAGGATCCATGTGCACGAGGTTTATTAAACAGAATATCAGGGTCAGAACAGGCAGGGTCGATACCAGGAAATCCACAATGAACGAACGTCTATCCATAATAATAACGTGTATCCAACAACAAGAGAACAGGCCAAGATCAAAAATACTAAAAGGCAGATACAGCGTCAAAACAAAGGGGCAAGGCAAAGGCAAAACGAGGCAGGGCAAAAGGTCAAAAACATAGTGTAGCTATCCAGACAAAACAAGGCTCAGAACTCGCAAGAAAGACTAGGCAAACTGTAAGACTTCGCAAAAAATGTTAAAGTGTCCATGACCTTTATGTAGTGATTGAACAGGAAATTGACATGACAAACAAAGATGAGGTTCAAAATTCTGGTGAGGGCGCCCTCTGGTGGTGTGGTGCAGCTGAGACCGGGCTGGACGTTACACCGAGCTGGACGTTACACCGAGCCTGGATGTTTTTTTATTTCTGTCAAGAGCATTAATGTGGTATGTGTCAAAAAAGGACTGCATATAGAAAGTACAGAAATTAATTAGTGTGGTTTTGGGTTCATGTCGATCATATGACAATAGATTTTTTTTTTTTCTGGTACCTGCATTTACAAATAATATAAGCTTTAATAACACTACAGAAATGACTATATTTTCCAGACTAACAGATGAATCTCTCTCTCGCTTATACATATATAAAACATACAGCAATAAAATAAGGCAATATACTGTACAGCTTCACTGTGCAAGCATTGTATTGAAGGACAAAACATGGATCTTATATTCTAGAGAATATGGTAATTCTGTCGAAGCTACTAGTTCGGCTATTTGAGTGTGAAGTGATATCTCTTAAGTCAGACATTTACCAGGTGACACCAATACAGACAGACGTGAGAAGACGTTTGTTAAGGATACTTGGCAGTGTTAAGCAGAAGTGAGTGATTGTGTGTTTGGTCTTTAATGATCTTTCTTGGAGTTGTTTCTATCTACCTTAGGTGCATATTTTTGCCACCTGTCTCTCTCTCTCTCTCTCTTTCTTGCTCTGATTTTGTCACATTTGTGAATGTGTTTGTGATCATTTCTCGTTTCTCTGTCACTGCTGTTCTTTGTTTAATCATGGTGTGTGTGTGTGTGTGTGAGACAGAAGGATGAGTTCTCTCACAGTGCTGTCCTTTCTTCAGCCGCGCCTGGTGCCAAGGTCTTAAGATTACTGCCCCTGTGTGTGTGATGAGAAACTGTTGCTTCCCTGCATTCGGTTGCCAAGTCTCGGCTTTGCTGCAGTTGGGGGGGTTTAAGAGGGAGGAGTGGGTGGGAAGGGTTGTAGGAGAATTCACACAGTTTAACACACACACATATCTTACACACACACACACACACACAATACTTAATTTAGGTCAAAGTAGATTTACTGGAATGACCGTACCAGCATGCAGCATCTCAGTCACATCCAAATCCCAAATCATAAGGAATAAAACACTCTGTGTCATGCTGTCCTAGGAAAATAATCAACAGTAGGATAGTGTGATGAAACAGAGTTACTGTTTCCACCCTGAAGCTGAACTTGATTATTTCCAATAACGTTTTCCGACCACAGCAATTTGCCAATGATTATTTTTTTATTTATTAAGCAATGTACTTTTTATCTGTTTATAGTTACATTTAATGTCGTAGAATTTCAAACAAGTTTGTTCTCATTATCACTTTTGTTATAGCAGCACCAGCCTCGTCTTTTTTCTCTTTCTTGAACTTAATATGACAGAAAAATGGAGCTTGTCGTGTTACTGAGAAACCGCAAAGTGTGAACTCCCCTGACACTGGAGACTCCTTCCAGAAATGTTAATAAACAAGCGTCTCCTCACAGAAATCTTCACCATATCAGCGATTACACACAATCTGGTTATGTGGAGGATACAAATCACTGTGTAACAAGCACATTAATATAAACCTGTGATAAAGAGTTCCTCAGGTCGTTTGCTTCCTGGAGCAAGCATGGAGACTCAGCTCCAACAGAGTCCAAGAACAAAGTCCAAGAAATAGTCTCCAGGCCATGCTTACAGAGAGTGACGCTGGACAGGAGCAGCATTCAGAGGCATCATCACAAATATTTTGGTCTCCTGATGGGTTAATGCACTGGTTTCTCCATCCTGGATCATTTTCGACATCTTCCTGGTCGATTTTGTTTCCTTAGAGTCTTCTTGGGTCTCTTCCTGCGTGTTTTATTTTTTGGTTTGGTTCGACTCAAGGTCCTGACTTTATGGCATCTATTGAATTTATCTGGTAGTAATGCAGAGTAGAGTTAATGCCTTGCTCCATTTTCCTACAAATTTGTCAAGATCTTGTTCTGAAGATTTTCCACCATTTTCCTGGCGGCTCTCTGTAGCAGTTGAACATTTTCCATGACAATGTGCCGACTCCCTGGCAGGGTGCCATTAGTTATTATTCATAGAGCCATAGAACTGGGATTTAAACCAATATTGGTTTGTCGGCGCTCTTTCACAGCGCACGCCTTTCATGGCATTATGAGGTTTTTCCAACTGCATGCCCTCTTTGTCGTTTCACTCTCTCTCTTTTTTTAAATTCCTCAGAAAACACCTCAGTCTTAACGGACACCGGTGTATCGTTCGGGACAGGTGGGTGGAGTGGCAGTTCTGTCCGCCATGTTTTTCATACTTTCATTGGTGAACAAAATTATGGGATCAGTTTCGGCTTCTTTGCCCAAGCGAAGGATGGACAGACTTTTTCTCAGGATTGGGAAATGTTCCCCAAAAATGTTCTAATGCCTACGTAGGCAGCCTGGAATGCAGGGGGTAGTGATTTTTGATGCGACCATATTGTGCATGTTGAGTCTAAGAAAGTCGTGTGTGTATGTGTGTTTAGATGGTTGGCTTTTCAGTTTCGGTTCAATCGCTCTCTCCTCAGTAGTTTTGATTTCATACGCCTGATTATTTTCCTTCAGAGCCACTCAAGGATGAAGCTCAAGGAGTCTGAGGTCCCCCTTCACCCCGCGGCTGAATGGGACAACCGGACAACCCCCCGTCCACCTCGTCTTAAGCCGGCTTTACACTGTACGATTTTCAAAAATCACACATCATAAAAGAATTCTTTGGCTACGAATTGAGATTACCGACGGCCGATTTAGTGCCATTACAACTAAAGTTCTGTCAGCGTGAGAAGTTTCTGATTAAAATCTCAGTGTGAGTGCTGCTGTAACACTCGTCTAAAATCCACCAACAAGATGACAGCAAACTCACAGAACAGCTACAAATGTGTTAGTGGCAACAGCAAAACGTAAACAAAATGATCGTTATTACCGCAAACTCACTATGAAGAATGTTTGTGTTTTCTGGATCACGCTGATTGATGATGTAAGCAGTAGTAGTTTTCTTTCTTTCGTAGGTATTTTCTTTACTCGCTATAGGATCTTCATCAAATAATCGTCGTCTTTCTTTTTTTTCTTTCTTTCATTCTTTCACACTCCTTTTTGTCCTTCTTTCCTTCTTTTTTCTTCCACCCTTCTTTTGTCTTTCTTTCTCTCTCTCATTTAGCCTTTCTTTCTTTCTCTGTCACTTCTTTGTTTGTTTGTTTGTTTGTTTGTTTGTTTGTTTCTTTCTTTCTGTCACTTCTTTGTTGTCCTTTCTTTCTTTCTTTCTTTCTTTCTTTCTTTCTGTTTTCTCACCTTTCCCTTTATGTCTTTCTTACTTCCTCCATGTCTCTCACTTTCTGTATATTTCTTTCTCTACACTCTCTCTCTCTCTCTCTCTCTCTCTCCACAAATGTAATACACTCACATCACTACTTTAATGAAAGTACCATTCAGGACTAACACACCATGTTTAGGTTGTGAGTTTTCAGTTCCTCTGTGTAACCTCACACACACTCACACACCCTCAGACACACACCGTGTGTAAACGTTCGATGTTTGGGCTGGTCAGGGTGTTAAACCGGGCCGAGACAGAGGGAGGAGAAGGGCGTGGCAGAGTCCATTCTGTCCTGCATTGTGGAGGCATGAGAGGTTTTCGCTCCATCCAGTGAGAAAGGAAGAGGCCGAGCCGGCGACATCTCAGAAACAATCAGCGTCACGCCTCACCGCAGCTTGGTTAAATTATATGCAAATATGTCCGAAGTGTCGGGGCCTTTCTTCACCCCGGTGGCCTGACTCACGGCTTTTCCACCCCTAATCCTGAGCATAGTGGAGAATAGCGCAGCCTCATTTGCCTAAATACGGCAAGAAATACAGGAACTTGTGCAGACTTAGACAGGAGTGATCTGTATGGCAACAGAAACATCACTTTATAGTTTCACAATAACTGACATTTCAAAATATCTTGTTTACTGGATAAAGTGAGAATAATAGCAAAGCAGCAGTGACACATTTAGCATTATTTTTAGCATCATTCTCAGATTCTCACAGCTTATTATTTGGCCCAAATCTGAAGCCCCATTAAACTTTCGACAAACATGTCAGACAAACCGAAGAGTTGTTTACAACTGTAGCTAAAACTAATCATTTCCCATCTAGCTAACTGACATATTCGTGCTTATAAGTTATCAGAAGTCATATTGTGGTCAGATTTAGCTAGTGTAGCATGACCCCACAGTTTATCTAGCTAGCTTCAATGCCATTTAATCCCAATCCACTAGGGCTAACATGCTAGTTAGCTTTAGTCTAGCTGTGTTATTCAGATATGTTCATCACCAGAAAATTAGCTGCTGCTAGTTTGGGTGTCATCCTCAGTAAAGGTAAAAAAATGAGCCAATGCTAAAGAAGAAACAAATGACATTTATAGTTACCAAATGATGAAGGATCCTTTTTATTTAAATGGATCTTTAAAGGATTTCTAAAGCAGTTAATACAAAAACACTAGTTTCACAGTTTCTATTCAATATATCATGAACTTCAAAATGGAGTCAAAGGTTGTAAACCTATGAGTGACAGGATGGGGAAATAATTATATGTGTGTATTTGGAAGGAGGTTAACCCCCCCCAAGTTTGTTGTTTGCCTTATATTTAAATATAGGTGGAAGAGTCCAAGTCATTGGAAGGGGGAGGACATTGTATTTGGCTGAATGCTCTAGGAAAGAAGCTTATTGTCAATCAATGAGTCTTAGACCAACAAACTGATCTGGAGAATCCTGAGAGCTGATGGAGTGAGAAGGCTAATGTGGCTAACAAGAAAGGGAAGCTTTTAGCCACCAGTTTAGCATTGTGCAAATCTGGTGACTGACTAGATGGTGTAGTTAGCATCTGAGGGAGGAAGTAACACAGTATAATTATTGGTCTGGTTTTGTATCTGTATTTTATTTTTTACTTTTTCTTCCTAGATTAAAAAAAAAAAAGAAATTAAGAAAAATCTTTACTCTCCACACACTAAAATTTCATAAGTCATAAGCTGACTGTTTTTTTTGCTACCTACACTTTGTATTTATCAATTGTAACAGCTAGCTATTAGCATTCAGCTAGTTCGTATTGTCAGGAGTTATTATCATGTTAGCTAGCATCTGAAAGTTGTTGTTAGTTTGTCTTAGCTAATGTTTTCCCACATTCTTTGGTTCCCTGGTGAAAGAGACACTCATTTACTAACAGAAACTAAAATTTGAGGCATCTTTTTCTTTTTTGAGTCTTTTGTGTACTTTTGGTTTTGTACTTTGAGTAAATTTATGAGTTTATACTTTTCTACTTTAACTTGAGTGAAGAAGTTGAAGCTGTATTTCAGGATTTATTTAGATGAATAACTGCACTTTTACTTGAGGAAATTATTTGTTCTGTTCATTCTGTTTTCGCTAATCAGATCCGAGAGGGGAAATAAAATGAAAAATCTTCGAGCGTCTGGGAAACACTCCCCCTTCTGAGCTAAAGTCTCTCGCACTATAGCTATAGTTTTTAGTCTGATGAGCTACTTTCAGCTAAATAATTTACAGAAGTACATGTGATTGGTTAAAACATACCAGAGGATCTGTTACAGAAATTGAATCGGCATCAGAATTAAACACTGCAGTTCAAGTCGCCTACTGTGATGTGCTACGATTTATTCTTAAAAACACTTCGGCTTTATTGTACAACACAAAATCAGAAATGCATTGAAATTTTGCTGCTCAAAAGAAGTCATCCCAGAGATTTTTTTTTTTTACAAAAACATGTTTATTAAATTTGAATATCTAGATTTTCATTTGAAATGTGCACATATAAATTAAACACAAATATAACAAACAACCAATCTACAATGCGACATGTGGTGTCGTGTGCAAGCTGTGTGAGTGGCTCATGAAGTTCATGTAATGGTGATGGTCCAGTCCGTGCTGCTGCGGGTAGGCGAGCGCCGAGCCGTGCCAGGATAAATGCCCGCTGTGGCTTTGCTGGAAGACGGGTTCGCTCGGGTTCTGATGGCACTCTGGTGGAGAGCGTAGCTGACACAGGAAGTCTACAGGCTCGGGCGAGGTAAACGCAGACTCGTAGCGTGAGCCGAACACGGGCTCTGAAACCACCTTGGACTGCAGGAAGGCCAGGATGCGAGCGTACTTGTTGTCTTTGGTCTCTGTGCGCTCCACTGTGGTCAGGTAGTGCACCAGGTTCTTCATGCACTCGTGGTAGCCGTAGTGGAAGTAGTTGGCGAACTCGCTCAGGAGCTCTCCTGCAGGTACAATTACAACATATTAATAGCAATTGAATTGATTGGTTAAAGCAGTTAGTTGCTAGATGCTCTAGGAGAACATTTCAAAATTATACAAGCCATCTGAGAAACCCCCTTTTTTCTAAGAGTGTATGGGTGTCAGAATAATGTTTGTATTGTCATGAGGCAAAAAATGTAGATGCCCTTCTGAACGATTTCATTGCCTAATATAAATCTATTTAAAAAACACAATTCCTAAACTTTTTAAAACCTTTTAAAAATATATATTAATACATTTTGTATTACTTTTGCCAGTAAATTCTGTTTACTTAATTGTGCTTTAAAAATATTGGCCAAAGTGATGCACATACTAGGGGTTTAAACCTCCATAGGATACGATTTTAATATTTCAGTACATTACGATACATTTCGATTCGATTTAGTATCCTCCAATCGATATCTGATAACTTTGTTCAGACTCTAAGCTTACTGGTAGTTAGCGACTGATGAAGACTTACAGAAGGACCATTTTAAAAGTATCCGAGTTACGGGCAAATCACCTTGTCAGCCTGTTAAATTATTTACACATTAGTTTAAATATTATTTTACACACTAGTTTTTTTTCTCCTTTTTCGATAATAATTGATTCATAATTGTTGCGTCAATTCATTTCTATTGTTGTCTTTGATACAAATTGTTGGGCATATTATAATTAAGACATGAATGTAATATTAGACTATAATTTTATTATACTGTATTATATTATATTATATATTTAATATATTGCATGAACAAGACAAAAATTTTGAATGCATATTAAGTAACTGATGTTCTTTTGGACTCATGTATCAGGCAGTGAGTAGCCAAGTATTAGAAGTATTTATAAGTGTTAGAAGAATGACTGTTTGGAATAATGGTAAGGAATCATTACATGTACATTTGCTATTATATTTTTTAAGAAATTTGAGCATCAACCAAGTCATTTGAGATCCCAAACTGAGCCCTACTAGTATGATGTAAGGAACCATTTGGGTCACAGTTGCCCTGGATGAAGCAAGAAATAAAGTACAGCTGAGAGATGGAGGGCATGAGGACGTGTCCAGTGACGAACCTTTTTCTCTCCCGCGGGGAAAGTCGGCTGAGTGCAGAGCGCGCAGGTATTGTACTGTCATCTCTAAAATCTCTGCCTTCTCCAGCTTCCCACAATTCTGTATGATAAGATAAGATAAGAGCTTGTTAAGGACATGGACAAGCAAAAATGTAGAAGTTTATTGTATACATAAAAACATGGACTCTATAAAAGTTAGATTCACGTTGATGCACATCACTGATATATTACAGATTTAGAGAATTTTCACTTCATATATTCATTCCATAAATTTAGCACTGGTAATTAAATATTTTCAAACTACTGAATACTTCCAGCATAGTTTCATACATTAATTGTAATAATTTAGTACACTCCTTCCCAGACAGATGGATAGATGATTAAAAAAAGAGTTACACACTAAACACAGCAAAGGATTTTTTCACCCAGAACTTTCTGTCCCAGTAATGTGCAGTGATTTTGCGGTACCTGTTTGGCCAGGGCCATGGGGACGGTTTTGCCGAGTTCATTCAGACAGCGGTTGATGCGATCCCTCCTCCTCTTCTCGATCACCTTGTGCGAGACGGGTGTTCTCTGCAGGAAAACAGTTAATGTAGTGAACAATACTGCAAACTCAAGTAGCTTGATTGTTCATCTTTTTTTTGGCGTAGCTAGGAGAAGCTACAGTAACAAACAGTAACGTGATACATTGCTGGATTGCTTGAAAAGCAAGACAAAAACAACAATTTATTCAGTGGTGTAATGTTTATTAAGTCAGTAATGAAGAGCTTTGTGTCATTTTGAGTTTCTTCATCACAAATTACCCTTCAATGTCGTTATTTCAGCTTACTGATTTCACTCCTATGTATTGATACTTAATAACATTTTCCAGTTTGCAAAAGCAGTTCTTATCACAGTAAAGCAATAACATGACTCTTTTAGTAATGTGTCAGTGTTATATTACTATTATTAAAGTACCACTGTCACATATAGCAGAACTCTTAATGTGTTTTGTGTATGTTATTTAACTAAATATCTAAAAGCGCTTGTTAATGAGCTTGTCTGTCTCTTCATGATATTAAATATTATATTTATAAATAGGTCTAAATGTGGCAACTGATTTAAAGAAGTTTGCTATTACCAGTGAGCCAACATTGAACCATTTCACACTCAACATACAGACCTAATGAGCTGCTTTTAAACTAAGATAACATTCATTTGTGCATACTTTCTCCTCATTATTGACGGCAGACGCAGATTTTCTCAAAAAGAGTGGAGGAGAAGAGATGAAAACAGTGATTTTGAAATCCAGATGGGTTAACATGTTCCCATTTCTGCTTTAAAATTCACGAATTAGTCTATATTTAAATATATTTATTGATCAAACGCGTTATGGATGAGCAGGACGCGTGCGCGTGCGTATGGTCTTTCCGGTCACGCGCCTTTCAAATACATTATTTTGTGCACATTTTCAAACACGTCCTGAAAAGTGTCAAGTCAATAAAAGCGTAATGCATTGAATTAAATAGCAAACACAGAGGACTGTATTTCATTTGTAAGCTCCATGCGCGCGCTGTTTCGGACACAAGCGCGCGGTTTGGGACGCGACCCATTTGGCGCAGTTTAACTCGCATCTAATAAGGACTTTATAAAAAAAACAGAAAGGTTGCTGGGAAAAAAAGTTTTTTTTAGATCTTCTTTGGCTGTCTTTCCAGCAGAACTCTTGTTCTTGGAACATGAATGGGTTTGAAAGAACCCTAAGAAGATCCATCATTAGTTCAGTAGTGATGTGCAACAAAATAGATTAGTGAAGCAAATCCACTTGGCTGGTTAGTTTGATTTGTTTGTTTGTTTGTTTGTTTGTTTGTTTTTTAAATAAATGTGCACAAAATGATCCTATATGTTTATATGTTTAAATGCCGTGCGCGCGCATCTGGAGCGCATCTTACCTTGCGGTCCTTCATCTTTGAAGCCATCATTTCTTGGGAAATGCAAATAAAAGCAGTTATTTAAAATTTCTGCCAGTGATCCAGAAAATGTGCTGAGCACTGCACTGTAGGTTCCTGTGAGAGCCTGAGACTGAGGTGTGTGTGTGTCTGTGTGTGTGTGAGTGCAGTCTCTTTATAAAGCGGATTGTGCGCATGCATGGCCTCCCAAATGATTCCTCAGGGATTAAGGCGAGAAAGCTCTGTTTTTTTGGTTAATGTGCTCGCTTATAGGATCAGTTAAAGTGAAAGAGAGAGAGAGGGGGGGAGAAAAACCTGAAACCGTGGGCTCGAGAGCCTGAGGAAAGGGGGGCAAGTGCTGTTTTGTTAATCCACGTGGCTGTCTCATGGACACGTGATTATCTGAAGGGACGTCATCCGAGAGCGCGCGGAGAGGAGGACCGCAGTCAGTGCGCGCGACTGAAACCCGCTTTCTGGTTGTCTTTCAATCGGGTTATAGGTCTGGGCTCGTGCACTGGATACCAGACTCCGTTTTTTAGTAAGAGCATTGCCGCGTGCGTGAGCACGTGAGCACTTAGTTGGTCCATGTTTCAATCGGAGCGCGCTTTTGGTGCCATCGTGTCCAAAATGGCGCCCTATTCCCTACTTCCTATTCCCTATTCCTTACTTCCTACTCTCTACAAAGTGGATTTTGGGAAACATCATTTAGACACTGATGTAAGATCTAATGCAATGCACACTCTCGGAACTAAAGGTACCATAGTGTGGTACCATGAATGAAATGTCTGGTGCATGTGGAGTACCTTTAATTTAAAAAGTAATAATAATAATAAAATAAAGCTTAAAAGGTGCATTAGTGGCCCTTAAGGACACATTATGTACCCTAAATTATTTCTAATGGTATAGATACATGCTAAAGATGTAAATAATGCACGCTTAGTGGTACCATCATCATCATCATCATCATCATCATCATCATTTACTGGTACCTTTATTTCTGACAGCGAGATTTCATGAGTGCGCGATGCTCCAAAACTGCTGAACTTGTAAATCGTGTATGGGGGAAAAAATATTGGCACCCCTTGTCCGAGTAACTGCACTTTCAGGAAAAAAGAGTACTGAACTGTAAACTAACCTTTCCATGTGATTGATGATGATGGTACCAGCAAGTGTGCATCTTTTGTACCTTTAGTGTGTACATGGTAATGTGATGTGTAGTCTACCTTTAAAAGTGATTTAAGGTACATAATTCTTGTATCTTTTTTTGACAGTACAAATGTGCTCTATATTCACAAAAGATGTGATGATGCCACAGGGAAAGAGGAGGTTAGTACCCTTTGAGTGTGTGTCATAAATAAAGGATTTGAACCCACTCTGTAGAGTTTAGAGGTTCTCCTGTGATGACAAGCTGAATGTTGTTAGATTGTACACTCTCAGAAAGAAAGAGTACTAGACTATACCTTTTGTTCCCTGGAGTTTTATCCTCCTAGAAAAGATGCACAAACCCTGCCTCTATCCCAGAGTCTATAAGACAGACTTCAGTACTCGGTGTTTCCTCGCGCACCACTGCAGTGCATTAGTGAGGATTTTCAGGAGAGCTTTGCTTTCTGAATATAACTTTAAAATGATTGAACACTTGCTAAACCCGCACAGTGAAGTGAACATGCTGTGGTTTGGACACTTGTTCCCTGTTTAACTTGTAATATCGCTGGTTGTCTCGACGCACGCGCGCGTTTAGGGACGCGAGCGCTTTTGGCGCAGTTTCCGCGGATTTTTTTTTTTTTTTAAAGCCTGTCTGCTGTCATTGAAGTAATTAAGCAAAGCCTATAATAGGCTGTTCCGCCGTGTTGGACAGTAGACGCTTTTTCTGATGCTGGAGTTGTCTCTGTGTCCTCCTCCTCCTCCTCCCTCCGCTGTGTTCACACGACTCGGTGACACGGAGATCTTTCACGCAAAGCGTGTGTTTTACACTCCCAAGCCTCGGCAGGTGTGTGCGGGGGAGCTCTTGGGCCTGGCATAGCCTCCAGACACACACACACCCACACACACACACACACACACATGCATGCACACACTCCGGGCACACCGCCTTTTTTGCGCCACAGTGATGATGATGATGGGTTTTTTTTCCACCCACCACCTCTGGACGGCTCAATTTGTATCCTATTATCCTATAAGAAAATGTCTATTGAGCGGAATGAATGGTTGCACTGGGTCTAAATTTTAATAAAAAGAAGAGAGCGAGAAAGAAGAAGAATGACGGAACGCAGCTGGCCCCCTGATCCTCCATCACCTGCGCGCCCCTATTCATTTGCCCTAATTTCGCTCAACTTAACCAACTTGGGAAGGACTCATTCGGGTATTGTTTGCCAAGGGTGAAGCTTTCTGATCGAATTAACACCATGTTTTGATCCGGTAAATGTCATTAGAAAGAAAAAAGAGAAGAGAGAGAGAGAGAGAGAAAAAAAACAACAGTCGCGTCCAGAAGGGGGTCTTTGGCTACAACGCGCAAAAGCGCACAAAAGGACTTCTTTTTGTGTGTGTGTGTGTCTCCGTGTCCCCATGTTGCCCAAGTTCGTGTCCGACAAAGGGCATTATTTTATACTTGAATACATTTCATACAACAATCGGCTGTTTGTTTTTCTCCAGCCATATTTTCACACCGGGGTTAAACAACGGGGGTTTATTGTGCTCGCCGCACCGCGCGCCCTCCAAAGCGCGTTTCTGCGCGTCTGCTGCTGATTTAATCTCCCAAACACTGAGCTGGTGTGTTCTGTGTGTTTAAAAAATATATCACACCGTTTCTGTCTACGAACCATTAAAGAGGGGGATGGTGTAAAAGAAGAAATAAAAGATGTTTAAAAGAATAAAAGCTCTTTGGATAGCCTATCTGCCCCGCTGGAGAGAGAGAGAGAGAGAGAGAGAGAGAGAGAGAAAGGCACCAGTGAAGTAGACTAAAAGCAGAAAATCCCATTAGTTTGATTGTTGGATTATTTTCCAGCACAGAACGTACACACTCATAAACATTCACTGTTCCGAGGTGCTAAACTTTTGCGCTGGTTTTGAATCTTGCTGGAGTTTTGGATGCAGTGCGTCTGAACCGCAAAACCCAAAGCACAACGCACAAACATTTACATCAATCTTCTTCATACTTCCTTAGATAGTCTTGTTAATACATTTCAAATTTCGATATATAGCTTGAGACTGAGATTACAAATGCATAATTATTGCATTAAACAATATTCAGTGTTTAAAAATCTTCAAATTTGTCTTTTTTTAATGCGTCTTTGAGTTCAGCAATTCATCTGGAGCCCATTTTCTCCTTCTGTACAATTAATAAAAAAATAATGCTCGCTCTATAATTCATACACAACTACAGTTTAATAAATGTGGGTTTTAAAGATTTGCAGAATCTTGGGATTTTTTTTCTTTTGGTTTGTGACTGTAACATGTCCAACAGACACGCACAGTTTGTTTCTTATTTACACCTAATGATTAGGATGATTAGTTATTTAGTCTGTTATTACTTTTTATTACTAAAACATTTAACCTGTAATTTGTGAATAATGATTAGTTTCAGATCTTATGGTTATATGGTGTGTTTTTAAGTCCATTCATTTCATCCCCAGATTTTAATTCCACTCAAACCCTGTGCACATTGTACGCTTGATCAGTGCTTGCTGTGTGATTAATTCACAAATAATTAGCACAAAGTAATGTAAATGCATCTCATGGAGAAATTTGCATGACATAATGAACGTGAGTCACGTTTTCGAGCAAAAAAACGCAGTGCGTAAAAACACACACCAGCTGCGTGCAAGCCAGTGCAGTGGAGTCCAGCTGCAGGGTTTACTTTATTTCTTTATTATTTTAGTATAGTTGATTTTATTTTATTTTAGTTTAGTTTAAGTATCTGCTGAGACAGTCAGGGTCCAAAACTCATATGCACAATGTGTGTAAATGGTCTAAGTGTATTAGTTGTTAGTTATTATTTTGTGGTGATGTCAGGGACAGCTGTAAGACTTAGGGCTGTTTATTATGCTGTAAATATGTCTCTAGCATAATAACTAAAGTAAAATCAAATGATTTGTGACATTTTATTTTCTCTGCTCTTCTAAAAATCAATCACTGTGTAAGATTCACATAATTCTGAAGCATCTGTACTCATGTACTACTTCATGGTTCTTCACAAAGTCTAAACATGCATGAGTATACATACTATACAGTAGCTTTAAAAAAAGCTTGCATGCACAGCACATCTCTGACTTCACTGCTTGCTTCACTACGCTCAGTATTATATAACACACAGACATGTTCCTCCACACACTGTGCATTAAATTATAATAATTTACTATTAAAAGTACAAAAAACCTCGAATGAAATGATGATGATGGTGATGATGATGATGATGATGATGATGATGGTGATGATGATGATGATGATGATGATTATGATGGTGGTGATGGTGATGATGATGATGATGATGATGATTATGATGGTGGTGATGATGATTATGATGGTGATGATGATGATGATGATGATGATTATGATGGTGGTGATGGTGATGATTATGATGGTGGTGATGATGATGGTGATGATGGTGATGATGATGATGATGATGATGGTGATGATGATGATGATGATGATGATGATGATGATGATGATGATGGTGATGATGATGATGATGATGATGATGATGATGATGATGGTGATGATGATGGTGATGATGATGATGATGATGATGATGATG
>CM040481.1:13975994-13983494 GCA_022758105.1 Pangasianodon gigas
TGATGATGATGATGATGATGATGATGGTGATTATGATGGTGATGATGGTGATGATGATGATGAAACTTTTATTACAGTTTTATTATTTACAGTTTGTTTCTCCTAAAACAAGATGAAAAGTTTTTAATTCGAAAACAAATTTGAAAATTACAACATTTGCAAAATGAGATTAAAAGCATCATCACTGCACTAGTGATATTTACTAGTGATAAATTATAAATCTAATTTAGTTCATTTAGCTCTAATATTAAAGTATTAGCGCCTCAGTGACTAGCAACAACAATAACTTAAAATTGTAATGCTGTTGATAAAATTATAATATAATAAGAATAATATATATATAGTATATAATATATAATATATAATAATATATATTGATATGTAATATTAACGGTTGTTTTTCATCATGTAAGACACAGGGCACGTCCTGCTCCCCCCCATTTTTTTCCTCAGTGGAATGATCCGTTTCCATGGTGTTTTTCAAGCGCCAATCAGAACGCGAGATCTGCATCAAACAGAATTCGAATTCTGACCAGTGAGTTAGCATGTAGCACAGAACGAGTTGTGCTTCTCTGTGGAGATTTTAATGCTTAAATTACTCATATTTTCCTTCCTTAAATTAGCTCTATAGGTTTATTTGTTTACCTGTTAGTCAAGTCTATTTTACTTGTTAGCTTTATACCTTCTTTTGGCGTATATTTTAGTGCAGTTGAGTGTTTTAAAGGTGGTTTTTAATGTTAGAGCGCCCCCGTGTGGAGAACAACAGCCTCAGCACCAAACGCCTTAAACTCGGTCATAACTTTTTTAACGACATGAAACTCACTCATTTTGATTTATTAATCATTTCCAGGAGCATTTTGGGATTTTTAAAAATATCTGATAGGCATTTTTATTTATATATTTTACACATGTATGTATATATTAAACCATAGTAGGTATGTTCATAAATAGAATTAATCAATAGAATTACAGCAATGACAGAAAGAAATAAATATAAAATAAAAAATAAATAAATAAATAAAAAGTGACATAAAATTATTATCCAACAATCAGCTATATAAATTAAATATCAATATGCAGTAAATATATCCCAAAATAATGAAATCATTCAAAATAAATCATTTAAGAAATGATTAAACACCTAAACAAATTAAATACAGTCTAAAAACAAAAACAGTGTGTGTGTGTGTGTATTGTATAGTAAAGTATAGTATATATACTAAAGTATAGTATATATAGTAAGTTAAATGATTAATTAATTATAAAATAATACATAAAGTACCCCAGATGATCATTTTATTATAATTGAATTAACCCTGAAGTAAATTAAACGTTAAAAGAAAAAAAAAATCTTGTCTGATCGATATTGTATTCATATAATATTTTCTGCTGTACATGTGTGTGAATTTTCAGATGGGAAAACGGCTGACGGTTCGTGTGGAACCATGAGGCAGTGTCTCGGCCCGGGCCAGGTGAGGGCTCAGACGATCCTTTGACATGTAGAACAGGCTTATTTGATCAAAATATACTGGTTCCAGTGTAGGTTTTGGGGATTATGCACAGCGGGCCTTCATGTGAGACACAGTGACCCGTGGTGACCTCGGGGCCCAAGCACTTTGAGTCTGTCTCACATAAAGAGTGCTGTATTGTGTCCATAACAGCTTTCTATCTCCTGTATAAACACGCAATCACCTCTGATTTCCAGTGAAGCCACTATACTGAACTTCTGTGTGTTTATTTACACAGAAACTGACATTACACACTACAATTCCTCATGTAGCACTGCAGCCGGAGCTGGGTATGTTATCAGCTCTACAGCAGAAAAAGAGAAAGAAACTGAGTTTTACACAAAACTTATAAAACTTATATAAACCAAAGTTAATCTGCATCAAACACTAACTTCTTGTAGCTTCTCTCTCTCTCTCTCTCTCTCTCTCTCTCTCTCTCTGTGTATATACTTTAAATCTAAATTTGCCTCAAATGAAAGGTATTTTAAAAAATAAATAAATTTAAAAAGTAATCAACTACTACTTAATTTCAGAGACAGTTTCAACGTGCTGTGGTTTTAATCCAGTAGAGCTTGAAAATGACAGCTTTTTTTTAACATAAGAAATATATATACAAATAAAAAATAAATTCACAAGTCATGAGTTATAATCACAGAAAATTCATAAATTAATTGTTAATATGTCCATAACAATCTGAGGAAGCACATGATTGAAGTAAATTCCTATGCAGTGAAATGTGCATAGATGCTACAGCTTTTCTATATTTCTAAATTCAGAGAAGAAAGAAATTGTTTGTCTGTTTAATATTTTTTGCTAGGTACTTTCCCCCCCCCCCTATATTATGTTATTTTTTTCTATATTATGTGAGAATGTGACTGATGAAAGGTTGAGAGATTTCACTAGGCGGTTGTAAACGCTGTGTTTGTCCACTAGAGGGCGCCATTACACCAATTCATCCTTTTTCAAACCATAAATCATAAATCCTATCAGATAAACATTTAAAACAGAGCAAAATTTACATAGGATAATTATCTTTTTTTTAATCATTCAGAAATAAAAAGTAGGTTAATGATTTTGTTCTTGTGCCTTATTATTAATATTAAAAATATATTTTATAACCTAATACTAGCTTACTATATATATATATATATATATATATATATATATATATATATATATATATATATATATATTAACAGAACATATTTAAAAGAAAATCCTAAATGTAATACTTGCACTATTTTAAAAAAATAATTAAGCAAAAAGATTCGATTCAACTAATTAACTAACTAATTAATTAAGCAAAAAGATTCGATTCAGCTTGGATTATCACTTATTTCTTAGCCATAAAAAGTTGTAATAAAGCCCAAGGTTGTAATAAAGTCCTTTTTTTAATCTCTTGAATGTGCGTTATTGTATGGTACAATATTTGTAATTAGCACTCTGAGTAGTGAATCAAAAGAATCGAGACTCTGAACGTTCAATTCATTCAAATTCAGTTCAAAAGAATCGACTCAGTAAAGTGAACCGCTAGCGGTTTGCAACGCATGCAGGAGAGAAGTCCAATCAGCGGGCCGCTCGTGAGTATGAATTAGCGTACTAGCCAATCACAGAGGAGGAGGCGGGGCTTGTGTGTGAATGGGCGTGTCAGGGGAATAAACAGCAGCACCGTGTGTCTCTGGATGGCGGCGGCGTTCATGTGAAACTCACGCGCTTCAGGTTTGTTCAGCTTTTTTATATTATATTTTTTATATATATTATATTTATATGTTTTTTTATATTCAGAAACACAAACTGGGTCGGAGAGCTGCATGTTAGCGACGTGTAAGGAGGTCGTTTGATAATTTGTTGAAGCTTTAAAGGGAAATTGGTTGCTTGCTTAATGTTACAATTGCATACATTTACTGTTGTTATACTCTGGACTTATATTTCCGTTTTATACTGTCCTACATGTGTTTGTTTTTTTATATTTGTAGCTATTACCTGAACTGAGGAAATTTCAGGAAAGGAGCATTTCATCATTCACCACTTGTTAACACACTCTCTGGGGTTGCACCATCATGGGTGCATCCTTAGTACCTTTATCATGTGTGTTTCAACTGAAAACATGAATATAGTCTATCATTAAAGTAATTAAAGCTACATAATTGAACCTAGAGGTGCACCACATGTAGCTTCCCAGGTGAAAGATGCGAACTACAGGTACAAAGGAAGATGCAGTCTTGATTGCACTATCAGAGCGACAAGGAAATTTATTAATATCTTTATCAGGTAGATAAATAAATCTGAGGTACCGGTTTGGAAATCTTAAGATAAAGGCATGTGCATGAGATGAAGGTCTGTGTGATCCAGAGATGTAACAAAACCAGGGAAGGTGGAGGTCATTTCAGCAGTCCTGACCCTGGGGCACAGTGTCTCAACCCTAGGTCCTGGGGTACGCCATGTCCTGCACATTTTGCTAATTAACAGCACTTTCTCAGTCGACGTGGGTTAAAGCAGGGAAAACGCTACACTGCGCAGTACAGGGGGAACTACAGGACCAGGGCACCAGGGAATAACAGTTAGCCAGGTCCTGCAGCCGTGTGCAGTTACCTGGACCCTCTGGGCTTGTGTGATCTTCAGCTTTGTTTGGAAACACAGCTATTGTTTTTGGAAAAGCAAGTCATGTTAAAGTGCAATAATTGAACGTTTTGTTGGCTCTAAACATCCTCCAGTCTGTGGGATGGAAAAGGCCACGACAGCAGCTGCTGCCTCGAATTGGACCCGGGTGGAAAATTCAGATTACATAAGGCGAAGCAGATGCGAAACGACTCAATAACTGTGAGTGTGTGGGAAATGTATCACACTCAATCAGAGCACAAAATCCAGCTCGAGCTTCACCATGTGCAACATGATCATGTGAAGAAGAATGTTTCGCCCTTGTGGGACATTTTTGGGAAGCTGAACATTTCTGATAATCGATAACGCTCCCCATAATACGACAGCTAATAAACGGTGAGGGTGAAGGATAGTACAGCTTCCTCCGGGACACGTGAAGCCAGCCAATGCATCTTTTTGAACTGCTGCTCATTCTTCATCACAGGACAGCGTAGCACACTCGGAGGAAAGCGGTATCGGGAGGAGATAGGGCGAACAGCATTGTAGTAGCGCAAGTCATGAGCTTAATCTCAGAGTCAATCACAAGCACTAACTAGAGCTGAATTCTTGTGTTTGTGACCGTAAGTAAAGTGTAATTTTAGCCATACAGTGTGTTTTCTTAGTAATTTTGCAACACATGTAAGGAAAATGTTCATATTTTGGAGAATTTTGCCTCATTTCTATCATCACTGTGCCTTTACATTGTTTGGATAAATGAGTCCACAGTGTCACGCTAGCACAGGTCAGTGATTTGCCAGTAGACACTGAGCAGACGTGACACTAAGACTGCTCAAAACTGCCCAAATGTATAAAGGGTCAAATATGCTGGTGGTAAGTCATGCTTTCAGATGAACAGACACACACGGTGGTGTGTTACCTCAAACAAAAGTGCTTTTGCACAGAAGAAGAGTCCTCACTGAGCTTTACTTCCCCTTCTATGCTGCAGGAAGTAGATTATAAGATCTCAAATCTGTGTTGAATGTTATAACCAGATGCACTCAGGAATGTCTAAGTGGTTTGAGGTTTGGGACAAAGGTTTGGGAGTGGATGAAATGCAGCTGATGCTTAAGAATCAAAATGTGTGCATTTGTGTCAAGCTGCTCATGAAGTACTGAAATAGGTTCTATGTGATCTTCAGGATCCCGCATTATTGACATTACATTGACTTTACCTGAAAAACAGGAAGAAGGATACTAAGCGCAGTAGATATTATATTAAAAGAATACTTTTGCAGAAAAAAAAAAAAAAAAATTTACCCAAGTGCAGTTGATTAGCCAAGACTTATTTGGGGTTTAAGGTTTTCTTCTTTAGTTTTGCACTGGAGAAATGTAGGTAACAAGTAAACAAGTAACATGGAAGTCTGTGTAACCCAAAAGCTTTCTGTAAATATCTACCTCAAACCACATCATCTTTTGATAAAATTATGGAAGCGGCCATCTTGGACAACCAGAATAACTTCTTTCTTTAGCAAAAATTGGTTTTACTGCCTGCAGGATTGATTGTACCTGCTGCTTTTACAAAAGTATCTAATTTAAGTAAAAAATTAGATAATATTATTGAGCCATATGAAAACATTTGGTGAAATAAACAACCAAAACGTTTTAGCTACATTAGCTAGTGTAAAAAAAAAAAAAAACCAGGCCCCAAATATGCCGTAGCTGATAGGACTTTTGCCAAACCATTGTTAACCACTAGTTTTTATGAATTGTTATTCGTAAAATCGTTATCCACTTAATTTTGAAGTCAGGTTTTGCTTTGAGTATTGTAAGATTGTAAGCAATGCCAATGCAAAAAGGTTGACATTTATGATTATGGACATGGTTGGTTGGATATACCACTGAATGTGATGTTGATGAGAATCTCATCCAGCACAGGTCCCCAGAAACATCTCCCCACCAAACACTGGAGCTCCTGATGATGGACTTCGGAGCAGAACTGATCAGGACAGTCTGAGTGGCAGCACCATTAATCAGATTAGCCACATCTGTCTGCAGCTTTCACACAATCCGAATCGTCTGCAGTGCATGCTATTTCAGTCAAATGTTAGTGCACCGAGTCTATGTTCAGTCTTAATCCATAAAAGCCTCATTAAAAAAATGCAATATTAATTCAGTATATAGTGCAAGGGGCATATTGTTGTTTACACCTTGTATTAACAGTTTGTACTTGGATAACGAGTGTCATGAAGATGACCCAAGGTGTTTCAGTACTGAAGACTAACATGTTGTCTTGCTTATGAAATGAGTTAAAAGTGTGATGTTAATCACAGTAAAATTATTTTTGAAGTGCTAGCTGGACATTTGCGTGTACATGCGTGTTGTATGAGCTCATGGATGTCACATCTGCAGTGCCAGATGCACAGAGGAATGTCTGGAATTTGGGTAGAGTAGCTGTTTGAGGTTTGGCTGCCCTTTTTGCTCTTTCTCTCCTTTTAGCCCAGACTTTTTTCCTCTTTTACAGCAAGTCCTGGCAAGATCTAAATCTTGATCAAGATCCTGCCAAGACATTTTCCATTTCGTAGCATTAGTTAGAGTAGAGTAAGAACACAAAATGAGGTCATAAGTTGTTACTGATGAGGGTATGGACTAAGGAAGGCTATGTAAGAGCTGATGTATAACTTGAGGTGAAAAAGAAACAGTAACTCCAGCCCAGTAGTTTGGTTGTTTTTTTTTTTTTTTTAAGCTCATATTTTACCCATTTGTTTATCTTCTTAACGCATATTTGCATTTTGTACTTCTTACCTCAATACCACGACTGAGGTGAGACCCTTGAGCAAGGCACCGAACCCCAACTGCTCCCCGGGCGCTGCGGCAAAAAAGGCTGCCCACTGCTCCGGGTGTGTGTTCACGGTGTGTGTGTGTTCACTACTGTGTGTGTGCACTTGGATGGGTTAAATGCAGAGCACAAATTCTGAGTATGGGTCACCATACTTGGCTACACATCACTTCACTTCACTTAATTACATATTTACATTAGAAGAGAATGACAAACATCAGAACTGTCAGTCACTGGAGATGATGAAGCCGCACACACACACACACACACACACACACACACACACACAATTTAGTAGTAATTTTTTCTCTTTTTTTTCCATTTTATCCTATTTGTTTTTTTTTTTCTAGCCCATACAGTTTTTATACATGTTGCTCATTTTAGTTATCTTTTTATCCCAGATTTACCTGGTCATCTTTTTACCCATTGTATTTGTCTTTTTAGCTGACTATTATACACTTCCATTTCAGTCATCATTACCGACCTTACTAACCTGCTTTACCCATCTACTAGTTGTGTAAAACAAAATTTTGATAGAATGAACAAAGTCTTTGACCAAGGGAAAATGAATGAAACATAG
>CM040481.1:13988494-14027032 GCA_022758105.1 Pangasianodon gigas
CTCTTCCCACTTTTAATTTGCTAGAATGACCTGAACATTGATTCTTATGATAATTGAAAGGGAAGGAGATGCACTCAGCCTGCTCGGTTACCATAGCAACAGCCTTGGTAACTACCAGTCTGAGTTTACAAGAAACAGACAAAGCCTCAGGCCATCATTCTTCACTGTCTGTGTCTTTATCTTTTTCTCTCTATTTGTGACTCTTCATCTTTTTTTTCTGTCTACCTTTCTTTGTCTGTCTTACTTCGTCTCTACACTACTTTTTCCCTGCATCACTTACTCTATATCACTATTTATAATCTGGACATGGTTCAGGAATACCATTAAGCCAAATCCCTGTTAGAGAGGGATTAGTACAAGTTGAGGCTTGGCTTTTTCTGCTTAAGTGTGAAGTGAAGAAATGGGTCTTCAGTCTTTGTATGAAGACAGCCAGGGGGATGTTCATTTCACCTTCAGGTGCCGGGACAAAACAAAAGTCTTGATGCATGCCTTACATGTGTCTTAAGCGATAGCATTTCAAGTTGAGCCATGCTCGTAGCTCGAAGGGAATGTGGTACAGAGTGGGGTTTAAATCCTAGCAAGAATAAGATGCTGTATATTCCTGGAGATGTATCTCCATGTCAGTATCTGTTAACGCTTTTATTTTACTGGAATGAGTTTTCAGGTAGTTGGTGCTGCAAGAAGCTATACACTTCCCTTAATTGTTATTACTGTTAGCCCTGTCCCTGTAACTCCAGTTCAAAACAAAGATGCGAACTTCAGTCGTTAAACATGTCTTAGCAACACGACTACATTTGGGATGTTTTCCAGAGCGAGGAATACGTTCGCCGTTCCATCCTCCTGGACAGCGACAGGTTGATGACGCACTTCTATGATGATGCACGCACCATGTACGAGGTGTTTCTGCGTGGAATCAGAGTGTCCAGTAAGTGTCCTAAATAGACACCACTTTTTTTGTACTTTTTTTTTACAAAGCAGATCTTCTGTGTTTTATCAGTTGAAGCGTTGATGTTAAGCGTTGTTTCTGTTTGTCCTGCTCAGATAACGGCCCTTGTTTAGGATCGAGAAAACCTAAGCAGCCATATGAATGGCTTTCGTACAAAGAGGTAAGATGTCGTCGGTTAATACTGAATTAACAGTACCAGTGTTTAGGCATGTAACAACAGGAGATTTAAGCAATGACATTAGGCCATTTTAGAACATCCTGTAACTGATTGGACCATGCTTCCCATTCCCAACATCCCTGTAACCAGCCAGACCACAGTTCCCACACCTGATGACACTGTAACTAATCGGACTATGAACTGTACCCAGTGGTAGTGTGATCAATCGGCCCACCTCAAGAACTGCCCACCAACATCCCTCTCCCATATAAACGCCATCTTGTAATTTGAGTACAGTACTTGCCCTCCTACATTGAGGTAACAAATGAATTTGATACTAGCATAATATATTTCTGGCGTAGTGGTTAGCGCATTTGCCTCGACCCTCCAGGGTTGGGGGTTCAAATCCTGCCTCCTCCCTGTGTGTGCGGAGTTTGCATGTTCTCCCCGTGCTTTGGGGGGTTCCCTCCGGGTAGTCCGGTCTCCTCCCCCAGTCCAAAGACGTGTTATAGGCTGATTGGCATTTCCAGAGTATCCGTAGGGTGTGAATGGATATGTTATTGTGCCCTGCAATGGTTTAACACCCCATCCAGGGTGTCCCCCGTCTTGTGCCTCGAGTTTCCTGGGATAGGCTCCAGGCTCCCCTGCAACCCTGTGTTGGATAAGCAGTATGAAGGATGGATGGACTATGATATTTTTCCATATAACTCATCTCTATTATAAAATTGTATTAATGTTGAAGTGTTATTTAGAATAATGTGTGTGCGTGTAGGTTGCAGACAGGGCCGAGATGATTGGCTCAGCTTTGCTCCACAGAGGTCACAGTAAAGCAGGAGACAAATACATCGGTATCTTCTCCCAGAACAGACCTGAGGTACACAGTGGCGTATATTTATTTGCTCACACAAGCATGAAGTTGTCAATATTACAATATCTCTAAGTATCTATACTAACAGTATTGTGCAGGTTGACTTTTGGGATGTACAGTCCCCTCTGAAAGTATTGGAACGTCAAGGCCAATTCTTTGTTTTTTTTTTTGCTCTAAACTGAAGACCTTTGGGTTTGAGATCAAAAGATGAATTTGAGATGATCGATCAGAATTTCAGCTTTCATTTCCTGATATTTACATCTAGACGTGTTAAACAACTTAGAACATGGCACTTTTGGTGGAAGACCACCCAATTTTTAGGTGAGCAAAAGTATTGGAACAGATATTCTTAATGTAAATAACACTTAATATTTGGTTATATATCCCTTGCTTGCAATAACTGCATCAAGCCGGTGAACCACTGACATCACCAAACTGCTGCATTTTTCATTTGTGATGCTTTTCCAGGATTCTTTCAGTTGTTGTTTGTTTTGCGGGGTTTCTCTTTTCAGTCTCCTCTTCAGGAGGTGAAATGCTGCTCATTTGGGTTAAGCTCTGGTGATTGACTTGGCCAGTCTAAAACCTTCCACTTTTCCCCCTGATGAAGTCCTTTGTTGTGTGGCAGTGTGTTGTGGATCGTTGTCTTGCTGCATGATGAAGTTCCTCTCAATTAGATTGGATGCATTTCTCTGTAAATTGGCAGACAGAATGTTTCTGTAGACTTCTGAATTCATTCTGCTGCTACCATCATGAGTTCCATCATCAATAAACATTAATGAGCCTGTTCCAGAAGCAGCCATGCAAGCCCAAGCCATGACACTACCTCCACCATGCTTGAATGATGAGCTTATCTGTTCTTCTTGGAGAATTCCTATCTGGCTTTCCGGTTCTTACTGCTGATGAGTGGTTTGCATCTTGTGGTATGGCCTCTATGTGTCCGCTCTCATAGTCTTCTTCAAATGGTGGATTGTGATGCCTTCACCCCTGCTCTGTGGATGAAGTCCCTTGCTGATGTCACAGACTGTTGTTTTTGGGTTTTTCTTTACAGCTCTCACGTTTTGGTCATCAACTACTGTTGTTGTAAACGATTGTTTAAACAATCATTCTAACCGGGCACACCTGGACAACAAGACACACCTGTCAGTCACATATTCTGATATTCTTGATCGCTTGAAAAATGGGTGGGTTTAAACAAAAGGTGCCATGTTCAAAGTTGTTTAATACATCTATGTGAAACGAAAGCTGAAATTCTGATCTATTGTCTCATATTCATCTTTTGATCTTTTCATCCTGAATCCTTTCATGCGAAATATCTTCAGTGTATAGCAAAAACAAAAGACTTGGCCTTGCCGTTCCAGTACTTTCAGAGTGGACTGTGTCATGTTTCTGATTATTGGCTCTGTGGTCACAGTGGACTATATCTGAGCTGGCCTGCTACACGTACTCACTGGTGGCTGTTCCACTGTATGACACACTGGGCACCGAGTCCATCAGCTACATCATAGACAAAGGTAAGAACACACACACACACACACCGCATCAAGTTCAACAAGGCATGGTCATTTTTGCTGTTTTGGTTTGAGTTAAAAGCATGTAGCAGACCTGCAGCAGTGACAGTTTTCAGCCTCGTCTGCATAGTCAGAATAATAAAGATAATAATAATAATAAAAAACATTTGTTAACTTGTAGAAACTCAGGTTTCTTCTGAACAGATGTCATGTGTCATGTAATTAGTTTTGGTGTCTGTCTGTCTTCCTCCTAATCTCTCTCTCTAGCTGAGATCTCGACGGTGATCTGTGACGTGGTGGAGAAGGTGTGCACAGTGCTGGAGTGTGTGTCGGGTCGAGAGCACAGCGTCAAGACCATTGTACTGATGGAGGAGAAGAACAGTGAGCTCAATACACGAGCAGAAAAGGAGGGCATCCAGATTATCAGCCTGAGGGAACTGGAGGTTAACACACACACACACACACACGTGCATGCATTTATACATGCATTAATACAGCCACATGCACACACCTTATTGTGTTGCCCCCATACACACACATACATATGCACATGCACACACAGACACACACGTGTACTTTACTTTAAATTTTAATTGTAAAAAATTTATTTTTAGTCTTCATTTGGTTTTTAGCATAGAGTATATGTTATTTGTTTATGAAATTGTTTTTTTCTATAGTTGTAATTTTTTGTACACATACACAAATTATATACCTACACATAACTACACTACCTTCTGCACTTCTCCATACCAGCATGTTGCTTTTTAAATATATTTTTCACCCAACTGTTATCAGGTTTGCTTACTCTCTCTCTCTCACACACACACACACACACACACACACGACACACACTTTAGAAGCTGAACTGAATGTGTTTCTTGCAGGCTCTCGGCAAAGCCTATCACAGACGCCCTGTGGTAAGCAGAATAATTTAAAAAAAATTTTTTTTACTCGATTTCAAACAGAATGTAGTAACTCCAGATGGATAATAACTTGGATTGAGCTGGTGTAAACTGCTGTGTGTTGCTTTACTTTATGGATTTTCTTGTTTGATCTACTGTAGCCTCCTTCACCTGAAGACCTTGCGCTGATCTGCTTCACCAGCGGAACTACAGGTGTGTGTGTGTGTGTGTGTGTGTGTGTGTGTGTGTGTGTGTGTGTGAAAGAGAGCGAGAGTGAATATGCTTCACTGTTATCACAGACTAGTACTGTTAGGTTGGAAACTCTCTTCTGTTGTTTTTTTTCCTCCATCAGGGAATCCGAAGGGCGCGATGCTCACACACGGCAACGTCATCTCCAACTGCGCCGCCTTCATCCGCATCACCCAGGTAAAGCTGATCTTTTCTGATGCAGAGTTCGCACCAGGACACACGGTTTAAAGCCACTGGGAATTCATTAGCATATTTTAACACTTCGAACCTGATGAATAAAACAGTAATGTGTAGGCATTTTTCACACTTCATCTTTCTGGTTTCATAATTCTGTAACCATTTCATGCTCAGATATGAACACATTCCTCTTAGAAGAAATTCATTCGTTCAGCGTGGATTTGTTTTGCGACAAACTATTAGCACAAGACATCAGTGTTTAGACTAGTCTTCACTTCAGTTCAGTTTTAAGCGCCGGGGGCCGAGTGAATTGCACTCTGGTTGCAAAAAAATATCAAGTACATCTTTAATATAGTGTTATTTATTTTATATTTGTGTGTCATAATGAGAAATATAAGATAATAAGATTATTTCTACACATAATTACTTTCATGTATTTATTTATACATGCAAATAAAATGATCTTTCATCCTTCATGATAAAGAGCTTTTCAAGATTTTAAGCATGAAATTAATAAAAAATTGTAGAAATTGGCTTAATTTTATACCTGTTTTATTATAATCTTTTTTTTATGACAGGAAGTCCTTTTATTTCTCTTCTGCTGCAGTAATTTGTCAACGATTACATTTTAAAAAATTAATTTATTAAGAATGTCACATTGTACAATTTATATGTTTATAGTTACAGTTAATGTGCAGCGTCTGCAAGAGTGGTTAGTTCCTGTTCCCGCTTACGCTGTAGCAGCTATAAACAGTCGTTTTCTCACCAGCCGCTCTTGTGTCTCTCTCTTGAAGAAAAAAAAAAAACACAATGCAGTTTGTTACTTGTTAGTGAGATTAGCCTCATAGCTTCAGTGCAGAACTAAAGAAGCAAACCTCAGACAACAAACATGATTACATCTGGTGAAAGCTGTGTACATTGTTGTACATTTCTGTGTGCTATTTTTGTCTTTCTTTATGTTGGTTTTTCTTGTCTCTTTTCTTGAATGTCTTATTTCCTCTTTCATTGTCTATCTACTTCCTTTCCTGCTCTGTGTGTGTGCGCGTGTGTGTGTGCGCGCGTGTGTGTGCGCGTGTGTGCGCGCGCGTGTGTGTAGGGAAAGATAAGGCTGAATCGTCATGACATTATCATCTCCTTCTTGCCTCTTGCTCACATGTTTGAGAGAGTGGTGGAGGTACAGTGTGATTTATCCTGCATGTGTGTGTGTGTGTGTTTTACAGATACACTGCATGCTCAACCACACCGATATCCACGTATCTTACCTTCCCCTCGCTCACATGTTCGAGAGGGTGGTAGAGGTACGTATATAATTGCGAGTCCTAGATTGGGAAAATGTGCTCTAATGCACCTGATTCAACACACGCAGGTCTGATACACAGTGAACTGAATCAGGTTTGTGAAATGGAGGGAAAAAGCTAAACTATTCCTGTATAACGGAACATACAGCATGCCATTAAACAGACGTCAGGGAAAAAGCTAGGAAATCTGGACCCTGAGCATAAACTAGCTAATGGCTGTAGCACCTTTTATACGGATGATGAAAAGGCACAGTGTCAGCAAAAACAATGCAGAAATGTTGGGAATATCAACATTTTCCTCAGTTGCATCGGTTTATCACTAATAAACCGTTTCATATGCCAAAATTACATTATTAATTAGAGATAACATTTTTGGAAAACATTGCAATACCTGCTTACAGAAGCTAACAATTACTTGGCGAATATCTTTATGGCCAAAGATAAAGGCTTTATGGCCAAGATGACATTTCTAATACGCTTAGCATTTCCCACTAATCAAACTTCTGTTGTTTATACCATGAAACATCAAGGTTATGTTTCATGAACTCAGGCAACAGCTGGCTAGCACCTGGCTGATAGATTTCTTTTATATGGATAATTAAAAGTTACAAAGAGAGTGAAAACAATACAGAAATGTCTTGAATATCAACATCTTCCTTATATGTGATGGTACATTACTAAGAAAAGGTTCTGCATTTCTCTGTGAATTTAAATTTCTGGCCTTTTTATTTGTTTATTAATTTTTTTGTCATAACTGCTACAGTAGTGCTTTGTTTAATAACAGATATAATATGAATGTGAATACATTTGACTGCTTGCATATTTGTGCAGTTACACACAGCTACTGCTGAGAATGCTCTTCAGTCGCTATACTAAATATTCTGCGCATGATTTTTAAATAAAATTTTGATTTTAGAGTGTGATCCTGGTGCACGGAGCGAGGATCGGTTACTTTCAGGGTGACATCCGTATGCTGATGGACGATCTGAAGACTCTCAAACCCACCGTGTTCCCCGTCGTACCCCGACTCCTCAACCGCATGTTCGACAAGGTGAGGACACGCAATCTGATAGACAAGTGTGTAACCACTGACTTTGTGCACTCACTTGGTGATTGTCGATGTGATTGCTCTGCGTGCGACCTACCACGGAAGTGGGAAGTCAAATGCTGTGCATTCGAGCTACAAAGTGAGAACCATGGATGCCTCCATGTTTGCCTTTTGCTAGCAAGAAGCTAGCCAGCTACCTGTGATGAGTGATGTATATTTCCTCCTCAAAACAGTGGACTGTAGAGTCAGTATTAGACTTAACAGGTGAATATGTTTGCATGTTGGCTGATCTGGAGCAAATGCTTGTGTATGCATAGAATAACTCATTTAAAGGTAAGAAATGCTACTGTGGTTACTGCTGATGCTGTGAGCAGCCATTTTGATTTGATGTCACTTGCTGAAGTCAGATTTGAGGAGACCGGCTCTGAGAATGAATTTTGCTCCTAGTTTTTCCTGGTCCAGTAGTTTTTCCTAGTAGTTTATACTGAAATGCAGCATTTCAGTATAAACTACCATTTAGTAAGCTATTTTTGTGCAATGCATTTTAAGCCTCTGTGTTGTAGTATTATTATTATTATTATTATTATTATTATTATTAATTTTTTTTTTTAGCAAATCTGTCAAAACATGTCATGGCTTCCTTCTCTATAAACAAAGTAACTTTTATTACTTTTAATTAAAATAGAAATAGTAATTCTTGTTAGGACCAGTCAGACAAAACACTTTTTTTTTTTTTTTTAAAGTACACAGTTCACATGAATGGGACAGGACACGGAAACTGAAACGAGGAAAAAGGGCTTTGTTTCAGCCTGATTTTACCCCACACTTTTGTGAAATATTGTAGTGGGAGCCAATGGGGGAAAAAAAAGAGCAAAAAATTAAACCTGCTCTAAAATTGTGATTGTGTAAATTGACTGTGTGCGCTGAGGATTAGGTCAGTCGCTTGATGTGTGATGGATGATGTGGATGTTGTGAAACAGGTTATTAAACTAGTCACAAAGTGTAAAAAAGTGATTAACACACTGTGTTCAGATCTTTGGGCAGGCGAACACTCCGCTGAAGCGCTGGCTGCTCGACTTCGCCACCAGGAGGAAAGAGTCGGAGCTGCGCAGCGGCATCGTGAGGAAGGACAGCATGTGGGACAAACTCATCTTCAACAAAGTCCAGGTAAGACAAGAAGCAGTGAAAGTGAAAACTAAAGAGAGAACTAGATGCTGAAGGCTTTTTTTAATTATTATTCTGTAGAAATTCATGCAAAGAAATCAGGAAGTTTCCTGATAAAACTGGGAAGATTATAATTTGAGTTGAAAAAATGTATTTAGAGCAAAAACAAATTTTCCATTTAATTTTAAATGAAATTGTGCCTAACCTGTATAGCTGCCAAGCTAGTTAAGAAAGCCCAGGGACAATACCTGCAAAGTGATGGAACATGCTGTAGACAAGCCAGACGAATGCAGATCAGCTCTGAAATAGATAAATCCCAACTGGCTTTGTACTTTCTGTGTAACTGGCTAGAGAATCACATCTTACACACCATATGTAGCGCACAATACGCTTACTAGGGAACCTTCTGGAATTTGGTGCAAATGAGAAGTGATATACATTTAGATATCTGAACATTTTTTGACAGATTAAAATATTAACAGTAGATCTATTCCATGTATTGTGATTAAATACCAGTAACCACCATTTTTCTCCGTAGGTGAGTCTGGGTGGACGTGTGAGGCTGATGATCACCGGCGCTGCTCCCGTTTCCCCCACCGTGCTGACGTTCCTGCGGGCTGCTCTCGGCTGCCAGGTGAAATATTACACATACTTCCTTCCATCACATAACTTTCTCCTCGCTATCAATAAATAATACGGCGAACATGGGCTGCCAGCATCACTGTGATGGATTGAGCAAAGGCAGCTCTATAAAAAAGAAATGAGCTCTAAAAATGTTCTACAAAAATTTACAGGCTTAAGGAATTGTATATACAGTGTGTGTGTGTGTGTGCGTGCATATATATATATATATATATATATATATATATATATATATATATATATATATATATATATATATATACACACACATATACACACACATTACACCCACACACACACAAGTAAACATGGGTTGAACAGAAACATAGATTAGCATTTCTCATACACACACAGTGATAATGGTGTGTGTTCTGTGTGACAGTTTTATGAAGGTTATGGACAGACAGAATGTACTGCGGGATGCTCCATGTCTCTGCCAGGAGATTGGACGGCAGGTAACACAACACCACACACACACACACAGTCAAACCTCATGAATACACTTGCGGAAAGAACGCGTACACAAACAGATCCGCTGTGCGGTGTGTGTTTCAGGTCACGTGGGTCCTCCTTTACCCTGTAATTATGTTAAACTGCTGGATGTGGCAGAGATGAGCTACTATGCAGCCAATGGGGAGGGGGAGGTGAGTCACCGCTGCCTTTAACAATCCTCGGGCTGACCTGCAAAACGTGTGATTATTATACCTGAATGTGTGTATACGTTGGCTTTTCCCATCTGTGTGTATTGTTTAGGTGTGTGTGAAAGGACCAAACGTGTTCCAGGGCTACCTGAAGGATCCAGAGAAGACGGCGGAGGCCATCGATATAGATGGCTGGCTGCACACAGGTGATATCGGCAAATGGCTTCCGGTAAATTCCACATTCTTCAGCCATTTATGGGTTTATTTTTGGGCTGTCCAGACTCGGAGAGCCTGTATGTGCATGTTGAGACAAGATTCAGTCATGTTTGTACACGTTTATAGGCAGGTTTATGGAAATGTGAAACTGAATCTAATTGCTGAATACAATTAGCCTTAGACTAGATTCAAGTTAGCGTGTTCAGATTCTTTTAGACATATCCGTGCATGTAGAAACACCTCTTTAATCATATGGCGCAGAACGGCACTCTGAAGATCATAGACAGGAAGAAGCACATCTTTAAGCTGGCTCAGGGAGAGTACATCGCTCCTGAGAAGATCGAGAACATCTACATCCACAGTGACCCCGTGGCTCAGGTCTTCGTTCATGGAGACAGTCTGCAGGTTGTACACACACAGTCAGGACACAATGAAGCCAGTGAAACATTGGTGTGTGTCTGTGTTTGAGTTAAGTGTTAATGCATTGTGGTGTGTGTGTGTGTAGGCGTGTTTAGTCGGCATTGTGGTACCAGACTCCGACATCCTCCCAGCCTGGGCCAAGAAAAGAGACCTTGTGGGCTCCTACCACGAGCTGTGCAAGAGCAAGGTGACACACACACACACACACAGTATTAGCTGACAGCAAGGTCACATTTATCAGACTGTTTTGCAAATGCCCTATAATCACTTTCATTCTACATTAAAGTTACTTTTAATGATTATTTTTAGATTAAATTAACTTTATCTATATAGCACCTTTACACTTTTAATATGAAATATTAATAATATGAATACCTCAAAAGTGCTTTACAGCTTAAAAAGAAAAACAAGAACTGAGGTAATCAAAAGTAAAATAATGCCAAAACCTAAGAACACAGCGTAGAAGAAAAGTAATTTGAAGTATAATATTCCTATGATGGTTACAAAGCACTGACAGTGGAGACTCCTTCCATAAATCTTAAACAAACATCTCCTTACAGAAAGCTTCAGCATATTAACAACTGCAGTGTTTTTAAATCTGTGTATGTAGTGTCCATACCTGTGTAAGCAGAGCACTGTGATATAATCATGACACAGGAAATTAATCAACTCCTTCTGACCAGTAAAGTTGAGCTGGTCTGTAATAATGCATTAAAAATAATCTGGGTGAGAAAGAAACAAAAGCATGGATGAGTGTTTAACATTTGTGTTCTACAGCACAGTGGAATATTACTGTGTGTCTGGTGTGTGGTTTAAAGTGAGACTTCCCTTTTTTTCTGCCTATTTGGACAGGAAGTGAAAAATGCCATTCTAGAGGACCTTGTGCGGTTGGGGAAAGAGGGCGGCCTGAAGTCCTTCGAGCAGGTCAGCTGATGGTGGTGGTCAGCTCTGCGGCCAGACACACTTCCCCAGTTTCTCTGTCATGAGAGAGAAGGGAACATGAAAGAATCTTAAAAACTGTAAAACTAAAACATGTAAAACATTCAAGTTTATCTGTATAGCGCTTTTAACAATAGACATTGTCTCAAAGCAGCTTTGCAGAAACCTCAATGTAGATTTACATCTCTAATGAACAAGACAAATGAGACGACACAAGCTCTAAAAACAGAACCTCTTCTGATTGCCAGCAGATACTGAGACTATAAATCGTTACACTATGTATTCATATAGTGTTCAGTATGATCAGATTTATTACAAACCTTTATTTACGTCATATAAATTTACACGTTTTTTCTTAATGCACATGTAGTCGATCAGCCAAGACATGTTCGCTTCTTTAGTTTTAGGCTGGAGCTACAAACTCAAAATAATGTCCAAAAATTGTTTCCTCAAATTTTATAGACGCAGCCATCTTGAGCCACCAGCATCACTTATTTTCTTAGTGCGATTTAGTTTCATTCCACGCAGAATGACAAGATAGTGCTTGTGTTTACCCTAATGACAATTTACATGTCCCAGAAGCCCTGCCTCCTAAAGTTTAAAAGCAGAATTATACCAGAAGACTGGATGTGATACACATATTATAGTTCCACTTAATACTCTAAGGTCTACACACACTTATACTTAAGGCAACAGTGCTGTTTTTCTTAAAAATGGATACATCATAGGCCAGTTCAGACACATGAAATGTAATCACACTCCAACTGTAGGCACTAAAGTAGTCTGACTACATGGTGACTGGCAGAAGCTGCAGCCAATCAGAAGAGAGAGTGAAATCAATTATGCATTTAGTAGCCTGCAATAGCATTATTTACCAGCATGTGCGATATTCCAAATCTTACATTCTAAAGTGTTAAGCTAATGATAAAGCAATATATTATGGACATGTGGATAAATTCACAGTGATAAATTTAAATATTTACAATATATTTTTGTGAATCCATTTATTTCTGTAAAGCTGCTTTGTGACAATGTCCATTGTTAAAAGCGCTATACAAATAAAATTGAATTGAATTGAATTGAATGTGTTTATGGGAAAGACTTTGAGTGGGAGAGACTTGTGTTACTCGACATCTGCTCCATAGCAAAACTAAAGAAGAATTGGTCAAAGAATTTGGTGTATGTTAAATTTTTTCAAAAAACAATTCCTTTAAATTGGCAAATGCTTTTATCCAAAACCAAGAAATGAGGCAAAAATTAGTCCAAGCTTAGTATTGTGGTTTTTAAGGGTTTGAGCTCAAAACTTGGCAGTCAACTTTAGCACTGAACCTCGATTTTGCAGGAACCTTAACTGCTGATGCACCGCTGCTTAAAACAAACGTTTAAGATGAGGACAAGTGATCAGATACACAACACAGCAATATACTCATTCAGTCTCTATAGACAGAAGTACAGCCATGAATGCTCAGTGACTTTCCAGTGACTCTTATAGCACCAAAAGGAGAAACAATTCCATATTAATGCTCGTGGATTTGTTATGAGATGTTCAGGGGTCCACATACTTTTTGGCCGTAGTAGTGTATAAAGAATACGAATCTTAGTGATCAGATTTTGATGGTTTTGCAGTTCACCCAGGTTTTATGTTCCCTCGTACCTGTGTGTGTCCAGGTGAGAGACATCGCCCTGAACCCTGAGATGTTCTCCGTGAAGAACGGCCTCCTCACACCCACCCTGAAGGCCAAGAGAACTGAGCTGAGGAACCACTTCAAAGAACAAATCAATCAGCTCTACGCCAAGATCAAGATGTAAGCACAAACAGAGATGGAGGGAAAAGAAGGTGGAGAAAGTCAGAGAGGAAGCAGACTGTGATGTGATCTGTCTAACACACATCCTCTCTCTGTCAATAAAGTGCAGTTATGATGAGGTCCACTTGGTGGCGCTGAACGTGACCTTTTTTGCCTAAACATAATTAGGTAACCAATGTGATTTATTCAATGCCTTCAGGCCAGTAAATGCCTTCTGTCAATACCAGTCATAATTATAGGAACAGTTTAGGAACAAAAATGTTATAAAAATATGTAGCCGACCATCCAAGACATGTTTGGTGTCTGATATTTATTTTTTCAGATGTGTACTGGAGCTACAAGGCTAATCGCCTCCAGTTTAGCAGAGTATAAACCAAACATGACTTGACTGATCAACTTCAAATGTCTGAGGTGATTTTTTTTGTCCAAACTGTTCCTTTAAATGGTCACTGTATTAATATTGATATTCAAATGAAATGACCTCTGTTCAGTCTATCAGATTGTCACACTGCAGAGTGAAAACATTGCAGAGTTGTCTTCTGCTGCTGACTAATAAGGTTTCCTTTCTGAAATTTAAGTAATGATGTAATTTTTAAAAAAAAAAATCTTTGGTTGTTGCTAGCTTCCGTACGCTGGTTTCTGTCGCTGCACATTTGTTCTCAGCTGTCTCTTTCTCTGTGCCGTGTGCATTTGTATATTAATTATTTCTGTTTAGTGTCAGTGTTTAAAGTCAGATTACATTTCTAGCATTGAAGCAATTCCTTTTACGAATTTCTACGAACAGTTTATAGGTTGTAACCTTACAAATCACGTGGCATGCTTTAACTGAAGAACAAAACACTCTCTATCATGCTGTTACAGGAAAATAATCAATGATGTTATGAAGAGTTATGGTTACCACCCTGAAGTTGATTATTTTCCTATAACAGCATGTCCCAAAGTGTTTTATTCCTTTTATACCGGAGCAATTTGTCACTTATTGTTTAATGACGACATACTTTTTACCCATTTATAGTTACATTTGATGATGTGCAACAGCCATGAAACTAGTTACTTCCTGTTGTCACTTATGCTATAGCAGCTATCAACAGTCATTCCCTCATTTATTTTCTCTCTCGAAGTTAAGACAAAAACAAGCAGCTTGTCATGTTACAGAGAAACTGCAATAAGCACAACCTCCTGAAGACACTGGAGTTAAATAAACATCTCCTCAAAAAAAAAAAAACCTTCACCACATTTCACACGTGTTTTAATAGTTTAATGCAGTGCGCCTGCCGTACAAGTCCCTGTGAATGAGCCGTTGCTATAGAAAGGTATCAGAACGAGCGCATTAATATAAACCTGTGATTCGCAGCTGCACTACTGTCAGAGCTGCTGTTCTAGAAAATTAATCAACAGTGCTGTGGTACTAAAAAATTAAATGTTCCTTTAAACACTTGCATCCCATTTATCATGCTGCAGTGAACAGCTAAGCAGCGCAAACCTTTTTTTACTCTTGTGTTTTAAATTAAGTATATGAGTATATATTGGTTGACTTAAAAAAGGTAGTTCTAAAGTTTAAACTAAATAACCACTGCCACTCCTGTTCTACAATATTCTGTACAGATTTATTTATGTTTTAAATATATATATTTTGTGTATAATTATTGCAGTACAGAATGTAATTTGTTGTGTTTGGGTGAAATAAATGGATGTATCAGTGTGAGCATTATGTGTAAGGAAAGATTTGTGTTTTTTTTTTTGTTTTTTCTTTGTAAAACCTTAAAGCTTACAGGTTTGAAAAAAACTCTGCATGCTTAGTCTTAGACTCTAGCTGCATGTCGGATGTTGTGGTAGTTGTGGTGTATACTACACACTATGTACACTGTGTTGGTTCTGTACCTGATTTTTGAACGGTACTACAATTTCAAATCAAACAAATACATTTTGCACTAAATGAAAATAAAAACTCTGAAGACCACCAATTCCATTTATGGAAACCGTATACAGCAACTTTCTGCCAAAAAAAAAAAAAAAAAAAAAATTAAATCTCACTAGGAAATATGGTTACACATCTCAAAACACTGTGTGTATAAATGTCACCTAGAAACTAAAGGCCTTATTGAGATACTGAAATTTTGCACGTCGCTATTCAGACCTTGGACGATACTAAAGACTTAAGCACTATTCATAAGTTACTCTAGAGTTATACTCGCAGAGTTTGTCAAAAACAGAGGTGTGTCTCAGTTACGTGAAATTCTGACTTTCGTTTTAACCCCATGTTTCTTGCGCGGTATCAGCCCAATCAAACAGCAGTATTAAGTCCGACAGCTTGCTGTAACCACAATATGTCTCACTGAAATTGATGTTTTGGGCTGTAAATACTCTCGGAAATCTATGGAATGCCATTCGACACAATTTTTAGATACATAAATAGATCACAAATTATGTACAATAAGTAATTTCTTCCTTTAGAGTGTACAAAAAAGATTTTTTCTGCACGTAGAAAACAGCACTGACAGATACTGCTTATTTTTATGCATAAAATTATGAACAAACCTAAAGTGAGCTGTAAAGGTAGCAGATGAGTGCTCAGTCAGCTTATCCTTCAAAACATTTTCTCTACAGGAGAGTGCATTAAATTAACAAAATCATTGCCAATATTTTATTAACTCAACACATCAAAACAGCAGATAAAAAGCATGATAAAAAGTTTCTAAAAGCTTAAACTAGCTAGCTATAACTAACTGATTCCACCCAGCTTGTCTGTATAAATGTTAATCTAGTTTACAGCCTACAGTCTGCAGCAGCTACCAGGCTGCCTTACATCCTCACAGGTGCTCAGCCTACCTCGGTTTTAAAGCAAGCTCGTCCATTATGAACATCTACAGGAGAATAAATGGTAGCTCCCATGCACTGCTACAGTGATGTTACATGAAAAACATCTCCAACTTCCATCGACTTTTAATTTGCTTTCAGTACACAAGGATGAAAATGACTGTAAATGTAGTTATATGGCAAATATAACTGTAGTTTGTTAAAATTAGATTTGAACTGAAATCAATTATGTTCCCTGGCATGACCCCCGTCCTCTAAATCTCGACCTACACAAGATAACCAGACACACTTTCCAATGCTACATGAACAGACGCGGAGTTAATTTTTTTTTACAAGCAACATTGGCATGTTTATTTCAGCAGTTTTTGCTAGAACATGGACTTTGTGCATGAGTACAGCTCCTTACTGTTAGTTCAGGTGCACAGTTCACAGCGTCTGTGAGGTAGAAGAATGGCATCATCTTTGGTTATCCTGAAACTTGCTAAGGAGCCTAACTGAGTCTTTTGATTCTAAATTTTAAATGAGCTGTTTGTAAACTAACCTCCTTTGTAATTAAAAAAATTTTAGGTCTGCAGGCTATAACAGTCATGGGTGAGAACTATTCCAAGGAAGACGAAGAGCTCTTTGTCTCTAAGCTGTTTGGTTTGGCTCAGACGTTTGGTGTGGTCCCTGATATAGAGATCGACAGGTCCTTCATTAAATAGTCTACACTGAATTCATGGCTCAACTGCAGTTTTTCTCCTCAGAGGTGGACAGCCGAGCTCCTGGCTACGTGGAGAGCCTGACCTTTGGTTTAACCCTGTTCGGTGGACCTTGCCATCAGTTATTTCAGCCTTAGCAACAAAAGGACAGCGAACATTTTCAGACAGGTGTTGACAGCGGAAAAAGCTTCAAATGTGAGAGATTGGGTAACCGATTCCAAGAAACACCTCAGTAGGTTTGCGGATGATCCAGATAAGACGCTAGAAGAGATCAAACTCCTGGAGAGAGAGCTGAGCCTATCACTGACCCGCCTGGAGGGCTCCATGACTGACAACCAAATGAACTCCGGTTCTCTGGAGTACTGGGCAAATGGATTTGCAAATGCACAACATGGCACAGCTGAACATGTTAAAGAATTCAAACCACCCGTCAGACCTTCAAGGCCATGTCAATCGTATCAGCCGTTGGATTACGTTTTACCAGTGGGATGTACAGCGGCTGATAAAGAAGAACAAGAGCTATAAAAGAGACACCACATTTGTTTACAAAACAGACAAAGCGTGTGTTATGCGTCATTGTTTGCACAGAATGTCCATAGTTTATGATAACGAGCTTAAAAAAACTACACTGCGTGTTCCTCTTCAGGTTCAATTTGAGAGTTTCAAATTCTTTTTAAATTCTTCTCATGAATACCCAAACTGTGAAAAATCAGTGGAGGTCTACATCAAGTACAAGTTCAACAACTGGGTCCAGGTAAAAGAAATGGACGGGTATTTCACCAGGCTCACGGCCAATTTACAGGTACTGATAAAGCAACGTAAAGCTTTTAACGTGCAGGATATTTCAGATCTATTGAGTGTGTAAAGTGTAATTTTGCAAAAAATGGATTTCATGGAGGTTAACTCAACAAAGAAATATATGAGATGAGAGTATATTTTAATGCTATGAATTTCAATGGCGTTTTAATTACCTTATTAAGAATTCAATGGCTTTTCACATTCAAAGCTTTATGTCTCTTTTTTGAATACATCAATCAAGTAGAAGCTGAATGTTAAACTAACTCACAAGACAACTACACAGGCTGTAAAGTCTATTGTTAAAAGTGCTATACAAATAAAATTGGACTGAACTGAATTAAAGTATCTGATATTTTTATGGAACTATCAAAAATCAAGACATGGGATTAATATTAAAGTCTCCATGAAATGACTTGAGAGCTCTAATGTTGCTGTTGATGTATTTCCTTATAAACCTTATAAACAGAAAGTCAGAATGATGGCATGTTGATTTGCTTGACTGATTTACACAACAGCCAAGAGCGTTCGAGATACGCCATACCCACGCAGAACCTAAACAAATCTGACATTACCTTAGAGAACTAGCTAAATACGGAGATCAGCAGTGAGTTTAATGAGCTGTGGAGGATTTTTCACCATCGCCTTCACCCACGCCTGTCCAATTTAACCGGGATGATGTCCTAGATGAAGAGATGCGTGTTTTTAAAGTTATGCCGTACATGCCTGAGCGTCAGGGACGTCACCGGGAGACATCTGTCGTGTCCGAGTGGTTGGCTTAAAGTTAAAGGGTTAGGGTTAGTTAAATATCATGGTACTTGCTCTTACTTACGGAGAAGCCACTGCGGTGAATAAAGACTGTGTATAAAGATTAAGAATCACATTCTCAATCAGTCTGAGGTAGCGACATTCCAGCACTGAGCAAGTGTGTAAAATACTACAGAACCCTCTTCCAAACGAATAAACTCCAACCATTTTCTCTGCCAATAAGTTGTTGGAAAAGGGAATAATGTGCAGGAAGTGTAAGCTACCAAATCAGATTACATTTCTAGCATTGAAGCAACTCCTTTCTATGAATTTTTACATGATCTGATACATGCGATATGCAATATGTACTTTAAGAAAGAACTAAAACACTCCCTAATATGCTGTTATAGGAAAATATTCAACAATGGGATGGTGTGACGTAAAAATACCGTTACCAAAATTGATCATTTTCCTATAATAGCATGTCACAAAGTGATTTATTGAATCACAACCTACTTTTTATCCTTTTATAGTTACATTTAATGTTTGAAAATAGCCACCTACCCTAATGAGCCTCTCTCTTTTTCTCCGACTTGAAGTTATTATAAAACAAAGCGTAATACATAGCAGCTTGTCATGTTACCAAGAAACTGCAAACCACAAACTCCTAAAGTCACTGGAAACTCCTTCCATAAATGCCAAATAAACTGTCAGAGCTGCTATTATAGAAACTTATTCAACCAATCAAAATGATTCTGACCAATCAGAAGCAGGAATTCAACAGTGTTGTGAAATAAATTGTTATGTATGAATGTGTGTATTATTTTCAGAGGAAATGAACATTTGCATAACAACAAACGGGGGTTAATCAGAACATAATATGACCCTCTCATAACCGTGGACACACTCTTGATTTAATACTAACATTCGAATTAAATATAGAAAATATAATCATATTACCCCAATCTGAAACTCTCTCAGATCATTACCTCGTCTCATTTAAAATGTGGCTTAATATATGCACTTCACCACGCTACTGCGTCAAATGTACATTCACATCAGTTACTGCACAGAGTTTTATCAATAATCTCCCAGAGTTATCAACCTTGATTGATGGATCACCATCCAGCCCCACAGAAGCTGACCAGGCAAATGAATACTTAGAGTCCACATTCTGCTACATTCCAGGTAATGTAGCTCCACTTAAAAGAACAACAATTAGAGAGGAAAAGACTAGCACCCTGGTATAACGATCACATACACATCTTAAAACAGATCACTCGAAAATTCGAACGTAAATGGTGTCAAACTAACTTGGTAGTATTCCAAACAGCATGGACGGAGAGCCTCCTGAGCTATAGAAAGGGTCTTAGCGCTGCTAGATGAACATAATTCTCCAACTTAGTAGAAGATAACAAAAATAATCCTAGGTTTTTATTGAATACTGTAGCAAAATTAACTACAATAACACTACCACAGAAGCATGCACACCATCAGTATGTAGTAGCAGTGACTTTATGAAATTTTTCGATGACAAAATTGAAAATATTAGGCTTTACTCCCCTTCATGAGACCAAACTAATTTCACTAATTTCCTCATCCAAATCATCAACTTGTGTACTAGATCCCTTACCTACACATTTCTTCAAACAGCTACTACCAGAAGCGATCAAACTACTTCTAAAAATAATCAATTCTTCCCATAGCACTGGTTATATACCTAAATCTTTTAAACTAGCAGTTATCAAACCCCTGATTAAAAAAACCTGACCCTGACCCCTGTCAGCTGTCCAACTACAGGCCATTATCAAACCTCCCCTTTATCTCCAAGATCCTAGAAAAGGTTGTAACACAGCACTTATGAATAAAAATAACATTCATGAAATGTATCAGTCAGGATTTAGGCCTCATCATAGCACAGAGACAGCGCTGGTTAAAGTGGTAAATGACCTACTACTGGCCTCCGATCAGGGTTGTGTCTCCTTGCTTGACCATAGTGCAGCTTTTGATACCATAGATCATAACATTCTTCTAGACAGACTCGAAAATGTTGTTGGAGTCAAGGGAACAGCCCTCTCCTGACTCAGATCTTATTTGACTGATCGTTATCAGTTTGTAGACGTAAATAGTAACTTCTGTACGCATATTAAAGTAAGGTTTGGCATTCCACAAAGCTCTGTTCTAGCCCCTATGCTCTTTTCTCTATATATGCTACCTCTGTTATGCTGATGACACACAGCTATATGTTTCAGCAAAGCCAGATGAGACACCAGCTAAATAAAGTTAAAGGATGTGTAAAGGACATTAGACACTGGATGCTGAGTAACTTCCTCCTACTTAATTCCGACAAGACAGAAGTACTTCTACTAGGACAACAGGCAGCTAGAAGCAAGCATTCTGATTACATAGTAACTCTGGATGACCTTTCAGTTACATCATGTGCAGCAGTAGAACACCTTGGGTATTGACTGATTATTGATTCCAGTCTCTCATAAGAAATATAATGTCACTACATGATGCAGAAGAACTAGTTCATGCTTTTGTTATTTCTAGGTTTGATTATTGAAATGCCTTGCTGTCTGGATGTTCCAGTAGGTGCACAGCTCCAGTTAAACCAGAATGCAGCACCCAGAGACCTTACTAGAAGCAGAAGATAGGACCACATCAAACCTATCTTATCCACACTGCATTGGTTCCCCAGTAAAATTTCACACTGATTATAAAATACTACTATTGACTTATAAAGCAATGAATGATCCCATGCCGCAGTATCTGAGTGAACTCATCTGGAGGGCACACACCTGGAGGATCTCATGGGCATAGTGTGTTTTGGTAAACTGGGATGTTTGGATGCTGTCTGCCCCCAACCCCCCACCACCCTCTACACTCATGTTCACTCAGGTTTGCTGATGGTGGAGTGATCCTGACTCCTTCTACCAGTGATCCTGACTCCTTCTGCCCTCCAGGACCTGCTGATCCACCCTGATGGACCCACTTCCGCTTGGAGCGTTCGTCACCTGAAAAGCACTCACTGCTGCTGAAGGTGGCTCTGCGTGGACACCCTACAGATCACCATGGGTTTACTGAGAATTGTACCACACAGACACCCTAAAGATGGCTATGGATGTTCTCTCATCAATTGCTAAGAACAGTTTACACTCAAGTCTCCATCACCAAACAGCTGATAACTTTAGTTTGATATAAGAAACGTAAACTTAGAACTCTACTGATGCTCATACTCAAGTTCCTTTTAGCACACCTAGCACTGCTTGACTTTATAGTATATAGAAGAGGAGTAATCGCACTACCCTTTTGAGTCTGGTTCCTCTCAAGGTTTCTTCCTCGTGTCACCTCAGGGAGTTTTTCCTTGCCACTGTTGCCTCTGGCTTGCTCATTAGGGATAAATTTTAATAAAAATTTTATATCCGGATTTCTGTGAAGCTGCTTTGTGATAATGTCCATTGTTAAAATCACTATATAAATAAAACTGAATTGAACAAATTGCTCGGCTTCAGAGCCATTACATGAAAGAGGTCTCCAGCAGCCAGTGATTTTCCCCGTCTTCAGTGCACAAGGATGAAAATGAAAGAAAATATAGTTATGCAGCAATTTTACTTCCAGTCCACATGAGCCGACGTTCTTACTAGACTTACTGGGTTAATACTTACTGCATAAGGATGTTTATTCCGGCGTATTTTGCTAAAACACACACGTTGTGCATGCAAACATCCTGTTTGTGTGTCCTAATTTATGTGCACAGTTCAAGGATTAGGGTTAGTTAAATATTACGCTACTTGATATGATTATAACTTACTCATGGAAGAGTCCAGACGACGTATAAAGACAGAATCACGATCACAAATAGTCTGATGTGGCGACATTTCAGCACCGAACAGCCCCAAATGGGTAAAAACACCACAGAAAAGCGACAACTCAGACAAATTCCAACCATTTATTCTCCACCAATGAGTGGTTGGAAAAGGGAATAGTGTGCGAAAAGACACACAATCAGAAACGCACACTGACGAACCATGTTGTTGCTAATGAGCTGTTACTGTAGAGAAAGACACGCCCCAGGGGCAGGACATCGAATTAGACGAAGACTTAACTACGCTTCCATTTACAGGATGAATCACCAAAAATATAGTTTTTTAATGAATTTAACTGGACAAAAACAAGACTAGTAAGTTTATTATTTACCTGTAAGTGATGAAATATAAGGAGAACACATACTGCTGTCCATAGCACTAAGGAACAGGTACAAAAAGCATCGAAATACTAATTTCGATTTCAGGAGCACTTTAAACGGACACCATTTTGAATATTGAGCACTTGGTTACTATTTTTTAAAGAATTTAATAATTCAATTATAAGCCATATCAAGAAATTACTGCTTATAAAAGGTGAAATAGCTCATAGATATTGTTGTTGGAAAACTGCTACATAAAACTGCCCCATGGTTTCCTCATCTAAACATAGATAATTAACCTAACAGTTAATTTAGAAAATAAAATACTCAGTTTAAAAACTTTCTTACCTTATTCATCCAAGCTGAGTTTCCTCTGGTCAGGTAAAAGGTAGTGATGTGTCGTTTGTGAAGGAGTCGGTTCTTTCATTCGGTTCTTTCAGTCAGCTGTTTGAAATGAACGAAGGGAGTCGACTCGCAGATCTGAGGAGAATTTTTCATGATTGAACAACAAAGTCACAGATATTTTTAAACTGTATTTATTTATGTATTAAATGAGAATCAGCAGCATGTATGTCATCTGACTGCCGGAGTTTAAAACCCAATTGATATAAACACATGGCTAACACTAGACAGCTAGCTAACACATGCTAACTCAATAATAATGTCTTTGCTAAACTATCTAAACTTTATATAGCCCAATAATTATCTAATATAAATTTAAATAATTAACACAACAGTTAACTTAGAAATTGACAGACTGAAAAACAAAAGTAATACTCCTTTTAAAAACTTTCTTACCACATTCATCCACGCCGACTTTCCTCTGACAGACATGATGTGTCGTTTGTGAAGGACTCGGCTCTTTGAATCGGTTCCTTAAGGCAACTGTTTGTGGTGATCGAACGGAACCGACTCGTAGATCCGAAGAGTCGTTTTGGTGATTGGACAGCAAGAGAAATAACAGCCACTTGTCAGATGAATATACACTTTTTTTTTTTTAATTAAATACTTTATTTATTAAATGAGAAGGTACATAATGTGACTGCCATGATTTTAAATGTTTTTTTAAATAGTGTTGAATAAGGCAGACATAGTGTAGAATAAGGCTGATTCACTTAAAAGTCATTTTTAATATTTAATATATATTTAATATTTAAAATATATAAATTTAATAATTTACTTTCAGTCTGTAATTTGGGTACTTTCCAAGTACAACTGTCAGTCAATATCAGTCTCTCTCTCTCTCTCTCTCTCTCTCTCTCTCTATATATATATATATATATACACATACATATATATGTATGTATAACTTTTCTTATTGCCATGATCTTCAGAAAGTTTGGATGATGCAACTTCCTGTTGAACACGTGACTCTTCCAGACATTTCATAGGGGTGAATATGTTCAGGTAACAGGGTTGAGTGTAAGTAAAATGTAAAATTTTTATAACCTATAATCGATGACTCATGGAAAAGGAAGTTTCCATCACACAATGTTATGTGATAATCAACAGCAAAATCAATAACATTCTTAAAGAGTTTTAAGGATGATGTATTGTCAAGGTAAAGTGTAGTTATAGCAGGCAAAAATGCTGTTTAATGCTGTAACTTCAGTAGCTATTAATAATGTTTAAAGTGATTTATCTGAAACATGCCCACAGGTTGTTGTGAAGGATGCACTACTTGTGTTTAAAATGCCTTTTACCTTTATTTTACATACACGTTTGTAAAAATAATATCCCTGGAATCATGTTTATTCAGCTGAGACCAACATTTCATACTATACCATGCACACACACACATAGTATATGGCCACTAGTATGTGACACCTATGACAGACTCTTCAGTATGACCCATTCTATTGCCAACGTTTGTCTATAGAGATTGCATGGCTACATGCTTGATTTTATGCACCTGGTAGCAATGGCTGTTCCTGAAACACCTGAACTCAATAATTAGGAGTATAAGAGGGTCTCCACACACTTTTGGCCATATAGATGCTTATATATACACATGCAATCTCACTTTTTGAATATTTTTTTAAAAGAATAGCCATGGTAATATATAAAATGCTATCGTGAATTCCAGGATAGAGATTTAGCCTAAAACGTGGCCACAACTGCACCTTTGATTGAAACATATCCTCAGAAGAGAAAGCCCTCCTGTAGAACTAAACAGATTTAAATTTGTGGATTGGATTAATTCATGAAATGCAATACACCAACTACACAACTAAGATTTACACAACTCAGCCACTGCACAAAAGAAACGCCATTTATTTATTTCATATAAGATTTCCATTACAAGGAACAAATACAGGCAGTGAAAGAAACATCCTCAGGAAGCGAAAGCAAACACAGGGACTGGAGTTTTACTACTATACATGTTTACAGCTCCTGCTGGTTAAACCAGTCTGATCTGGATCTTACACCGTATGGCCAATTTGGCTCAGGATAAAAATCATATGATAGTCTGTCCATGCAAAGACACTTTTGGCTAAGTAAAGGGACACTTGAGGTCTTGCCTGATTGTTTTAAAAACACTACCTGATTAAGTTCATGTGGCTGATTAGTTCAGGGTCTATGGCTAATTATCTAATGCCATGGATTATATAAACACACACATAAAACAGCACCACAGTATAAAGACAAATCCTGGATAAAAATGCATGAAATGTCAGCTGAATGCTAAAATTCTTGCCCAAAGGCAGCTTCAGTCAAGAACTTCATATTAGTGCAATTACACACCAATGTCTAGATCCCACAATTATTGCAACAACACACAGTTGCCAAATTTGCTAGTTCCCTGATTTGATTAGTTTTAGCCCTGTTGATAGCTGGTTTTATAAAACGATGACAGTAACAGGTGAATAAAGCTGCAGGTTCACAATATGATGTTCAGCATCTAAATACGATAAATAAATAAGCAAAACTCCCTTTCAATCATTGTGGAAAAAAAAACAACACAAATGCTACATAACAAGACTTAACTGGAGCTCGGTATCGAATGTAAATTTGAAAAAGTTTGAGTCATTCAGGTTTTCTCGCACTATCAAGTATTGAAAAAGGCTCAGCTCAGGTTCAAATGAAATGAAATCAACACACATTAAGCACAGAATAACCACAGTGACCAAGGTGTATTTCTTAAAAAGGTTTGAGTGTAGATGAGAGAAAACCTGGAGACCTGTAACAGAACCTCGATAAACTCCAAAAACCGTCCTGCGGTCCAATATTGCCTTCCTCGCGACTTGGTGTCTCAGGCTTTGACAAGACACACGGTTTTCTTGGGCAATTTGTGTGGACTTATTTCCTCAAATCCTTGGCAATGCCGCTTGAGTCGATTATGTAATAAAACCACCAATAATTTAATGTTTACCAGAAACTTCTACATGAACAACCAACATTTCTGGTAATGTTAGTAAAGCTCCAAGTCATAATGCAATATTGACATTTCTCAATATGCCAGAACCCACTGAACTTCAGTCAGCTGCCAATGCTAAGTGTAATTACTTGTGTGGTTTTTAGTCATATGGAGCCTTTTCTTAGTAATTTACCAACACATCTGAGGAAAAAGTAGATATTTTTAACAGTTTTATCTTATTTTCACTGCCACACTGCCCTTACATTGTCTGTGCTATCTAGGTAACAGAAAGCCTCAGTCATTAGTTGGTTGTGTTTGCCAGTTGCCTAGCAACAACGTTCTGACAAATTTAACCATTTTAACAGTGAGTGTAGTTGATGGTAGGAAGTCGATGATGTGCGTTAAAAACAGTATTGGAACGCAGCTTATGTACTGTGGTATAATAATTATAGGAAATGTCTTTTTTGTTTAAGTTACATATTGTGGTTCGTTGTGTATCTGCAGTGTAAGTTTAGTTTCAGTGATGTGAGGAAAACAACTACGACAACAAAATGTTTGAGTCCCTGTTGTGAAAGCATAACACCACACACACACATTTCTAAACTGTAATGTAAAAACATGATAATCCATAGCTACTGTATCAAATTTCATTTTTACGATGACAAATGTTAACTCCTTCAAATATTACTGCCCTAACAAGATCTTCATGGCTCATTTTACAATGTTCTATCGTTTCCTGATGAATCCTACATATGTCTAACAAAAAAAAAAAACCCTCATCCCAATCTCTGACCCCTAGGGGGCAGATTGCGAAGTGAAATTTTGACCAATTAGCTAAATATTCAAGTAATCTGGATGCAGTGAACATCCCAAAGAAATGCTAACTCCCAAAGTTTCTTTCTAAAGTGACACTGACCTATTTTGAACTTTCCTCAAAGCCACAGTCAAGGATTTGTACATCTAGCACCTTAAAGGTTCAATGCAGACCCCCTAGAACCCCTTAAGTATCTTATTCTAATATCTAATTTACTTATTTAGACTTTATGGCAGTTTTATTTCCTTATTGGTTTTATTTCAAACTAAGGCCTAAAAATAAGGCATTAAATTTGCCGTGAGAATGAAGATTACTTTTGCCTTACTGCTCCATAAACCAATGATGAGAGCTGATCCCGCCCACTGAGGTTGAGTGACAGATGGCCTTGCTTTAAAATAAAACCAAGAAGCAAATTAAACAGGCAAATTGTAAATGCAAGAACAGTAATGCGTTGTATGCTGCCTACATCCGTAATATTCCAAGTAAAGAACAGTGTGACATAACAGTGTGACCTCCTATAAAAAAAAAAAAAAAAAAAATGCCTGATTGTGGCCTCATCCCCATTCCATATGTGTGTGTTTGCATTCAGGGAGTGAAGAACATCTCTTTGGTGAGCATGGACACAATGCAGGGAATCTGCTTCTTGGCGTGGAAGCCGGGCGTGTTGGATGCAGACTCGAAGTCCAGCGCCACCTTGTAGTTGACGCGGGTCAGGATCTGCATGAGCTCCAGCTCTGGGCCGTGTTTACTCAGCATCTCGCACAGGGACTGCATGAACCACGAGCCAGTCAGCGTGTTCCTCCACGAGTAGTAACCTTCAGCACAGACAAGCCAGGGAGGGATTTACACTTTTTCAGGTTCAGTGATTATAAGGACATTATTTATACATGTGTGTGTGTCTGCGTACCTGGTGCTGTAGAATATGCATAAAGGAAATCAGCCTCCACTGGGATTTTCATCGAATCATCTGAGCCACTGTCAACCTCGACACCAGGATCCAAGTCTGTGCCTCGGCAGGCCTGATAACACAAAACACACGTACGGTATTTGTCTTACTATCTTTATGAGGACCTTCCAATGGCATAATAAAAAAAAAAAAAAGCAGCTTTCTTTCTGGGGACCAGCCAAATGTCCCTACAAGGCCACAACTGTCATATATCCTAACCTTGTGGGGACAGAGGGATATAAAAACACGCCCACACAAATATAATACATCACGCAGTGCAAATACACATGCAGTATGTGCGCCCCAACCCCATAACTCTCCCCCCACCCAAAAACACACACACACACACACACACCTGGATGAAGAAGAGTTTGGGTTTGCCCACTAGTGACATGCAGCGGTTTCCTCTGAACAGACTCGTCAAGCACTTCAGCTCCACCGCACCGTCTGTCCCAAAGAACACACCCTCGTCTCCGTGACTCAGCAACACACACACAAAGGAGGCACAGTTGCTGTGGTCATCCCTGGCAACTGACACACACCCACACACACACACACACACACACACACAAATAGAGAAATAACACAGAAATGAACAAGCTTAATTCTCTCTAAAGAACTCATGATAAAGTGCATGACATTTCTTGGCACGGCAAACAGCCACTCAGGTAAAAGAATAAATGCAGAGTAATATCGCAGGTGATGTGTACGACACCATAACCTCACATCACAACACCACTACCAAATCTGATAACACAATGCAGGGTGGTACAGAGGCTGAGATAGGCACAACACCACAACACAATGATTAAATTCAACAATGCAATAAAATACTGGGAAACTACAATGTTAATGTTTCACAACGCTTAAAGAAGGTGGCAATTCTGTTTCTGCGACTGTAGAGTAAAAGTACAAAGGCGATTGATGTATGTCTTAAAAGCATGCGTCATTGCTGGGGTTATTTATACAGGTCTTTTTATAGGAGGTAAAAGATGGCATAATCTGTTTATCGATTGATTTGGACAGGACTACAGATACACAGGTAGTAATGACATTACAACTAATCCTGTCTGAATAGGGCTACAAGCACATGGATTGACAGCAGGGACACCATGCAGTGAGCATCAGTAAGCATTAAACTACAGCGCACCTTGTGTTTAAAAACATGTTGAGCAGTTTTACAAAAAAAAAAAAAAAAAGAATTTCAGGATTGCCGGCTTTGAGAAGAAAATATTTATCCAAAATACGGACCTTTACTTTGAAAGATGACGAGACGAGAGCTCAGAGGCTGGACACAGCCACACAACTCCATCAGTCTTACCTGCAGTTAAAAGTTTCTTGATCTGATCTACAGTCTGGTCGTTGAACACCTTCACGTTGTAGCCCAGCTTCCTGAAAGTCTTCATGGCGTTTGCGGCGTCCACGTCCGTACCGTTGCGCTGGTTCATGCCTTGTTATTGGTGGAAAATAGAGATTAGGACACTTTACACTTTAAAGGTAACTTCTGCAATACTGAATGTCAAAATAGCAAAATTGTTCCTGATGCTTCCACACGACAGCAAGTTTCTGACTTTCGTTGTTTCAACGTGGCGGAAGAATGCATGGTTTCACCGGTTAATGGTTAATAATTCTTATTTTCTCTAATTAAAGCATGGAAACAATTAGGTTTGCATTTCCTGGAGGAAAAAAACAAGAAATACACGGAGGGGAGAAAGGAAACTTTCCACTAATTTTGAAACTTATGATATTTACCATAACATTTACAGGTTTTTTTTTTTTTTTTAGTCCAAGTTTTATTTCCTGACCTTGTTATTTGATCATTTTGGTTCATTGTGCATATTTTACGTTATTATCAGCATGAATGATGATGCTATATAAATAATTTTTTATTATACTAATTCGATATAGAACTCAACATGAGCCACGTGTATAAACATTTGAAAAGACAGAGACATGATGAAGATGGAGGTGTGTGAGAGACAGAGAAGTCTAAAGCTAAACGTTAGGAGCGTGAGGAGCAGGGAGCGTGTTACCGGTGCTCTTGTGGAAGTTCTTGTTGTTGATGATGATGCAGTGGCCGATAGAGGGGTAGCTCAGATTGTATCTGTAGGCGGGTGCGTGGTTTTTGGCGTCCACCTGCATGGGCTCTCCTCCCAAAGCCTCCGCTCCTCTGGCACTGCACGATTATAAACACAGGATAAACACCAAAACAAACCATGTACGGAAGGAGTCTCCAGGCTCAGTGCTTCGGAACAGGCTGTAACTTTACCTTATCTTCAGGACAGACGAGGTTACACTTTGGCAATTTCTCGGTAATATGACAAACTGCGTTTTTTTAAATTTATTAATTTCAAGAGAGAGAAAAAAAGAGAGGCTGGTGAGGGAATAACTGTTTATAGCTGCTATAATGAAAGGAAGAACAGAAACCATCTTGTTTTACGGTCGTTCCACAACATGAGCCTAAATGTAACTATAAAGAGACAAAACGTGTCACTTTTTACTAAATAAAAATGAATAATCGGTAAATTGCTGTGATACAAGAGGAATAAAACACTCCTTGAAGTGATCTGTGCTGCGACACTAAACGGCTAAATCTGAATTTATCTTCAGCAGAGAAGCTCTGAAAAACCTGAACACACTGCAAACAAAGATCTGAAGCCACTTCATGCTTTAGAGAGATACGACCTCATGACAGTCCAAATAAAGATAACACACACTGTAAATAAACATATGAACATAAAACACACCCACACACACACCCACACACACAAGCACACACACGCGCACACGCACGCACACACACACACACAAAAAATAGTGCAAAAAATAGCGCTTTCACTCACACAAGCAGGTTTTTGGAATATTTTCCTTTAAAAAAATGATAAATTTTAATCATTTGAAAAAGGCTTTGACCTTATTTATAGATTTGTTTTATACTTTTATCCCTCAACTCAATTAAATACACTTAATATGAGTATTTCATTTTCAATCAGATCATAAAGCCAGACTCTGACAAAAGGTTTGCTTTTAATACATTACAGTACTTCACATTTAAGAGATGATTTATCTATAAAAAAAATACAATATGCATTTGCAATAAAATAAATAAATAAATAAATAAACTTTCGTGTTAAAATCTGACCATTTGGTGACCTAAAAAATACACGGTGTGAAATAAATTTTTTTGAAGAAAAAAAAGTGATATGCAAATTAGTGATATGCAAATAATCTAATGCCTCATTTGCATATTTATTTATATAAATTATGCACTTGAGGTAAATGTGCATTTTTATTACTTAAAAAAAAAACACGCATTTTTTATAAACTGTCACATAAGTCTAACTACTTGTTCATCTAAAAAAAACCTGAAAGAAATGCATTTTTTTTTTTGCAAATAGATTTTGTGATATGCAAATTACCACATTTGCATATGATATGCTTGTTGTAGATGTGAGTTTTTAAAAATATTTAATTAAAAAAAAAACAATTCTATATATTAATAAACTGCTATGTAATGGTCTGACCATTCAGTAGAAAAAAAAACGGTGTAAAATACATTTTATTTTTGCAAATAGATTTTTGTGATATGCAAATTAGCACATCGATCTACTGCCTCGTTTGCATATTATAATCCAAACTTGCAAACTAAAATATATCTGTTAATATATATACTTTAAAAGGTTTAGTTTAATTCAGAAAATAAACAAATAAAATATTAAAGCTGCTAAATTAAGAGTGAAACGTTGCTTAGCAACAGTAGTCAAGTTCTTACTCTGGAGTGTCACTGCCCTTCAGTGCGCATGCGCAGTCTCCGTTCGACGCCTCATTCTTCTCCACATTCTCAGACATGGCGTGTTTAAAAAGATTTACTCTTTATTCCCAAATGAAAGCAGGGTTGCAGGTGAACGCAGTGGTGTGAAGCTTTTTCTCCTCCAAACTTCTGCCTCGTCTCCTTCACCGCTATTCCTTTGTTTCCAGTAAGAACTTCCGGGAGAAAAACAAGCCCAGTGACGTCAGCTTGGCGTAAACAGCTAACAAATAACACAACAGCAAAGCTAACAGGCTAACAATGCGTTTAAAACAGCAACTCTTCATCTTCATGTCTGCATTAAGCGTGTAGAAGGTTTAAACAGTTTACTGAGTGCATTAGGAAGCTACAAAGCTAAGCTAATTCACTTCCAGCCAGTCTCTCTTTGTCTTTGCTAAAACCAACCAAAATAATATCAACTCTTTAATAACTTCTAGAGCAAGTTTTACTTCACTTACCATTTACTCTAAAGCGTTTCAGCTTTAAAAATGTCTCCTGGACCGTAAAGCTGCTCAATAAACCCGTTAGCGTCTGGATGTTGTGTATCGCGGAAGTGTGCAAGACGGACTCATACGGCAGACTGCATTACCCAGAATTCCCAGCTTCCGCGTTCCCTCTGCGCCCCTAAATGATGAAAACCGGGGAAGTCGAATGGCATTGTGGGTAATGTAGGAACCCAAAGTAGACCAACTTGTCGATGAAAAGAGTCTGAACCAAAAAAGTCAGAATTTAATAAATCTTAAAATAACTTAAAATAAATCTTTTGCATCATTGACGAGCACATATTGATTATAAATATTGATATGCAAGTCATTTGAGTCAGAGATGATAATCAGTATGAGGAACACAAACACCTGCAAGCATGTGATTAATTCAGGAACATAATAATAATAATAATAATAATAATTATTATTATTATTATTATTATTATTATTATTATTATGTGAGTACAGTTCAATGTAATGATATATCTTCTTTCTATACATTCTCCTTATACATATTCTTAATATTTGGCCAAATAACATACTCTCTTGGGTGATTATAAAAATGGCAGTAGTGTGGATAACAGTATTATTAGATTATGACATGTTGGCTCATAATTATCCAAAGCTCAGTTACATTATAATCTCCTCACCATATAAACTGTGTTGTGGTTAATACACAAGGCCGTGGATGAGCCTGAGTTCTACGTGTTGTCTAATTTGATCAGTCAAAGAGAATGCACTTAATGTTCATGCCAGACATTTATTCTACTGTATCTGTCTTTCTTCCTGATAAACAGGCCGGTTTTGTTCAACGCACAGCTGGAACGATGACGAAGCCCATCCTTATGATTCCACTAAGTCAGAGGAAGAGAGATGCGTAAAGAATCTCATCCTTCTGTGTTTTGGCTCCAGATGGGGTATTCTCCCACACCATTTTAACAATTCTGTTATTAATAAAAAAAATAAAGTATTTGGTTTCAATCTGGGGGCACAGTGGCTTGGTGGTTAGCATGTTTGCCTCGCACCGCCGGGGTCAGGGGTTCGCTTCCTGTAGAGTTTGCATGTTCTCCCCGTGCTTCAGGGGTTTCCTCCGGGTACTCCGGTTTCCTCCCCAGTCCAAATACGTGCATTGTAGACTGATTGGCATTTCCAAATTGTCTGTAGTGTGTGTGATTGTGCCTTCTGATGGATTGGCACCTTGTCCAGGTGTGTCCCGTGCCTCGAGTCCCCTGGGAGAGGCTCCAGGCTTCCTGCGACCCTGTGTAGGATAAGTGGCACAGAAAACAGATGGATGGACGGTTTCAAGTTTGGTTACCATACATTATTTTATTAACAAACTGATTTACTTCTGGTGACAGTGACCTCTGGTGGTGAGAACTGGCATGGCTTTATGTCTCCCCTTCTGGTTCTGTTTTAGAGAAACGGAAAACATTTAGAAAATTACATGGAATAACCATCTTAATAACCAACAGTTCCACAGTTTTGCAGAACGTGACTGAAAATGACAGATATTCTCAAGTCTACTGTCGAACGTACACCCTTTCCTGGAGCAGAACTTCCATGCAGGACACACACACACACACACACACACACAGAGCAGTTTAGAAGTAAAGTAGTATTGAGTGAACATACAGCTTGTGGAGAATTTATGATTCTTGAGTCTGGCTCAAATCACAGAGCTTCAGATTAGCTTATACACAACAACATTTCATATACAACAGACAACAGATGGGCAACAACAACAAAAACGATCATTTGAGGCACAGTGTTCCGTCCCGGGGAACTTTATAATGTGTAAGGTTGTCTGGTAAACCCTCTGTATTTTCTCTGGTGAAGTCTTCTCCTGATTGTTGCCTCCTAGAAGGTGTTCTTGATCTGGTCAAATGTTGTGAGGAGGTTTTTATTCACCAGGGAAAGAATGCTTCTGTCTTCCACCACAGTAGCGTTCCATGATCTTCTGGGCCTTTTGGTGTTCCTGAGCTCACCAGCGCGTTTCTTCTTTTTAAGACTGTACCAGATAGTTGATTGGGTCGGTGGACGGCATATAAAAAGTGCTGTAATTCCTACACCACTCACCTGATTTGGATGTAAATATCCTCAGGTTAAAGCTGAAAGTCTGCACTTTGAGCTCATATTCATTATTTAATTTCAACTCCAATGAAAACTCCTACATGGTTGATTTTCTAGCATTATATTATACTTCATCCAAGAGACTTGATTTTTTTTTGGATGTAGCAGTGAAATTTCATAATCTACTGAGGCCAGTAAGGTTTAGCCTGTTGACAATGAGCTTGTTAAGATGAATGATGTCGATGTGGTTTAGCACACTTTAGACAGAGGTAGAGAGAGAGAGATGTAAATTGGTTATTCTTATTGTAAGAGGGAAAATCAATAGATTAGCTCTATGGGAGAAAGTCAGTAGAGGAATAAAATCTTAAATGTACCTTATTACAACACAAACCATCACTGCAGGTTAATGATTAGCTCATTAAGACCCACCTCTCTCATCACAACCAATAAATCGTTTGGTCATATCCTAAAAACACACTGATGTTTGAGCTTCTTGGCAAAGCAAGCGCCAATCACGTAAGTGCCACAGGTTACGGACTGGCTAATATACAATTGTATAAATATATATGTGGTTGTGTTTAGTTAGCTGCATTTTTGTATGAATTCCAGATAATCTCATGAATCTGTATTATCAGTCAAATGCATTGTAAATGTAGTTAATTTGTAAATGTAATTAATAATTAAAATATTTGATACAAGTGTCGATATTAATGACTTAAATGAAGGTGACTTATAAATGTTTTCTAGGAGGAAGCTTGTGTTATTGTGTGAAAGGCAGAAAGCACGGGTTTTCATGTTTGGCGTGGTGACAAGGTTGGTATTTGTTTAATTGATCTGTTTCACTGCGACTAAAGGACGAATGGTGTTCAGGCATAAACCAGAACATTCATGATGCCCACTGTGTGTTTGCTCTGATTGCTCTGAAGTTGATTATTTTCCTATAACAGCATTTTCCAAAGTGTTGAGACCTGTAAAGTCAGCCAACTAAATCTTTTAAACCTGATGCTCATGCTGCGTCACAGATCAGCGTAACACACTCGGAGGATAGCACTACCTGCCCTTTTCTGCATGCATGAGCTCACAGATGCCCATGATTGGCTAATGTCACTGTGATTGACAGGAGAGAGAGTATGCCCCTCCTACCCAGACAGCATAGCCAGTTTTGACTCTCAGCCAAAGATGGCTGTATTTTTTTTGGGGGGGGTTTAAACTTGCAATCTCCGGATGATAAGGTGATAACGAAAACGTATTAGAACAAGCCTACTATAATACTATAAACCTCTGATTGGCTATGGTATAAAATATTATATTGCAGCGTACTGTGATAGCAGTGTGGCATTATAACATTGACAATTTACAAAACTTTAAAAAGGTAGCAACTTTAAAAAGTGTTCTTCTTCCTTCCTTTTCTTCTTCTTCTTCTTTCTTTTTCCTCTCCAGAAAAATAGCAACATGGGAAAAATAGAACAAAAACTAACCCTGTTCCTGATATTCATCGTTCTTATTGGCTGGACTGAGGGAAAGGAAAACACTACAAAGTACTACAGCTCCTATTACGGGATTCCATGTGATGAGGACTGTGACACGCATGGAAAATCCTACTTCTGGTGCTACACTAAAAAAGGCTGGGATTATTGCTCAACGAAAGAGAATACAGATTACAAAGGAGAGCCATGTCGTGAAGACCATCTCTGTGGGAAGTATGGCAAATCTTACAACTGGTGCTATACAAAGGGTGACAACTGGGGTTACTGTGGACTCCTGCGTAATACAGAGGAACCAAAGACAGTGTTGTATAAGAGTGTGACTTATATGAGTGAGTGCTGGGATGAATGTTTGTACATTGAGAAAAAGGATTACTTCAGGTGTCACACGGATGAAGGCTGGGACTACTGCTCTCCACTACCTGATGTCACATACAAGAACGAACCATGCCGCTTGGACCACTACTGTGGTACCCATGGATCGAGTCACGCCTGGTGCTTCACAAACTCAGGTTCTGACAACTGTGGACTCATCAGCCCTGGAGAATGCCAGTACATCATCCCTACGAAAGAAGACTCTCAAACTCTGATTTCCTGCATATGGAATGATGAAAAGAATCAAAAAGAGATCAAGTTCAATGCCGAGCCAGACCTTACAATATCTACTAAAGGTTCCACCTGGAAGAACGAGATAATCAATTTCATTGCACGCTGGAAAAATGCCTACTTGAACCCAGAGCCCAATTCCAAGCCGACCACCTCAGAAAACCTCAGGTTTGAGGTACAGAAGCTGGTGAATGAAGATGAGCAGGAATACTATAACCTGCAAATCATGGTGAATGTATACTCCCAGAGAGGGAAGAGCAACAAACTGGCCCAGGTGGTCATACTGGAGCACGACAAAGTTCCAGACAGATTTGTCCGATTGGCTTTCGTGGAGAGCTTCCGTCATCAGACCAAGATTTTTGTGCAAATTAATTAGAAGGAAGATAGCACTGCATGAGCAGTAGTTTAAAAAAATGATGCGGTTGCTGGCTTCACATGACTCTAGCCTTCAGCCTCCCTCAGTGTTGTATGTTGTATGATGGGGAGAGTAGTTGGTTGGTAGGTGGGAATTGGCAGTTGAACAAATTGTGCATTAAAAAAATAGGGGAACACAGAAAAAAAAAAAAAAAAAAGATATGCCTTCTTCATGCAAAGCACATTATCTCCTGTCACATTATCTCCTGTCTCTGTCTAATAGCTGGCCATTAAAAACATGACATTAGACTACAATTCATCAAATCACTAGCTTTCGTTATGCATTTTTTCTAGGAAATTTTTAATGTATACGGAAGTCTATGGATTACTTACTCGCTGCAAGAAATCGGAGTTATAATTATGCATTTTTAAATGAATTTACAATCGCTGCTTGCTGTTGTCATGTTTCCATATGAAATAAATCCACTGAGTCTCTGTCCATCGGTTAGTCTCTTCATTTCTGTTTATAAGACTCTACAGGTGAACAGGGTCAAAGCTTTATCCAATAAAATTGCTTTTTATACCTAAATTGGGAAATTAAAAAACATTTCTGGTTCTGAACACATGTTCACGCTAGAGACATATTATAAAAGAATTATATAAAAGAAATAAAAGAAGTTGTTTTTTCCCCTCCTACCTGCAAAATACTGTGTTAAATGTAAAAAAAAAACCTGAATAATAATAATAATAATAATAATAATAATAATAATAATAATAATAATATTTTATTATATTACATAATTTGTTAAAAAATCTGTATTGTGGTATGTGTGAAATATCTGATGGTATATGTATGATTTAAATCTCTTATTTTCATCATTGCAAGGCAGCTTGGACTGCGAGATTATTTACACAGCGCTGATAAACACCTGACACGTGGCCAGTGGAAGTGGATTTACGGTAACTGAGCTTAACTTGAATTTTTGCCAGTGAATGTGGACAGAGTAGCTCTGGGTCTTTTTTTAGATGTTTACATTCATCATTTCAATTCTGAACTACATATAAGTCTTCAACATATCTAGCATTAAACATTCACCAAAACACACACACACACACACACACAAATTCTGAGTTTTTAGTTTAAACATAAACTTCTTACATAAGCATCTTTATGTACTTTCCCCTTGGTTTTCTACATTACCCACAATGCTGTTCGACTTGCTGCTGATGCAGAGGGATTTTAATTCTTTTTTTTTCTTTCTTCTTTCGGGGCACTTTGTTTGTGTGCTTTAATCATTTTCTCATCGGCTCTTTTCACTCCTTAGATGTGATTTAGCTAGCGTGTTAAATAGCTAGTGCGGCCTTTTGTAACGACAGACCCACAACTCAATCCATCCAATTTTGCTGAGCCATGACTAATAGCAAAAATGATATTTAAAAAAAGGGTAATAAAAAGAAAGAAAGAAAGAAATGTCTGGAAGTGAGTTCGAAGCATGCTGTAACACTCTGTAGCAGGTAGGGACTGATTCGTCTGACGCTGAGGAGAGATGTAGAAACAACAGAGACACAGAGACACGGAAGAACGCAGAAGAGCAGCGCTAGTGCTAGAATTAGCATTAAATTCATTACTACAATAGTTTTAAGAAACACTGTAAATGTCATGAAGGAAGTGACGTTAGCTCTGAAATACTCAGCTCAATATTTGAACTGGATTCTTTCTTCACTTGCAATCTGATTTGTAGCCAAATATGTAAATGTAAAAAGTTCTAGAAACACAAATATTAATAATAATAATAATAATAATAATAATAATAATAAAGGTTAAGTGTTGATATGGGACCTTCCCAACACTGGGTTATTATCTCAGTGCATTGGGAAAGTTTCTCTTCCTAGTTACCTTTTATATTATGTTATTAGGATTAATTTGTAATGTGTTATAGCACTACAGAGTGTTCAATCGTGAATAACATCATGTCTGTGCAACTATCGCTGGCACACAGAAACCTTATAAATCAGAGATTATTTCAGACATGAAAAGCTAGCATTTACAACAGCATTCCCTAACTTTAGGCAAATGCCTGGGATGAGTTTAGTTATTAAAGAGGTGGATATTACTTACCTGGAAGCAGGCAACAATGTGAGAGATATAATGCTAACTTTACTTTAAGGAAAGCAGCAAGTTCTGTCTGTTAAACGCTGGACTGATGAAGTTTAAAATGCCATCACGAGTCTGCAGTAACGCTGCTCAGTAACCCAGGGGTTGGTTTAGTGCAAGAATTACATTAACATTAAATGGTTAAATCTGTGGACTTATTATTACCATCAGCATGTCATGATTCCAAACGAACCCCCGTTCCCCACCAATAAATAAATAAATAAATAAA
>CM040481.1:14028990-14068814 GCA_022758105.1 Pangasianodon gigas
TCTGTTAAACGCTGGACTGATGAAGTTTAAAATGCCATCACGAGTCTGCAGTAACGCTGCTCAGTAACCCAGGGGTTGGTTTAGTGCAAGAATTACATTAACATTAAATGGTTAAATCTGTGGACTTATTATTACCATCAGCATGTCATGATTCCAAACGAACCCCCGTTCCCCACCAATAAATAAATAAATAAATAAAAATGAATAAACAAACAGCGCAGAATCTGGTTTCAGGATTGGCTGAGTGAGAACCACCTCTTCTGATCGTGACAATAAAAATGAGCTCTTTTTCTGTCTTTAGGAAATAACACTAACGTTTGTGCTTCGACATACAGCAGGTGAGTGACACGGGCAGATATTAGATTTTATATTCTGTAATACTGTAATTATTAATAACACGTTTCAGAACTATAGAGTTAACAGCGTACCACCAGATGAAAGTAATGCATTAATTAGTGCTGTGTCTTTCACACATTTTGGATGTGGTTGTGAGAAATGCAGTTTAACTAGGAGTTAATTCAATTTCCAAAACAGAACCACTCTATCCTGCAATATATTTACTTAGTTAATTTTCTATAACAGCAGCTCTGACTGTAGTGCAGCTGCACATCACTGGTTTATATTAATGCGCTCGTTCTAATCCGTTATCGTTTCTATAGCAACAGCTCATGTGGAATGTAATTCATGTATTTGTTGATATGGTGAACGGACATTATATTTATTTATTATTTAATGTTTATGGAAGGTCAGAGGTAAAACTATAACATACAGCTGATATAGCTAATATTGTAACTTTTAACAAGAATTTTTTTTTTTAAACGAACAACTCCTTGGTCTTCTCTTCCTTTTTTCTCTGCAGTAAAACACCAAAATGGGAGAAGGACAAAAAATCACCCAGGTCCTTATGTCCATCATTTTCCTCAGCCAACTCTGTTGGACGGAAGTATTCTATTACACATCCACATCTGAGGAGTTGTGTTACAATGACTGCAGTATGTCTGATAATGGCTACTACTGGTGCAACACTAAAAAGGGCGGGGATTACTGCTCGCCAATAGGGAACACAGATTATAAAGGCTATGAATGTAAAGATGACCATCCCTGTGAGAAGCACGGCGAAGATCACTATTGGTGCTATACAAAGGCTGGTATCAGAGGTTACTGTGGAAAAGTGGAGCTCAGAACACGGCTATATACAAGTTCGACTTATCGGAGTGTGTGCAGCAACGGGTGTCCGTATGATGAGTCAAAATTATACTACTGGTGCTACACGGATCAAGGGTGGGACTACTGCTCTCCAACACCTCAAGTCACGTTCAGGAATGATCCATGCCGATTGGATCACTCCTGTGACACCCATGGCTATAGCTACTCCTGGTGCTGGACAGACTCAAGCTGGAACGTCTGTGGCCTTTCTGAGACCAGACTATGCAATATCAGTATGTATACTGACCAAGGTAACAACAAGGTGACCAAGATCATTTTTAAGTCAGATCCTACAGTAATAGCAGATGGCAGCACCTGGGAGAACGGGATAACAAACTTAATTTCACGCTGGAACAACAGTTACTTGGGCAACCAGGCCGGGTCCCAGCTCATCACCTCAGACAACCTTCACATTGACCTACAGGAGCCGGTGACATGGAAAAATCAGAGATACTATAACCTTCAAATTCAGGTGAATGTGCCTCAAGGAAATGGAATGAGCACCACAGTGGCCCAGGTGCTCATACCACAGAATAAAGATGTTCCAGACAGTTTTGTCCGTATGGCCTTTACGGAGAGCTTCCACAGTCATGCCAGGGTTTTTGTGGAACTGGACTGTGGATCAACCTAATCTGTTGATTTGCAGCCAATGATTGCCTTCAACACATAATATCTCAAATGAAACAGCTTGAATTTTGCTTATGCACCTCTGCTGTCATTTAACAACAGGATTATAATGAACTTCTGCTAGCTACATGAAGCTACAGAACCAGCTAGCATGCTACAGTATTTTATGAATGTATTTGATTTACTGAAGACTGGTGGCACACAGACTTTGTCAATGATGACCCTAAAACAATTTATATCTTTTTTTTCCCTCCTTATTTTTAATTGAGCTAAAAGAGCATTGTAGCTTTTGATTATGAAAATACTCATCTATAAATGTTTGTGTCACTACTGCTGATAACACTGACTAATGTGCATCACTACACAGATGACATTTAATTAAATAGAGGAATAATTAAATGTTTTAGCCTGATTCAAGCAACAGAGAAATGTAACTGATTATCTATAAAGAATGTCTTTTTTTTCTTTTGCTACCTGCAAAATATTGTTCAAAATGTACTGATTTAAATATCATAATTTTGTAATGAAATTAAATTGAATTAAACTGAATTCGAGTTGAATCTTCTTTCACTGACAACTTGGTCTATTTTCTCCTTGTAAATGTTCACACTGAATTTGGGGAGAGAATCTCCACCTCTGCTAAAGGTCTGCACTTTTCTATCAGTTAGGTAGATTGAGTTTAACAATACATTTTTTTTTTTTTTTTTTACTTCTTGCACCTGATCCCAGGTTCAATGCTGGAGTTTAACTAGAGGTAGCGTTAGCAAGAACTGTCGAGACATCGCTTTCAAGTGGCTGATTATTTCCTAAGGGAATTTAGATTAAAGGCATGTAAGGGGATTGTTAGTTAGATATAGTTGATAAAAGTACTTCACGTTTCTGATGATGTTTTAGGTCATATTTATGCAGATATATAGAAAATTCTAAAGGGTTCACAAACTTTCAAGCACCACTGTATTTACACGGTGCTGAAAAACACCACTGTATTTACATGGTGAATTAAGTTAACTGAGGTTCACTTGAATTTTTGCCAGTGAATGTGTACATAGTAGCTCTGGGTCTTTCAAGAAAAGCATTAACAAGCTTTATTATGGGCAACAAAAGGACAAAAGGCATTTTTCTGAACATTAAATAATTAAATTTGTGGACTTATTATTAATATCAGCATTTCATTGCCCCCCCCCCAAAAAAAAAAAATCAATAAATGACCAGCACAGAATCTGGTTTCAGGATTGGCTGAGTGAGAACCACCTCTTCTGATCGTGACAATAAAAATGAGCTCTTTTTCTGTCTTTAGGAAATAACACTAACGTTTGTGCTTTGACATACAGCAGGTGAGTGACACGGGCAGATATTAGATTTTATATTCTGTAATACTGTAATTATTAACAACACGTTTCAGAACTATAGAGTTAACAGCGTACCACCAGGTTGTAAGAAAAACTTTACGTTTACCTTGAACTAGAAGTTAATTTAATTTCCAAAACAGAACCACTCTATCCTGGAATATATTTAGTTAGTTAATTTTCTATAACAGCAGCTCTGACTGTAGTGCAGCTGCACATCACTGGTTTATATTAATGCACTAGTTCTAATCCGTTATCGTTTCTATAGCAACAGCTCATTCACAGGGTTGGTGAATGGTGGAATGTAATTCATGTATTTGTTGATATGGTGAGCGGACATTATATTTATTTATTATTTAATGTTCAGGGAAGGTCAGAGGTAAAACTATAACATATGGCTAATATTGTCATTTTTTTTCACTTGGTCTTCTTTTCATTTTGCTCTGCAGTAAAACGCCAAAATGGGAGAAGGACAAAAAATCACCCAGGTCCTGATGTCTATCATTTTCCTCAGCCAACTCTGCTGGACGCAGAGTGAGGAAATCTTTCTAAACCATTACACATCCACATATGGGCTGTTGTGTTACAATGACTGCAGTATGTATGATAATGACTACTACTGGTGCAACACTAAAAAGGGCTGGGATTACTGTTCATTACAGGACAACATAGATTATAAAGGCTATGAATGTGAAGATCACCATCCCTGTGAGAAGCACGGCAAAGATTACTATTGGTGCTATACAAAGGCTGGTACCACAGGTTACTGTGGAAAAGTGGAGCTCAGAACACTGCTACATAGAAGTTCGACTTATCAGAGTGTGTGCAGGGATGAATGTTCGTATGATGAGTCGAACTCGTACTACTGGTGCAACACAGATCGAGGGTGGGACTACTGCTCTCCAACACCTGATGTCACATACAAGAACGAGCCGTGCCGATCGGATCACTCCTGTGACACCCATGGCTATAGCTACTCCTGGTGCTGGACAGACTCATGCTGGGACTACTGTGGCCGTATTGAGACCAGTGGCGTATACAGTACCACTGGACGTCAGAAAAGACAACCTAATAATTTAGTGGAAATCTGTACTCACACTGACAGATGTAACAAGAAGGTGACCAAGATCACTGCAGAGCCAAATCCTAAAGCAATAGCAGATGGCAGCACCTGGAAGAACGAGATAATAAACTTAATTTCACGCTGGAACAAAGGTTACTTGGGCAACCAGGCCAGGTCCCAGCTCATCACCTCAGACAACCTTCGCATTGACCTACAGGGGCTGGTGAGACGGAATAATCAGCATTACTATAACCTCCAAATTCAGGTGAATGTGCCTCGCCAAAAGGGAACGAGCACCACAGTGGCCCAGGTGCTCATACCACAGAGTGAAGATGTTCCAGACAGATACGTCCGTATGGCCTTTACGGAGAGCTTCCGCCGTCGCGCCAGGGTTTTTGTGGATGTGAGCCATGGCATCATTCCTGTTAGGCATGGACAAAACTGTGGATAAACCAACCTAATCTGTTGATTTGCAGACAATGATTGCCTTCAACACATAATATCTCAAATGAAACATCTTGAATTTTGCTTATGCACCTCTGCTGTCATTTAACAACAGGATTATAATGAACTTCTGCTAGCTACATGAAGCTACAGAACCAGCTAGCATGCTAGAGTATTTTATGAATGTATTTGATGTACTGAAGACTGGTGGCACACAGACCCTAAAACAATTTATATCTTGTTTTTCCGTCTTATGATAATTCAGCTAAAAGAACATTGTAGCTTTTGATTATGATTGATTATTATGATTATTATTTGTTGGTTACCTGCAAAATATTGTTCAAAATGTACGGAATAAAATTTCAATGTCATTATTTTATAATGAAATTCAATTGAATTAAACTGAATTTGAGTTGAATCTTCTTTCACTGACAACTAGGTCTATTTTCCCCTTGAAAATATTCACATTGAATTTGGGGAGAGAATCTCCACCTCTGCTAAAGGTCTCCACTTTTCTATCAGTTAAGCGCACTATGTGGACAAAAGTTTGTGGACACCTAACTAGAACACTCATATGTGCTTTGTGAAGATCCCATTCCATATTTAGTCCCCTCTTTGCTGTTATAATAAACTACACTCTTCTGGGAAGGCTTTCCATTAGATTTTGGAGTATGGCTGCCATAAAAGCATCAGTGAAGTCAGGCACTGATGTTGGGTGAGGGGGCCTGGCATGCAGTCAGCGTTCAAACTCATCCCAAAATTGTTCAGTGAGGTTGAGATCAGGGGTGCAGGCCACTCTAGTTCTTCCACTCCAACCTTGGAAAACCATGTCTTCATGAAGCTCGCTTTGGGCACAGGTGCATTGTTATGCTGGGACATGTTTGGACTCGACCCCCTAGTTCCAGTGAAGGGAAAACTTAATGCTACAGCATATAAACACATCCAGATAATTGTGTGCTTCCAACTTTGTGGCAACAGTTTGGGGAAGGCCTACATACAGCTGTGATGGTCAGGTGTCCACATACTTTTGGCCAAATAGTGTAGATTGAGTTTAACAAAAACAAAAAAATTTTTTATTTTTTTTTACTTCTTGCACCTGATCCCAGGTTCAATGCTGGAGTTTAACTAGAGGTAGCGTTAGCAAGAACTGTCGAGACATCGCTTTCAAGTGGCTGATTATTTATTAACGGCATTTAGATTAAAGGCACGTAAGGGGATTGTTATTTAGATATAGGTGATAAAAGTACTTCACGTTTGTTGTACAGCATTAGGAATGATATTATCTTAATAAGATCATATCATAATATCATAATTATCTTAATGGCAAAAATTATAGATAGTCAGGCTTTGAGTTCCTGAGCATTAAAGTATAACCAACATCTCTGTATGACAGTTATTGTTTACATGCCGCTGGTAAACACCTGAAACTTGGCCGGTGGAGGTGGACTTACGGTAACGGTAAGTTTAACTTGAATTTTTGCCAGTGAATGTGGACTTGTGGAGCCCTCAGAGGTCTCTGCCTGTGACTGCCAACTAGGTTTACCCACTCATGTATCATTTATATCATTTTGTTCAGCACACAAACCTGTTGCTGAATGACCAGATATACCGATGATTGGTGTGGGGACTGACTAACAAAAACATATGATTGGTCAAAAAGTTTTGTTAGACACCTGTGGTGTACTTACTAGTACAAATAGCATAAAATAATATAAAAATAATCATTGTTTAAGCCATAGTCTCAGCAGAAGTGCATTATATGGCTGAGAAATCTGTGGGACAGGCTGAAGTGCTAATCTCACAGCTGTGACAGAAAAGGCAGGTGAGCAAGCTGAAAAGGTCGTCGTTTAAGTGATATGTGACTAGTGATTACCAAGCACTATTATGAGCCAAGACAAAGACAAAAGGCAATTTTCTGGTGTTTGAATTCATCAGTTAAATTCTGAACTTTAATTGGTTAACATTTCTGGACTTGTTATTGATATAGTTTTAAACACTAACATGAACTAAACACACACACACAGGTACAAATTTACAAATTTTCAAGCCTCTGCTCAGCAAAAAGTCTGCATGACCACTTCACAAATCTGTCACTGTGGAAACAGAAGTACTTTCCTTCTCCTTTACCCTCTTCTTGTTTTCCTTTTGTGCTCTAGTAAAATGAACTCACCTTGACCTTGGTGTTCATCATTTTCATTGGCCGACTCGGCTGGATCAGACAACTCTGAAGCATTACATGTCTGATAGGGAGCAATGTACAGAAACCTGTAGCAAGCATGGGTACTCAAATTAATGATGGCACAATGAAACCAGCTGGGGTTATCGCTCAAACGAAGCGTTCACAGATTACGAAGGCCAGGCATGTCGAGACGGCTGTCTGTGTGGGATGTATGGCGAATCTTACTACTAGTGCTACAAGAAGGCTGGGGTTACTGTGGATCACTGTGTACTACTGCAGAACCAAAGACACTGTCATATACAAGTTTAAAATAACAGAGTGAGTGCAGGGACGGATGTTTGTATGCTGAGAAAAACAAGTTTGTGCTTTTGGTGTAACATGGATAAAGGGTGGGACTACTGCTCTCCACTGCCTAATGTTTCTTATTTTGTTTCTTGCTTATTCATTATTTCTTGCTGCTTAATGTACATGATATAACAAAAAATGTCAGAGCAAATGAAATTTCTGTCATCACATCCCAGATTTAACTGAAGAAAAACCCTCAAAGTGTCAGAATCTGTTAACAGAGCAGTTGCAAGTCTCTCTCTCTCTCTCTCTCTCTCTCACACACACACACACACACACACACACACACACACACGCTTTTTTTTGCTCATGGGAAATGTAGTACAAACCTCTGTTAAAAACATCCAGTAGCCTTTTCCCCTTGTAACTTCCGGATTAGAGCTCCGCCAATCAGAGCGCAGCGTGCTAATCCTCTTCCGGGTAAAGCGAAAGTGAAAGCGGAGCGTCTTGTGGTGCACGTGCGAGGACAACGTATGTTCTATAGTTTTCTCATAACATGTTTTTACATGTTTTTGTGCGTGTTGTGCAACAGATTGCAAACGATTTCACGATTTGATAATTAACTTTGGGGAAAAAATGCTGGCGAGTTGTTTCAGTAGGCTGTAAGAGTAAGTGGTAGTAAACACTTTAATGTGATGTGCCATGTTTCCACCTGCATCACTGTATGAACTGAACGCTGGCAAGGAATCTGTCTTTTAAGCATCATTAGTTAACTGTTCAGTTTAACCATCATAGAGTGAAAGTTTATCATTTGCTGGTGTTTTGTCTTGCCAGTTTACACATTCAAGCAATTTTAAACCATTCACGCGGAAGAGAACTCGAATCGGGACTCGCGCGCTGTTTTCTCGCGCACACGCAGAAAGAGAGAGGCGCGATTCAGACGGCGCGTGAACACCGAATTGATTCCTCTTTTCATGCCTCTTTGCGCTTGAACGGACACATACACACAAAGTTATGTTAAAATACCCGTTTTGGCAAGTATTCTGGTAAACACAGTCGGTTAACCGAAAACGTAACCAGCTGAGAAAGAAACAGGATGTGTGTCAGGACTAGGTCTGTGCATTTGCTATTAAAGAGACAGCAGCCTATAAATAATTAGCTTCTGTCTGCTAATCAAACAACACCACAGCTTTAACAAAGATTAATCTGTGTGTAACTTATGCAGTGAGCACTATTGTGCTATTTTACACTTCATTATTACATTTCTGCACCTGAACACTACTGTTACTGACTTTATTTGTAACTTTGTTATTCATCTATGTCTGTAATTGTGTAATTGTTCTGGTTTTGTTACTGACATTATTAGTTAAGCTAGTAGTTTTTGCTGTGGTATAGAAGTACTTAAAATAAGCTTTCAGTAATAAATGAAAAGCAAATTTTTTTTTCCCCCGGTCCGAAAAATGATCCGATCCGTGACTCAAAATCCGTAATCTGATCCGAACCGTGAGTTTAGTGATCCGTTGCACCACTAGTTATAAGCAAGTAATAAGCATAATATTGTACATGAATCAGTTTAATCACCTAGTTTCATGTACTCAGTCAGCTAATTATAGGTGTTCCTAATAGTAATACAGTCTTCTAATATACTGAGTTTATTATTAGTCACATCTGTATCTGTTAACGGCACCAACATCTCTTTCTTCAGCACCTCCTCCCAACCTTCACATCCCCATCGTCTCCGTCGAGTTGACTGGAGTTGGGTTCCCTTGATTCTCTCCTCCTCATTATCTCCTGCCTCAGGACAGTCGGCTTAGAGTTTACCACCTGGGAGGCCGCAGCTAAAGTGGTTGTCATTTTCCCTCACTGTACCCTGCACTCTTTGCTGGTAAGCCTGCTATGTTAGCCGGATCTGCTAAAACACAGCACTGGGGCTGGAGTCAACGTTCTTTAGTTTGGTTAAGTTGATCAATTCTACTCGTTCTACTCACCAGTCACTAGTTTTCCACATACACCCCCATCCAGCTGACTAGCAGGCCTGTAGCTGCATACTCTTAATGTGTTCGAGTATCTTTTCTCGCACCATAACACTGTCTTTTGTTAGCCTGGTGCCCAATCAGTGTTCCAATTCATCCCAAAGGTGTTCAGTGGGGTTGAGGTCAAGGCTCCGTCTAGGACAGTTGAGTTTTTCCACACCAACCTTAGCACACCATGTCTTCATGGAGCTCGCTTTGTGCACAGGAGCATTGTCATGCTGGAACAGGTTTGGGCCTCTTAGTTCCAGTGAAGGGAAATTGTAATGCTACAGCATATAATGACATTTTAGACAATTTGGGGAAGAACCATATATGGGTGTGATGGTCAGGTATCTACATACTTTTAGCCATATAGTGCATGTTATCTGTGTGATTCTCGCTACCCCTGGCAGTTTGAAGGAGTGAAATAGAACGCTAGTTATATATGTAACTGTGACTTTATAAACCGCAGACAACAACCAGGGTCCCTGGTCATTCGGAAATGATGCCAGCCAGACGAGAACTTGGGGAGAAGTTTTCAGCAAAAGTTGGCTGTGTTTATTGCTAGTACTTCAGCATTCGTCACTTGGTGATTTTGTTGAAGGTCTCAGCATAAATGCACACATATACAGAATTAATTCAGCTAATGTGGCAATTATTCCACGTACATAGAATCACATTTACATATGGGAGTAGCATTTTCTTAGAAATCAAGGTAATTTAGTGTAATTTAGTTTAAGGGAAATGGTTTAATTTAAGTTTAAGATCATAAAATGTATGATATTTTTCTAATTATTAAGTAATATATTTTTTACTTCCTGCAGGCTTGAAAATGGGGCCTAGAGGACTCCTTTTTTGGCTTGCTCTGTGTCTGGTCTTGGTCAGGATCTACAGCATAAATGTCCTTGAAACAATGGAGGATCTAAAAAAAATAACAAACTTTGGTAAACATTTTCCACAACAAGGCCTCGTGCTTCTGTGCTGGCTTCTCAGTCAAGGTAAATTCGACCAAAATGGAAAACTACGCCTCAATTTCAATCCAGCTGAAGAACGTTTTGGCATTCATGAGTATAGAAATGATCAGCTTACCTTTCCTAGCCTGTCTAATACAGATTTTCTGTATTTTACTTTGGGCAATCTAAAAATTCCAAACAACCAATTGCCTAATTATATTACTAGGATATTCAGTAACTCACGGGGTCATCCCAAACGCAACGTTGACCGAGTTATGATTCAGATTCAGAAGAATGATCCAACAGTAGTGGACAAAGTGTATATTACACAGCACTCTGAGAACAAGGGCAGTGATTATGATGAAGATCTTACATACCTGATCGGCAAAGAGCTGCTCAAAAAAATCCTAGAGTTATGTCGACCTGATGGGGATAGCAGCAATCAAAAACACGATGATAATGATCACCAACCTGATCACCAACGATTTCAGCAAATACAATCCATGTTTCAAAAAGCTCCATACCTCCACGAGTTTTTGTACCTGGCAGGTTATAATCCTCCTAACAATGTCAATCAACGTGGAAAGTATAATTGTCCAGCCAAGTACGAGCATTCCGAGTTAGAAAACATAAAACTCGAGCTGAGATCCAAACTGAATGGGCAGGCGAGGATTGTGTGGGAAGGGATCCCAGTTGAAATGCTGAAAAAGGAGATGAAAATAGGCATTTACAACGATGAAGATGAAGACAACCCCTTGGTGGAGTACTCACTGAATGGAAGGGCGTATGGAGAAATAGACACTCACTTGGCTCTAAATCGTGGCCTTCATCTCCGTCTTCTAAAACCCATGACCATTTTTGAAACTGTCTATGAAAGCCCAGGGTTTGATGACAGTGAAATTGAGAAGGATCATACAGTAGCTCGGGAAACTGTGGAGAAGTCACACCCATTTTTTACTTTCAACAATTTATTTTCACTGGTCATCTCTCCTTTCAGCAACTTATTCTCACTGGTCTTCCTTATTTTCAGCAATGTGTTCTCACTGGTTTACTTTATTGTCAGTAGTTTGTTCTCATTGGTTTACTTTATTGTCAGTAGTTTGTTCTCACTGGTTTACTTTATTGTCAGTAGTTTGCTCTCACTGGTTTACTTTACTGTCAGTAGTTTGCTCTCACTGGTTTACATTACTGTCAGTAATTTCTTCTCACTGCTCTTCTTTATTTGTCAAGAAATTTTATTTGCTTTGGGTAAATTAATCTCACTGGTCTTCTCTGTTTGCTTTAATCTTGTCACGCTGCTGTTAACTGCATTGTTAATTGAAATTGTTAGAAGAGCGATTACTGAAGTGACTGACAACAGACCGAGGGCTGCACCTCCCATTGTGGTAGTTTCGCATGGTAGGCCAGGTTTCTGAGATGAATTTTTTTTCTGCAGTACTGGATTTTTTTTTTCGTTAAATTGAAATGACCCGTTACCAAATTTAAAGCAACTATAATTGAAGAGATAGCATTATCAGTAGAAAAACTCTGACAACATGGTGGTATTGTGCTGCTGCAAATCACTTTAAAGGTTCCTAAAAATAATTAAAAGTCATTCTAAGCCTGGCTTAACTTGGACCCAGAAGCTATATGATTAGATTTTAGCTAGATAGATTGAAATGCATTCCAACAAAAAATACTACTGATTCAGGATTGTACACACAACTGACACAACTGTGAATGATGAGCTGCATGGGCTAGAAAGAAATCAGCCCCAGCCACGTTTCTCACCTCTTCATACCATTCTGTATCTGTCTTACACTGGTGCTACTGGTGCGCTCAGGTTCCTCTTTAAGACGTGTTCAAAGCAAGTCATCTGATGCTGATGCCAAAAAGGAAGCCATATACTGATGACATGCTAGAACCAGTCACCCCTGTGTGTATTCACCTCCATATCCCTACTCATGGCATAGTTGGAGAAAACAGGGTTGTTACAACTATGAAGTGATGCAGTTACCTCAGATATACAGTCAGGTCCATAACTATTTGGACAGTGACCCAATTTTTATAATATTGCCTCCTTTATATGAAGAAATTGTAGCACGATAGTATTCATGATGTAAAAAAAAAAATTGATTATGTATTTTTATAAGCACCTCACACTGGAAACAGTTTGTTGTTCTATGAATGCATGCTTGTGCAAATATTGTTGGATACGAATGTGTGAATGTATTAATAAAAAGTATTAAATCTTTCTTTTCAGCGTTATTACCTTTGCAGTATTATAGTTTGGAGGCTGAATGTGAACCACAAATATCAGTTGTTTGCTAGTCCACATGCCATATTTTTGTGTATTTTCATTTCTCTTTTTTAAATATGCACTTGTCAAATAAGAAAATATAAGAAAATATAAGAATGTCAGGTTTCCTTAACCTGACATTATCACCAAAAAAACATACATAATTACACAGTTCTGTCTAATTTATTTAGGACAAGATTTTTTTCCATAAAGCTTTCTTTGTTTTTATTGAAGCCTCGTTGTTCTCAAGAGTTTTTATTGCTGTTCTGTTCGTCGCTGATTTAAATGTGATCGCTGTGGTCACCGTCACCACACGCAGTGTACTACATCTTTTATCTGTTGGCGGTTCATCAACTCTCCAGAAATGAAGGTGGGCAAATTTGGGAAGGCTAATGCTATCAATCAGTTTACCATAAAATAAACACATAATATAAACAGATAAATATTTTAATAAAAAGAATAATCACGGATTATTAACCTTTGGCTATCTGCTGTATTGTATTGTAATCCACTGTACTGATTACTGAGTAAAGCACATATCTTAATGGGTATAGGGAAAAATTGACATGAAATGATATACTTGTTCATGTTAAATTAGTTATAAAAGGTATTGTCTATTAAGAAGAGATTAGTAACTGCTATTTTGGTCAAGTTTAATTAAAAAATATCTTTATCAAAATATTTACAAAGCGGTATTTAATTATATTCAATTGCTTTTCTAAAATGTATTTTTTAATTTTATATTTAATTTTAATTATATATTACAGATTTTAAACATATTAATGTTATTAATTTTATATTTTGTGATAATGTAAACATGCACATGTGTATATTTCAATATAAGAGCTCTCCAAAATAACTCTTACCTGGAATTAAGGTCTGTAAAATTTGTAAATTAGCTAGCTGGATGTGGTTCAACGTTTACAAACCATCTTCCTGATGCAAGTTCAAACTCTCAGAAAACTTCTTGATTTAATACAAGTTCTTGAATCACTCGTGTGTAAATTTCACTTGTTAGCTACTTTAGCCTCTATCGATTTGGGGAAAATTGTGTAAATTTGACTTGCTGCAAAACTATTCATTTAATGCATGAGTTTCAATTGGAATTAAAATGTTTTTGAAGCATTTAGTAATAAAAAGTTGGGCTTAAATCTGAAATATTAGATTTTGCATTTACGCTTTCTTCATTTTGGTGAATTCCTCTATCCAAACACCTTAAAAATGAAATAAGCACTGTACCAATATGAGATTTTTACAAATATATTTATAATCTAATATTTATTACAAAATGCCTGACACAGCGCAGGTTTGTGCAAAAGCACATGTTACCATAGTAACTGAGCAGGGCTTATGATTATTTACCTTTGTGTAAATGAAATTGAAAAATTGTAAATTAGCCAGACTTATTGAGTTAGCTTGCTTCATGATATACCTCATCAGAAATCCACTATGCTACACTTCTACCTCGTCAGTATGCTAGCTAACTATTCCACTAGCTAGTCTGCAATATTAGCTAGTTAGCTAGCTAAGTATGAATGGATGAAGTATGTATTACACAGCACTTAGTGGACAGGAACTAAGGCAGTGCGTATGACCCAGTTTAAACAAACGAAATCAGCAATGAGCTTCTCCAAGCAACAGCTGATTTATTTCACTCTGATAAAGAAGGGAAAAATAAAAATGTGATAAAGATGACTTTAATGATGAGGGATTTAACCTTATACAGAACAAATACCAGAACAAAAAAAGCAATGCACACCTTGGCAGGTTTGTCTGCTGGCTGCCTGTTACAACATCGGAAAAGAATTTACAGTACACAACATTAAAGTCAATCTACAACGGAGTAGGATTTCAGATGCAATCCTGAATAGCATGAAAGCAAAAAACTAAAACAATTGGAGGAGTACCCACTCAATTGAAGTGCTTGATTACTGAATATGTTACTCTCTTTAATGATGTACATATTTTTGTGGTGATTTTGTTTCTACTGACAGTATTACAAAAGAAAATTATGTAAAATTTAAGATGCCAAGACTTTTTTTTTTCATAGCACTGTGAATGTATTTTGAATAATGTATTTCAAAGATTGTTTGCATTGTTTAAAACCCTAAAAACTCAAAAGGCTTTGGCTTTCCTGGAGCTGAAGGATGGAAACAGTGAGTTTAAAATGGATTAAGACAAACATTCCCAATCCAATTCCAAACCCCAGTACATGTTTTTGCTCTGTTCAAGCTTCCAAAACAACTCTTTCCCAAAGTCAAGGTCTGTACAATTTGCCTAAATCTGTGGATTGAAAAACATGAGGGTTAAGTACACAGTAAGCTGAACATGGTTAAACATTTACAAACCGTTACAAAGGGGTCTGATTTAGGAAATACAGTCCTGTTGGTGTAGATTAGTGTTTGTGAACAGGTTGAGTATTTTCACCACTTACACATCAGGTAAGATCAATATATTCATTTCTGACTATATTCAAGACCAATATATTCATTTCTGACTATATTCAAGACCAATATATTCGTTTCTGAGGCTGAATAAATTTATTTTAATTATTATTTCTGATTATGAGAAATGTGTGCCTTGGTGCAATTTGTAATTTCCATCTTGTGAAAAAATAATAATAATAGTTTGCTTTTCACTGAACAAGGCATATTTAAGTACATATTTAATAACTTGCCCTTAAGTTACCGTATCTCTTTCCTTTTTTTGCTTCGCTGCTTTGAAATGAAATGTTCATAAGTGTATATGCTCAATAGCCAAAAGTGCATTGACCCAAAAATGTCACATCTGTATGTGCCTGTTCAGCACATTGTGTATTCTAAAGTGTGCTTAGAAATAGAGAGACAAATATAGAGATACATTTTTGCCAAATCTGGCTAGCTGTCTAGATGTGGAATTAACATTTGGCCAAAAAAAAACTGAAAAAAGGTTAATTATTGATAACCTGAGAAAGAAACTCACCCGTTCGCTGCCCATTTTCGACGGCTGTATCCCTGGTGTAATGTAGTGTGTGCTGTAATGCTTCTCCCGGGAGACTAGTTTTGGAAGAGGAAGTTGCTCAGTTGCATTTGTGACAAAATCAAGCCAAGAAAATCTCAAAAACAAAAAAAAAAAGTCTCAAAAAATGAGAAAAAGAGTCACGTCTCTCACAAAGGTAACAGAGAGGTGTGCATTTGTATACATTGTATTTTGTATTTGTTCAAAGATTTGTAGAACAAATTGTATTTATTTGTGAAATATGATGCAGGCTCATTTTTTATATATTTGTGAAACACAGTACATTTATTTGTTACGCCTCTGTGTTTTCTCTCAAATTGCCCTTTGTATTTGCAAATGGCTTTGTGTTTGCTTAGGAGTCGAGTTCTCCTTTGCAAAGCACATTGTGTTTGTTTGCAAAATAGTAGACTAGTTTGTTTAGTTTTGGCACAAATTCATCTCCATAGACAAACTCTATAGTATTAATGCCCATTTTTTTGGAACGGGAAGTTCAACAAGCACATGGTGTATACAACAAAATACATATATTACACACATGTAAAAAAAATAAATAAAAAAAAATCCTTAATATGCCAGATGAAAAGCCCCCTTGCCAACTGTACTCAAATCTTCACAATGTAGTTAAGGATAAAATTTAGAACAAAATATTAACTGTAAATAACCATGCAGACATCCTCTCTCATCTTTTATGTTCACTGAAACTCTAACGGTTTTGCAACTTTAGGAAGTGCCAGTTAGGCTAACACCTCCACATTTCTTTTTAATTGTCTTTAACATGTTCAGATACTGTAGATCTCAGTTCAGTGACAATATGATTCCTTCTTTCCTTGAACTTTGCACAGTAATTTAATTTATAAAATGTAAATTTAGGAGCAAGGTCACTCCTGAAACCTCACCTTCTTCCAGTCCAACTTCTCAGAGTACTTTTTAACAGTTCCACAATCACTCTTCATGTCATTAATTTGAGGATGTGGTCTGCACTTGCAAATGTCTAATTGGTACATTGATGCAAAGTAAACATCAAACACCCATTACTCTCAAGTCGGAATGTGGCATTATGTCAAGTTCATATTCTCTTTTATATTAAACAGTAGCCGGTATTTCAAAATGTTTATGACTGAATTAACCGATAGAATTTCATTGTTTTTCATTTCATTGTTTACAGCATTCATCATGGAGTGGACGAGGTTCCTCTGTTGCCTCACTCTCTTCGTTGTCTGTGCTAATGCGGCAACGATTGAGATCTTACACAAAATCGAGGACCTAAAAAGCAAAAAGTTTGGCCATGAGTACCCATGCCATGGTCTTCTCCTGCTGCACTGGCTGGCCAACCACATCTCCATCAGTCAATCAGAAGACATTCTACTTCATTTTGATCCTGGACGGCAGGACTATGGCTTCCACTACTATAATAGCACCAACAATACCAGCACTACCCTGCCGTACTTGGATGACTCAAGTGACAGAGTGTACTACTCTTTGGGCAGTCTCAGTTCAGAGGCTGTCCGAACTAAGCTGCCTCCGTATGTCACCCAAGACTACTACAATGCCCTCGAGGACCCCAAGAGAGATCTGGACCGCATAGTCCTCCGAGTGCAAAGGAGCAGCCCAAGACAAGCAGACAAAGTGTACATCACTCAAGCAGTGACCAATGAGCAAGAGGCGGACTACGACCCAGATGAAACCTTTGAGATCAGTACTAGACTCTTGACGCAAGTACAGATTCTCAAAAATCCTCTTGATTTAATACAAGCTCTTGAATCGCATGTGACTGGCACTCAAAACCCGGATGATCCTAGACTTGTCCTCTCCAAAGAAAAACTTCTCAACCACTTGAAATATTCTGACAAACATCTTCAGAGTATTTTTGAAGACCCAGGCGTGAGGTGGCTTCTGATTCTGGCTGGATATGACTTAGATAACAGGTACAACATCCATAAGAAAACTTGGTTCTGCTCAACTGATGAGCCAATCCAGCATGACCAAATCTCCAGTGATCCTGAGACACTGTGTGAAAGCCACAGTACGGTAAAGATAGAGGTGAAATCCACACAAGATGGCTATGCAAGAATCATTTGGAGCGGTTTACCAAAGAACATCCTAAAACTGAACACTACTGTTGTCCTTTTTAGTAGCGACACATCTACTGAGCTTCAGAGGTTCACAGAACTCCAAGGCCAAGCGTCAGGGTCCTATGACACCTACTTGGCGCTGAATCATGGAATTCAGCCACGTCTGGTCACATACAGTTTCGCCTTTGAATATGGCTTCATCGGCCTCCGTTACTCCGTAATTTGGAGAGGGCCACAGTTTGACGAGGCTAACAGAGTGATTCCTACCAAAATTACTGGCTACAATGCAAGCCTTCAACTTTACACCGTAAATGGCTACGCATGTGCTCGGATATATATCAAAAGCTCTTTCACTGATTGGAAAAAGAAGTTTGCTGGCTCATGGGTGTCTTTCTATACCAACGATCAAGATCCAGACCATAAATATACACACTATCAGTGGGTCACCAATTTCAAGAAAGTTGACGACACTAAAGAATATCTAATCTATGAGTATGAGTCATCCATGAGTATTGGACCTGGAGTCCAAGCTCGCTTTATGTTCTCTACTGTCCGTAGCTTCCTTAATTTTTTCCGCACAACTGGAACTGTGAAAGCTCGCACTATTCCTTGGGAGAGTGTGAATAACTAACTATAACAAAGTAAAATGCCTGAAGAAAACTCTGACGAAAAATACGTTTAGCTTCAAATGTCATTAGCATAAAGGTTCAGTTATTTCAGTGTCAGGTTTAATTGCAGAAATTATAAACAGACATAAAAAAGAAAAATTGCAACAAAATGAATACAGTATCCTAGCTGGTTTATTTTGATGGATCTGCAAACAAAATGTGTGTTAAATGATATATAATGTATAAAGTAAATAAAAATGATACTACAGCACTTGATCAGAAGGTGTTGATTATTTTTCTAGAAGAGCAGCTCTGACAATAGTGCAGCTGTGATTGGGGCTTGGGACGGGATGACTGTTTATAGCTGCTGTAATGCGAGTAAGAACAGGAAGTAACACTTTTCATGTATATTCCACATTAAATGTATCTATAAATGGATAAAAAAAAGCCTGAAGTGTTTTGTTCAGAGTGGGGCAGAGTGATACTATTATAGATGACAGTCCCACTGTGTCAGAAATTTACAGAAAAGATTAACTTTTAGCCTTTTGGCCGTTTGGCTTTTGGGTAAAAAGTTAGGCCTAAATTTGAAATCCTAGTTTTTGCATTTACACTTTCTTCATTTTGGTAAATGCTTTATGTCTATAATGGCTTACAGGAGATATAAGAGTACCGACGTGGGGCTAAAATAATTTCTTTACTGTGACTTTGGCTCCCTCTCCTGTCTCACCATGGTTATTTAATAACACAGGTTTACAATTATACAATATTTATAATCTTCTATTTATTATAAAGGGCTCTTAGAAACAGTCAGGCAAAAGATCATACAACCTCCTACTGCAGCTTTATAGAGCACTAGGGATATTTTTATTTTCTAATTTAATACAAAAAACTTGAATGAAAAGTAGAATCATAGAAATATTTACAGATTTAGACTTTCTTAGTCTAAAAAGTCTTTCAGAATTTCTTAGTTTTTGGCATGTCCCCGTTTTTGCATACACTCGAGCTGGCATGAACCAGATGATCTGTGTTAGATCAGATCTATCTGTGGGTCATCTGAACATGTGGAAATCCCTTTGACGGATGATTTGATAAGGCTCAAGGAAAATCTGACCTTTTATACATATGAGTTAACTTGGCAAGATCAAATTTGCTTACATTTAAATAGTGACCTAGAAATAGAGCAAAATGTTGAATATTGAATATTCAAGACATTGAAAATTTCTTTTCTTTGTTTAAGTTTTTCACAATTCTTGTGAAAACAAAACTTTTTGTTCATTTAAAGTTTGAATTCTCAGATTTTCAACCCCACTGCATGTCCAGGCAAAAAAACTCAAATACATGCTTTATGACACACTTTATGACATTTTTAAAAAAAGAAAAGAAAAGAAAAAAGTGAACATACCTGCAGGACTGAATCGTATTGTATTGTGTAAAACTTCATATTGCTGGAACGAGACTTTCATAAAGTAACACATGGAGTAGTTTAAAGGGAGTGTGTGATTATGAACAGGTGAGTATCATTAGCAATCAGGTGAGTGAAAGAGGATAGGGCCTTGCCTGGAGGTCAGGTAACAAGATTATGGGCTGAGGATTATGGGAGTTGTAGTCAGCAACAGTCCCCTACTAATGCTGATGGCCTATTTCATATATTTCATATCTCATATATCACTTACAGAAAAGAAAACCAGTGCAAATACCACGGTTACTTTGATATTTAACTAAATATTTAAATATGGTCACTATGTCACCATTGATGATTGATGGCTACAGGACTTTTACTACATACCACATTACAAGTTGCATATGTAGCATAACAGTTACAAGGGTATAATATAACTAAACAGAAATATTGCAAATATATAGCAAAAACAGTTGATATGATAGATTGAAAATAATATTACTCCTCTATTTATCATTTAATGTTCTTTTTTTTTTTTTTTTTTTTAATTTTTAGTAACTAGAATCTAGGAATAGTACAAACATCGGGCACATAAACGTAGAAACATTTTATTTTCTTTTATTTGATTGACTTTGAGACTTCAGGAAACAAGTTAAAATATTTTTATATTTTTGATTATAACATTTTAGTTAATATTTTAAATTGTAATTTATATTTCTTGAATATATTATAAATAGTATAATAATGTTTTGGGATTCCAAAAGCTGATTTTATTCTATAATAATAATAATAATAATAATAATAATAATAATAATAATAATAATAGTTCTTTTTAAACCTACTTGAACAGACTGATAAACACACCACGGTGACCATGTGACATTGTTTCCTGTTATTGGGTCGTTTTACCCTCTGGACTCATAGTTATGTAACAGTTTGTAGCCAGAAGAAGACTAGAAGATACCGAACTGCTGACCTCAGTGCTGTTTATCCCGAGTGTCAGGTATGTGTTAATTCTACTATTACCATTATTCAGTTTTTAAAATAATTTTAATTTTTTTTAAAGGGGGTGGGGGTGAGTTGGGGTCATGCCTTTGGAGTGGATACATACCTTTGTTTGGTTTTGTTTAATCGGTTTTGTTAGGCTATAAAGGTTTACACAGCAGCAGCAGTAGCAGTAACAGAAGTAGTAGCAGTACTAGTAGTAGTAATAGCAGCAGTAGTAGTAGTAGCAGTACTACTAGTAGTAATAGCAGCAGCAGCAGCAGTAGTAGTAGTAGTAGTAATAGAGACAGTAGTAGCAGTAGTAGTAGTAATAGTAGTAGAAATAGTAGCATTAGAAAACATCACATTTATTCCAGATTTATTCCAGAGCGCTGTGTATCTTACATATGATGATTTAAAACCAACACAAATACACACGTTTACTTTATTTTAAAGTGCATGTGCATATGTGCGTATTATTCACTTTCTCGCATAAATGCCTGCTATTTAAATGATTTATATAATCTGCACATGTCTCAGACATGTTTACCGTTTATCCTCACTGATTTTTAGTCGACCTGTGAAATTAACTTTTAATGATCAACTTTGTGCTCAGACTTTTTTGCCGGTTATAATCCAAATACTCAAATACTGGGCACACTAGACAAACATACAGCGTCATATTTATTTCTTGGTGCTCTTAGAGCCCACACTGAATCCAATGATTCAACACCTTTTATGATGTAATAGGTTAGTAACAGCACCTTTCCAAGTGTGATTGATTGATTGATTGATTTTTAACTGTAGTTGAAATAAAGTTGACATTATTTTAGACTGTGAACAATTTCCTGTAATAAACACTTCTTCCCAGATAAATGTGTGCTTCGTTTATTTAGAATCTACTCAGTTGGTGACCAATTATATTTAAACCCATAAATAACAAGAATGTCATCAAAAACATTAAATAACAAAAAAAAAAAAAAAAAAAAAAAAAAAAAAAAAAAAAAAAAAAAAAAAAAAAAAAAAAAAAAAAAAAAAAAAAAAAAAAAAAAAAAAACTGAGTCAAGGGAAGAAAAAATCCTCTAAACCGTGATGTTGCTGAGCTGCTTTGAGTCACCTTGAAAATCCTGTACTAGTAACTCAGTAACTTAAAATCAGAGCTTTTTGAGTCAAACTGGTGAAAGTTTTGAATGTACGTCATACACCATTATTTCTGCAGTGCCTAATTATTATATCATATAATATTTTTGTACATTTGGAAGTGAGCAGGACTAATTATAGTTCTTCTAATGCCATATGGAATAGGTACTGCACCCAATAAACCACAGTATTGAAGGAGATGGGACGTCCTCAGCTACCAAAGCAACACCAGTCTTTGGCTAATGTTAATTGGAGTCCAAACATCACTGATAATCCTCTAACCATGAGCCATTAGTAATTCTCTGCTTTCTTACTTTTGTAGGTTTTAAAATGGAGAGGCGAGGACTGCTTTGTGGTTTCCTTTTCTACTTCATCTTGACCAGTGCTGCTGCCATCCAGACCCTGAAAGACATTAAGGACTTGAAAAACACAACAACTTCTATGAAAGAATTCCCACGACATGGCCTCATGCTTCTGCACTGGTTTGCTAACAATGTCGAAGTTGATTCAAGTGGAGAGATCCAACTTAATTTTGATCCAGGACAAGGCAGCTATGGATTACATTGCTATAAAGATACTGATCGAAGAGCGCCTTTTGACTCTTCTGAAAGTCTTTATTACTCTTTGGGTGACCTTGATCGTAGAAGTGCTCGAATGTTACCTTTTTATGTTACTCATGATTTTCACCATTCAATGGAATCACCTCAGAAAAATCTGGACAGAGTGATAATTCAAGTTCAGAGGAGCAATCCAGCAAAAATAGAGAAGGTGTATATAACAGAGTACCATAAGAACCACAGCCAAGGAAGCAGCTACAATCCAGAGTGTACCTATGAGATCAGTGCTCAGCTCCTGATTCAAATTCAAGCACTTGGCACGAATATAATATGCGATGCATATGATCCTAGACTGACATTTAGCCTGTGTGAGTTCTTGAATCACCAACAAAAAGCTGCCAAAGTATTAATGATCTATCCAAAGATTCCAGGTCTTGAATGGTTTTTGACTCTGGCTGGTTACAACATCGACTCGAGGTTTGATGTATTTTCACAAGCATCATTCTGCACAATGAACCAAACTGGTAATCCAAATGATAATTGCTCTCCACCCTCTATTGGTATCAGTGACGTCATGCACAACAAAGTAAAACTAGAAGTGAAATCCACTTCAGGTGGCTATGCAAAGATCACGTGGAGCGGAATACCAGAGAATATTGCAAGAATGAAGCTGAAAATAGGCCTTTATAAGGGCAGAACCAATGTGGACCCTTTGAGAGAGTATCCACTGAATGGAAGGACATATGGATCCATAGACACTAGCGTGCCTCTAAATCCTGGCCTTCAGGTACAGCTTCTACAAAGTGAAAAGATTCCTTACTACTTTTTTTTCAGAACCACATATTACACAACGATCTGGAAAGGTCCAGAGCTTGATGAAGCCAACAGGATTCCTCCGGCTAGTATCAGAGGTTATAAGGGCAGCCTGCAGCTTTATACTAAAGATGGTTACGCCTGTGCCAGACTCTACATCAAGAAGTCCTTCACGAATTGGAAAAATGTCTTCAGTAATGCTTGGGTGGGTTTCTATGCTAGCAAGGCAGATGATAATGGGAAATATAAAGTGTACGCATGGAGTAAAGACTTTGAGAAGAGTTCAAAAGATGACTGCCCTTTGGATTATGAGATTTATCAGTATGAGTCCGGGGTGCATATTGGCCCTGGAGTCCAGGCTCGATTTATGCTGACCGCACATTATGGTAGTGAGAAAGCTCGAACTGTACCCTGGGAGGAATAGTCAATCTTCAGACAATAGCTGTACTTTAAGGACAAGGTTGTCTCGTTTTTCTAGACCCTTAGCCTTTGTGCCTTGGGAGGAATAGTCAACTTTTAAACAATAACAAACTTTCTAGGTCTACGTTTTCTAGACTATTAACTCTTTATAAATAGGATAAATAGTCAACTTTCAGACAATAGCTGGACTTCAACGCTAGGTTCACAAGAATGTTTACTCTAGGTTCCAGGTTACCTTGAAAAAATAGTCAACCTTTAAACAATAAAACAACTTTTAAACAACATAACCTCTAGGACTAGGTTTTCTAGAATATTAGCCTTTGTGCCTTGGAAAGAATAACCATTAAACAATAGCTTAAGCTCTAGGACTTTTTTTAACTGTTAACTCTTGTGTCTTGGTAAAAATAGTCATCCTTTAAACAACAGCTAAAATACTAGGTCTAAATTTTCTAGACGCATTGTCTTTGTGCCTTGAGAAGAATTGCCAACCATCGAACATAGCCAAACTTCTGGGACTAGGTTTTCGAGACCATTTGTACCTTTGGAGGAATACATAGCCTTCAGATAAGAGTTAGTTTTTCTAGATCCTGATCTGTTTGCCCTATTTTTTTCTGAACGTTAACATTTCTTTTTGGTTTTACTCTGTTCTCAGTTATCCGTGTTTCTGTTCTTAGTCATATTCAGCTTCTTTCTCCATGTCTAATTTAGCTGTTTCAGGTCAAATTAAGGAATCTCTTGAGTCTAGAACTAAAACTGAGCCAAATCCCCTTTTGTCTTATGTCATGACAGAATTCTTATGTAATGTGCTTTGCAATATAAACCAACAAATTATCTTCACTCCACGGGCACAGTTTTATAGACTAAATTTCTTGCCAGGAGTCTGGGAATACTACCAAGTGGAAACCATCCGCCTGATGCCAGTTAAAAACCGACTTTGCAAACTAATACTTGGTAACATCGGCTTGTTTGTTAGAGTTCTTTCTCCTGCATAACACTGATCTATTCCTGATATTCCTGCTGAAATGTATTGCTGTAAATTGTATTATAAGTATCTTGGTCATGAAGGGTTACGGGATCACTAGTTGTCCCATAACAAGTGGTTCCTGTTGTCTTGGGTAAATCTGTACGAGTCGGGCCTCACATCCTTTTGGGAAAATCATTTACACTGTGATATATGTGTGAGTGCTAGAAGAGAGTGGTTTCTTGTAAAGACAAGTTAGTTGTTGTCTCTTCTTTGCAATTGAGAGTACCCACTAGACAGCACAAAGGTGGTAATGCAAACAAAAAACAATCTTAAATGAATAGTGTGAATAAGATTTGATTAGGGCCATGAGTGGTGTATTGGCGTCAGACCCTTTCATGCAGTTTTATACATTTATTAAATGAATGCATTGAACAAATATAGCTGATAACATTACACTATTAGTATGTATAGATCCTAAGAGCAAAGTCTCGGTTTACTCCATTTACAAACATTAATTACTTTCCTTGTCTAAGCCTTTTTATAAATATCATTTGATATGACATTTATATTTCTGCTTGTACCAAATAAATCTATAAAATGAGATTAAAATGACTTCTTTTTGTGATTAGCTTCCATCATACCCTTCAGGAAACAGGAGTTGATTTACACACACACTAAATGCAATCCATAATGTATCAAATGACTTTTATTTTTACCTCGTGTAATTGAATAACACATTACTCGTTAGAGCGCATTACAAACTCATTACAAACTCGTTATGAATACTCAACACACATTAAGCTGACATTCTGATTGAATTACGTTTTTAGCAGAGGGATAATTTGATCATTAAGCTTTTCACCCATAGACTTGCTGATTGACATACAGCCAACTGATAAGGTCATTTAAGGAGCACTTTTAAGTGGCACTTTTAAGGTATATCTGATAAAATGACCAAAAAAATGCGTGTACAAGGTAGTAATAGAAATAGTCTTTTCTTTTCAGGACATCAGAATTGTTAAGATCTTAGCTTTTAGTATTTTTTTTAAATAAAGAAACAATATAAAAATGGCAATTAGGTCACTACAGTAATGCAACTAAGATTTTAAAATGATGTATTATAGTATACCATCCTACTTACTACACTTTCACACAGCAGCACATAGTCATCAGTGTACCTCATGTGAATCAGGAGGATTAAAAGCTATATCAGCTAGGGGGCTGGGCAGGGGACAAACGTCCACAACCGGCACTGGAACATCTTCCTTAGAGATGTATGAGAGTATGTTTCTGGTGCTGATGTAACGTCACATTGTACTAAAGCGCCCCACCATTTACACCATTTACGTTGGGATTGCACCATGCAAGGCACATAGCATTAATTTCTGTGGATGCGCGCAAGCTGCACTCCAAAACGACCACAGGATACGTGTGGCAGCCATCTTGTGTATGCGTAGTTACAAGCAAGTATAATCCAGACTTTATAGAAAAGGTTTCTGTAGGGGTTCTTCAGATGGTTGAGTGTTCTAGCTTCTTAAATGGGTTCTTAAATGAGGGACAAACTGAAGAACCCTTTAGGATGCTACGTTGCACCCTTGTGTCCAACAGTGCAGTTCTATTTATTGCTTCCTGGATTCTGTCCCATGTTTTCTGTGTTAGAACAGTTTCCTGAATCGTGCCTGCACCAGCACTGGCACTGTCAGTGGAAAAGGGATCAAATTCACAGATCCATCACAAACTTCAGGCCATAATTTCCCCCAAAACACAGAATTATCTCTGAAGTAAAAAAAGAGAGACAAGCATTGGTATTTTTAAGAATAATTTATTGCCAGTAGTAAAGCGATTAAGCTAGTGGCAGTATTAAAAAACAAAACAAAAACAAATCATAAACAAGACCGAAGCATTGCTCACACACGAGCTGTTGCTTGAAAAAAGTCACGAGTCCACACTTCATCTCGCAATATAAATATACTGGGTCCCGTTTTTTTTTTTCTTTCTTGGTGGAAAAATAAAGAAGTTTCAAAAGTTTTACAAAAAAACAAACACAAAAAATGAAACTGACATCACAATAATATGCAGACGCCCGTCAGAGCGGAGCAGGAAGTGTGGAGACGGTCACACACATTTTTTTTTTCTTACCACCGTGTATATCATATTTTTTCCTCTTTTGTTGTGCAGCAAAAGCTGATAATGACACACTGTTTCATTTTTTTCCGTTGGTTCTTTTTTGAAAAATAAAAAATAATAAAATATCTACAAAAAGAACTAGTCACCCCTTAAAATCAAAACTGTACAGTACCATTTACATTACAAATGAATGAGCATTTGTAACAATAAAAAAAAAAACGGATTGCATGGTTTTATCTATACAAATACAGACAGCTATCGCTTGAAATGACGCTTTTTTCTTCTTCTTTTTTCTTTCATGAACAAGATGGTGTGAATTTTATATCATCAGACATCGTGTGAAGGCAGATACACACCTGTACACACTCGGGTTCACTCGACTCCTGCTGAAATTAGCTGCTGTGCTCCAGAGGAGAAAATGTCCTTGAATATGTCCATGTCTAAGAGAATGTGTGCGCTTGAATTTATTGTGTGGTCGTACATCTTGTGTGTGTGTGAGTGTGTGTGTGTTTACGACAACAGTCTCCTGCATAAGGTTTAATTTTCAGGCACTTTTTGTTTTCTGCTCTTTATGGATCCAGTGTCAGACTTCGGTGTGTTGTTGCTGCTGTTGTTGTTGTGGTTGTGGCGCTACGATGAGCCGTCGAAATTGCGCCCCGTCCTCAGCACCACTCTCACAGTCGCTCATCGGTGCTTCTGACTCCTCCACGTCCGAGCACGACACCGTGGACGCATACAGTGACAGCGAAATGTCGTCAGCGGCGATGCTGCCGCTTTTCGGCTGCTCCGGGTCAGATGAAGGGTACTGGTGGTGAGGGAGGTAATGGTTGAGCGTGTAGAGCTGGGGTAAAGGTGGGCGCTGGCGTACCCATGATCCTCCAGGACTAGAGGGGGCGGGGCCGAGAGTGTCATATGTTGCGGGCGGAGGTGGAGGAGGAGGCAGGTCGTCATGGGTGGGGAAGTCATCAGGTGGAGGCGGGAAATCGCTCTCAATGTCGTAGCCACCCGCGTAATAGTCCGTGTCTAGCAAGGCGGGGTCGTTGTACAGGGTGGGTGAAGAATCCACCACCTCATACTGAGGAAACTCCTGGATTCCAGGAAGTTGAACACTCGGCATCCAATCAGATGTGTCCCAGTGATACCCTATAGGATGAAATGACAAATGTCAACCATAGCATCACAGTATCACAATAATATTGTTACGTTAAGGGGAAATTAGCTATGAGTTTTTTAATTTACAACACAACATACATGTTCAGTTCAACCAATTCATAATGTCGTAAAGATTAGAATTCATTAGTGTTGTTAAATATACATTATTATTATTATTATTATTATTATTATTATTATTATTAATGTAATAAATTATATTTCATTCCAATACAGAATTAAATTAGGATTATATAAATTGTTATGCAAATTTACTGGATAGCGTGTAATAGTTATTAAAAAATCAAGATTTGTTTTCACTGGAATCCATACAGCAAGAAAATCAGGGTTTGAGTGAGTTTGAATTAGCTGAACTGAAATAAAATCCTGCACAAGACAACTTCATTTCATTTTACTTTTATCAGGGTTAAATAAAAAAAAAAACCTAAACAAAACAAAAAACATACATTTAAACAGCATGCAGCAAACTTTTCACATCAACAACCAATGAGAATCACACGGTTAAAACTTCAGACAGGATTCACACATTACACACATTACACACAACACCAAGAAAAAAAAAAAGAAAATAAAAAATGAAAATACAAAAGTAGTAATAATAAGAATAATAAAAAAAGACTAAAATTAAGCCACTGGTTAATAACATAATGTAACATATCTACGAGGGACATGTTAGCATGATTTACTTTTTGTATTAGCTTCCATTTCTTTTTTTTATTAAACCAATGTCGTTTTGTTTTTTCTCACAGCACTGCATGCAGGTTCAGGGAGAAATGACAGGGCTTCAGGCAAACACGGAAAAAATTCACTTCACCTCTCGGGTTCTTGAGCTCATGAGACGGGAGTGACTCTTTAGACGAAAGCAAGCAGCAGATACAGAGGAAAGAAAAGGTTAAATATTAAAAACTACACAGAGGGAAAAAGAAGGAAATATAGAAAGGACATCTCTAGGACACCAGTATGCCATTTGTTTAATCAGACATGTCTCAGAAGAGTCAAATGTTGATTCGTATTTCTGAGTCAGCATGTAAAGTTTAGATCATCAGTAAATACTCAGTGCAATATTCATAATCTAGTGTGAAGTCTTTTTAATTACGAGACATGCCTGATTAAATAAACATGGCATTCATGCATCCTTTTTAATCTCCCACCCAACACTACTCATGGAGACGACGAGACAATCAAGCAAACGGTACCTTGTGTCTCCACCGAGCCAGCCGCCGAGCTGACCAGGTGGATTACAGTCACTATGGAGGCTTCAGGGAAGGGAAGGAGGGATGGATGGAGGGAGGGAGCAGATGAGAGAGAGCTAACGTTAGTGTGAGGAAAATGAAGAAGCAGCTGGAGTTAAGGTGAAGACTACGATGACATGATATGACACTGTGACGCTGAATGTTCCCCTCATTGAGGACGCTGTTTCGTTTCAGGTTGCTTTGGACCGTCACATAGAGACGGATGAAGGTTTCGTTTTAAGCGTTTGCTTTATAGTGTTGCAAAAAATTAACGACTTCAACAGATTTGTGGCTTGTTTTAAACAATTTGAATCACCTGACTCACTGAAAGCAAACAAATATTCATAAACTTAAAAACTGTGAAAATCCAGACCAGGTCCCACGGTCAGCTGCTATGCAAAAGTAAGGAATAAAACACTTGTTGATTATTTTCCTATAACAGAAAGTTTTTTTCCTCTTATACCACAGAAATTCGCCACCAATTACATTGTTTTATCTTCATCTGCTACTGAAGTGCTCAGACTCATGGCCACAAATCTACACAGCCTGATAGTTTCTTCCCTTGGCTGGTTTATGTTTCTTCCAAATTTTTTGTTGGGGTTTGGGGATTCGGGATTAGTGATGACGGGATTTAGACAGAAATTCTGAGGTTTAGATGAATGCAGCATTTTTTATAATTTAAACTGAATTAGCTAAGTAACAAAAGAAACAGTTCTTAAGTATTGACTCCATAAGCAACACCCTTAACTCAAAAGAGTGACGTAGCTACACGTAATTTCATTCATCAGCGGAAAGAATATGTTTTGGAACCGAAACAGTGTAACGTTATTTTCAGTGTAATGAAAACTCTTTAAAAGCTACATGATTTGAAGCTTGGGAAATTTATTGGCCAGTCAGTGCCTAGTTGGGAGTGTGAAATTCTGAATGGTGTAGCCCCCTACCCTAGTCTGAAGAGCCTTTCCAACGTTCCTGAAGATGAAGACAGGCTGGAAGGAAGCCTTGTGACTACGCTCTACACACTCTGATGGAGATGTGCTGGCGTAGGAAAAGCACTAAAATTCGCAGAGCTTCGGTTTTACAGGTCTGAGTCTGGTTTCTATCTGCACCAGGTTCTGGATGTATCATGGTGGAGTTGTGACGAAGAACAAAGCGAGTGAAGACTCAATGTTTTTGGGTTGATGGTGACATACATCAGTGATACTCATGGTTCCACTGACACTGACAGTACGGTACGATACGAGCAGAAGGAAGGATCAGGATCAGCAGAATTCTCAAGGATAAAAAAGAAAAGTGAAGAAGGGAAAGTCTATTTGGTTTCAGGCGGAAACAGGAAATAGGGCACTTTGAGGTACCCCAGGTTGGGGAAAAAGTAAAGTATAGGTCCAAGATTAAAGGATTAAAATATTTTGAGACAAAAGTGGAATTCGTGTACCACTGAGGTCTTCAACTATCCGTAGCAGCTTGGATGCAAAAATATCCATAAAAGAAGCAAACAGAAAAAGCAGTAGACAAATTAACCAAATTATCCAAACTGTAGATAGAAAAATAGAAGAAAGAAAAGAAAACACATGCTTCTTTTTTTATGCCCTGAGAATCATACTAGGCCTTTTTTGTGAGGCGATTCCTTCCTTCTCCGTGTCACTATGTTTGACTTACGAGTTTAGCTAAAACCTCGCCCTGCGTCTTTGGTGCGGTTTGATCCAAATGGGAGCTAAAGTCCCAAAGCAGCGAGTTAAAGAGGGGGAGAGAAACATAACACAACAACATGACCCTCAAACCACAAACCGTTTACTCAAGTTATGAAAAGAGAAAGAAAGAACGAGGTGGTTAGTATTCATGCTAATGCTAACAACACTATAGCGCTACGATGGAAACGATAAGACTGTAGATCACAAAAGAAGTTCAGTTTGCTTTAACATGCAAGTGCATAGAATCTTTTGTGTTAAAAATATGGCTAACAGCACAAAAAGGTACACAAAGCTAACTGACTAGCCAACAAGCTTTTTTTATAAACAACATACTACATGATAAACTTAAAACTCATCAATGAAACTTAATATATGAAGACATAATTCACCAGAAATGCTAACACTGCTAATAACAAATATAGGCAAATTAGCACTTAACCATGGTAACATTTTTCATCAAAAATGTTAGTCCTGCTAATAATGGTTGAAGATAAACCCCAGCTATTTATCTTTGTGTAAACTAGACTCAGATTTTATTTCCTGTTAGCCTATGTTGGTGAAGAATTTCTATAATTTCACTTTGTTTAAGTCAGAAATATTCATGAGAACTATCAACTTCATCAAAAATTAGCAAGAGATTCAGTTAAGCATATAGAACAGTACTATTTACTGAAGATCTAACAAACTTTTGCTAATTATAAAACTCTTAAGGAGGACATACATAAGAGCAGGAATGATGCTAATGATAGGAACTGCTAAACAGTCCAGTACCAGTTAGCACAAGACATACACGTACCATTGTCGTCGCAGGACTCGGACTGGAAAGAGCTGAGCGACTGCACCTCGGACATGCTGCCCCGGGTGTTATAGGGGTGACACGTGCTGTCCTCCGCTGCCTTCTTACTGAAACATGGATCCAGATCTACAACTTTAGCTGCAAGTAAACAAGAAAGATGCACAAGATGAGCATTCAGTTACATTAATTCCAACTCAGTTGCATCCAACCATTTTCTGTACCGCTTATCCTACACAGGGTCGTGGGGGAGCCTGGAGCCTATCCCAAGGAACTTGGGGCATAAGGTGGGGGACACCCTGGATGGGGTGCCAACCCATCGCAGGGCACAATCACACACCCATTCACACACTAAGGATAATTTGGAAATGCCAATCAGCCTACAATGCATGTCTTTGGACTGGGGGAGGAAACCAGAGTACCCGGAGGAAACCCCTGATGCATGGGGAGAACATGCAAACTCTGCGCACACAAGGTGGAGACAGGAATCGAGCCCCCAACCCCGGAGGTGCAAGGTTGTTAGGTAGAGCCATCAAAAAAAATTATGAAAATGGAAATGGAATGTCAGCTCTGTGCTTACCATCATAATCATAGTCCCAGCTGGGTTTTTGAATCGAGTCGCTGTCCGAAGCAGAGTTGGAGGGCGGTGGTGGGGGCAGATTGGGCGCCACGCTGCACACGGCAACAGTCTTGCGGTGCCCGTGGCCTACCGGGTCAGGGTTGAAAGTGCTGAACTCGGTGTGCTCGGGAGCAGCTGAGCCTTCAAATGAGCTGCGGTCCAGGTTGTTGCGAGAGTCACTCGGCACGCTGGGAGTGTATGAGATGGGTCGTACGGGCACTTGGGGCGGCACGTCAGAGTAGACATTCCTGCCCAACTTGGAGTCGTAATACGGATGCTGCAGGAAGGACGAGGGCAGGCGCTTGTCATCATCAGGCGATTGGGGCTTGGTGCGCCGACACACACGCTTACGGATCACGACAAATAGTAGAGCCATGACGAAGATCACAGCGAAGAAGACGGCAATACCGATGACCTCTTCCAGGCCAATGTTCCAGGATGTAGAGAGCACCTGGTTGCTTATCTGGGCATGCTGCTCACAGTGGTGACCTCCATAGCCAAGCGAGCAGTTGCAGCTGTATGAGCCGTACGTGTTCTGGCACTGGCCGCCGTTGGTGCATGGGTTTTTCAGACACTCGTCCACATCACTCAGACACCTGGCCATGCATACAGACATTTATTCAATGTATATAACGCACATACAAACAAAAACACTGTCCTGTAGTACTATTACTGAAAATACCTTCAAGATCTCTGAAGGCATAGATCTCCCTGTCTAACACGTACCTGTCTCCTTGGAAGCCAGGCTCGCACTCGCACACTGGGCCATCCAGGCTGCCGATGCACCTGCCATTGTTCTTGCAGGGGTTCTCTGTGCAGTATGGACCTAGCTGACACCTGTCACACACCCAAGACAAATTAATAAGACACACAAGAGCAAAAGTACCTTGCCAAGTTGTTAAATCCTATGAATCAAATCATTAACCACGTCTTACCCAACTGAGCAAGCAGTCAGAACCTTTACAAATTCAATCAGAAAGTCAAACTCAGAGATACCACATTCATTTCAGGTCAAGTTTACAGCAGGACACAAAGTCACACTGCCATTTCTTTTATTGCAAGGGAGTTCCCTGGTGTGCCCCCATCAAGCTGGCAACATGGTCCACCCTGACATCCTACATCCCTTTTATATCATGTTTCTTATTGTGCATGGACATTTAAAAAAGAAAGGCTAACTCTGAATGCAAGCCAGAGTTGAAATTCCCAAGAAAGTCTGCTGTCTGGACATCTCAAACACTCGCTCTAGAGACGCTTGTAGGAGACAAGTCGGCCTTTTCACAACAGATCTATCAATGGTGAAGTCTTTTATTTTGGCCAGAGCGTCCCTTTAAGGAATTCTGCAGGTGTCCTTAGTACTGAGGTGTGCACAGGACACTCCCGAAAGTATTCTGACCAATCCCACCTGCTGGAGTCCCATGATCCCAGCCCCGATGTACACCACTACCTCATTGCGTAAAATATGAACATTAAAAGTCACTATACAAGCCAACCATACAGCAATTGTGGGACCTATAAAACTCACTTTTATATAAAATGGATATGTTCTTGTGTGTGTTCTCTCACCACTGGCCGGAGTACTGGCCTCTGCACTGGCAGTAGAAATCATCTCCACGTGGCACGCAGGTTCCACCATAAAGACAGGGATTGGATGAGCAGGGGCTGATGCTAACCTCACAGTGGCTGCCCATAAACAGAGCACTGCACTTACAGAAATAACCTACAACAAAAATGGAGCGACAAATGTGGAAAAAAGGAAAACTATTCATGGTATAGGCTCTGAATTTTGGGTTTTGTTGTCACAAACATGCAAAACATTTGCAGTTTGTATCTACATATAACATGACATAACTAGCATGCTAACTGCCCACCTTAGGACTAATAATTTGAATATTCTTCGTATAAGAACGCACTGAAACCGGGTTTATTTCCTTACCACTAATATTTTCCAAGGTGTTAAAGTTTACACTGATCCTTAAAATCTGAATAGTAATCCTTTTATGAGAACTGTAGCACAAATTACTTCCTAAACACAATTTTTCCTGCTACTTCTTTAAATCCGTGTTATTTAACTCCGCCCCCCACCCCAGACCCCATACCTCCATTGGGCAGATCAGTGCAGGTCCCCCCGTTGGCGCAGGGCTCACTGGCACAGCTCGATACCCGAGGAGGTGGGCTGCAGCCAGGCACAGCCTCCACGAGTTCCTCCAGCACAGAGTGGGCGCTACGAGGCTGCGATCTCAATGGCAGCTCACGTCCGTTCAACACAACCCCCTGCAGGCAGCCCCTCAGGCCATTGGCCACACCTGCCTGCCACACATGTCCACCAAAGAAGACGCTGTTGTCGAGGTTGAGTGTGCGAAGGTTGCCCTGTGCTTTGCCCGAGGCGGTGTGTGTTCGGTCAAGCACCAGGCGAGCATAGTTGCCATCCACCTCGAGCGAGACTGTGTGCCATTCACCATCATTCACTAATGGGCTGTGGATGGGGACGACACCAGGCCCACTGCCACAGTCAAACTTGTACTGCAGGCGTCCATTCACAATCTAGACACACACACACACACACAAAATAATATACACAATAATATATGTTAGAGTGTAGCTCCATTCATTTAATACATTGCACACACAACTGCAGACATGCACAGGTATTGCTGCAAATTAAATGTGATCTGCAAATTACAAACTTTACCATGAAATCACCACTAGCCTTTTCAGTCTTTTCAGTTTTATGGCTGCTTATTGGCACAGTGCTAGCTAAAGCTAAAGCTAAGCTATCCAGATGTTAAGAAATTAGCTAAGTTCAATGAGCGCAATCTAATGTTAGGTAAACTATTTCATTAACCAATTCAACTAGCAATCTAGCTAATACTGGGCTAAACAGTATATTGTGTAAAAGAAATAGAGCAACCAGGTTTGTTAGAAAGCTAGCTAAAATTAAATATTATAATGTGTAATCAAATTAAAAGTTTAAAAGAACAAAAATGTTAATTAAACTATGTAATTAGGTCATTTAGCCCAAGAACCAAGATAACATTAGGTAATGTGTTGTATTAAAGCCAGAAGTTAAGTTTGATAGTAAGCTAGCTTACTATACTATAGCACAAGATGTGTGTTTAAAACTTTCTCACAGGCTAAATAAAGTATGGTGCAAAAACTACGTGTGTGTGTGTAACATTCTCACAGGCTAAATGTAGCATAGTGTACCGTGTGTGTGTGTGTGTGTGTGTGTGCAAGGCAGAAATAGCAGGATACTGTAATGAGGATTCTCTGTCTGTTTCTCTCTCTCTGCCTGTCTCTTTCTTTCTCTGTCTGTCTCTCTCTCTGCCTCTCTCTCACTTTTTCTCTCTCTGCCTGTCTTTCTTTCTGTCTGTCTGTCTGTCTCTCTCTTTCTCTGTCTGTCTCTCTCTCTGCCTCTCTCTCACTTTTTCTCTCTCTGCCTGTCTTTCTTTCTCTGTCTGTCTGTCTGTCTGTCTCTCTCTCTCTGCCTTTCTCTTTCTCTCTCTGCCTGTATCTTTCTTTCTCTGTCTGTCTCTCTTTCTTTCTGTCTCTTTCTTTCTCTGTCTGTCGCTCTATTTCTCAGTGCTGGAAAGGAATCTGTGAGAAAGCACTCTCTCTCGCCCTCTCACACCACCAAAATAACCCGCTCTCTGTTTTCTGTTGGGATTTTTGAGGCGGCCATATTGAGGAGACGATGGACAGAGTGTGGGAGAAAAGAAAGAACGGCACACAGAATAGAACGAAGAGAAAGAGGAGGTTTTCCCCACATGCTGTGTGGGAAAACCTGCTGTAATAATGCTACACTCAAGGATTTCTGTTTAGTGCTGCATATAGTGTCAGTCCCTGTGAATAAAGGTGGGGCCTAGCTGTGAAAGAGGCGTGGCCTCTGCCTGTCACATTCAGTGAAGGAGGTGCAGCCTTTGCACTTGTTATTATGAGAAGGATGAGGAGGAGGTGTGGCCTCAGTGCCCTTCAATGTCATTTAAGGAGGTGTGGCCTAGCAGTAACTAGGTGTGGTCTCTGCCCCTGTCAGTTTTAGTCAAAGGGCGCGGCCTAGCAGTAAAGAAGGTGTGGTCTCTGCCCCTGTCAGTTTTAGCCAATGAGGTATGGCATCAGTGTCAGTAAAAAAGGACTGGCCTCTGCATTAGTCATGCCCCAAATAAGGGGGCGTGGCCTCTTAGTTTTTCAAAGCTAGCCATATTCTGATTGTTACTGTTCTGTGTGAGCATGCATGTGTGTGTTTGTGCGCTCACCTCCAGGATGCTGTAGTCAGTGCCCTTGGCGTACATGATAGTGGCGTGGTCGGAGAACGTGCGCAGCCTGAGAGAGAGATTCATCTCCTCCTTATTGTCATTCTCCATTAGCCTGTAGCGCACGTAGCCGTTCCCGCTGAATGTCAGAGCGTGACCTTCTGAAACACACAAACAGACACACGCATACACACAGTTATTATAAAGTGTATTCAATTTATTTATACGATGAATTATGCTGAGGTGCTGTGAGAGTATGTCCTTACCAGCACATTGTTTCTCGTCTGAGCATACGCAGCTGAATGTGGTGTGTGTCGGGTCTTCTACACACTCCGTACCCTCGGGACATGGGTTCCCTACACACAGCTTGCTCAACTCAGCGCACTCAGCGCCTTCACAAATGCACAAAAAATAAATTAAATCAAGTAAATAATGCAAATAATAACTTATGTATTAATATGTATCAGCTAAGTCAAATTTTGTATTAGAGGAAATGTGAAGTGTGTGTTACCGCGGCAGAGGCAGTCGGCTGTCCTCGTGTGGCGTGGAGTGACGAAGCTAAGCCTTGCTGTGCTGTACGTTGCCATCGCGCCCGTCTCCAGAGTCACCGTCTCCTGGCAGTGACGAGCAGGACAGTCCAATCGAGGGCAAAGTTTGTTGCCCACACGGACAATCCTCACCCCTGTTATCTCCTCAATAGCGCCAGCGGAGGCATTCAGCTTCCTAAGCACCACTTCCTGTGCCTGCTCCGGACTTCCTGTTTTGTCGAGGGCAAGGAGCACTTCCAGATCACCGTGATCAGGCTGCAGGCTGACGAGCTGCACGTCGCTGCGCCGCACGCCCGCCGTGTTACGCAACGCCCTAGCAAAATTGCGCCAATGCTCGCCAACGAACTCTTCAGGCGCGATGGTGCCCAGGCGGATGCTCACGAGATTGACGAGGGCAGGGGCGGGGCGTACATGCACAGTGACACGCGCCCACGTTGTGAAGCGACCGTCTGTTACAGTGGCATTGAGCAGGTAGCGACCAGAGTCCAGGGCACCCAGCGCCACAAGCCGGCCATCAGCAGGTGAGACAGAGAAGAGGGCGGAGTTGTCTGAAGGGGCGGGGTCAGGGCTGATGCCGTAGGTGAGGGTGTCGTGCACATCTTGGTCAGTGGCGTGGATTTTTCCCAGCACTCCACCACCTGCGTACTCAGCAGTCGTCGTGGTGACGAAAACATCGAGTGGGAGGATGACAGGCGGGTGGATGCTCTCTTCAATCAGACGAACGAAGACCAGGGCGGAGGAGGAGAGCGGCGGCCGGCCGGAGTCTGACACCTGAAACAGAGACGGTTCCAGAGTTCATGATTCAGAGTCACCACTGAGTCACTTACAAGGTAAAGGAATTGATTCATCACAAGGAATTAAGATTCAAAATTACCTGAAAAAGATAAAAAGAGAAAAAGAAATAATAAAAGAGAAAAACATTTTTGTTTTAGACTTTGAGTCATTTATAGGCTAAAAATTCAGGTAAATAAATACGTGGTAAATGAATTGATTCCATAAGAGAAAAGATCCAGACTTGCTTGGAAGAGAAATAAATGAGAATAAATGAATCATTTCACTAAAATGAATTAAAAGAGAGGGTTTTTGTGATTCAGTCACCACAGAGTCACTAATTCAAAAAAAAGAATGGATTCAGAAAGAAGGAAATAAGTTTACATGCCAGAGAGACAGACAGAGAGAGAGAGAGATTCAGAATCACCACTGAGTCACAGGATAAATGAATCATTTATGAATGAATGAATGAATGACAATTTAGAATAACTCATGATTCATCAATCACTCTCTTTTTTAAGTGACAGGAGATTTAAAAAACAGATTAATAAAATGATTGTTTAGTAAGACAGCAACGTTTTTTTTAAGAGGTGAGTCTTTAGTTTTAACATTTGATGAACAGATTTATATCATCGTGCTCAAGCAGGAAAGCGCCAGAATGGTGGATTTTGGTGTGATGCACACTTGCTCTAACACACCTGGCTGAGCTCCTACAGAGATTTCGATCGGAGTTAGTTATTTACCGCAGCTTTCTGCTTCCAGTACAGAGATTTATCAAGCTTTTGTTTTGTGAGCGTAAACCCAGTGTGAGATTGTTTGGGACACGTAGAAGCAGCTGAAGCTTTAGCAGCTGTAATTGTCTGAGGTGGATCATTACAGCGATCTCGGCAGCAGCAACACAGGAACACATCGATATCAGCACACACTGAGGGACACCGGAGTGTTTGTGTATTTGTGTAAAAACCCAGACAAATCAGCAGCTTAGAGCACCTCAATACACACTGTACTTCAGTATGACACAAAAAATTCCCCAAATTCCGACCGTAACTTCCATTTTAACTGGATTTCCAAAAAAAAACTTGTCCTTTATCACACCTTATCTTTCTTCATGTCCAGTTTTCCATCTCAGTTTTATAGATAATCATCAATAAAGCAATTTAATAATGGTGAAATCAATAAAATCATGTACTGGATGGATAAATATTCTAAAAATGCATTATATGTAGCCTGCTCCTCTGTCTCTCACCTGAATCTCCAAGATGTAGTTGTCCTTGTTGCGGCGACTCAGCGTGCCGATCGACACCAGCGCTCCCTGAGACGTGATGTCAAACGTGTGATCCTCGTTACCGCTGACGATGGAGAAGGCGAACGGTGGCCCATTGTGTGAGGCGTCTCGATCCGATACGCTCAGCTGGAGGACGCTGGTCCCGACTGGACGGTTCTCCTACAGATAAAACACACACAGCAGTCATTAATGCACATACGTAATTTCTCCAAACAATTCACATACAGCATCTCCGCCCACTTGTTGAGTGTTTTTGGTGGAGATTTTAGGGTAAATGAATAACTCCAGGTAATTGAATTAAAAAAAGAGTGGGGCTTAATAGTAAATGACTCAAATTCAGGTGCAAGGTGGATTAATTGACTCGGTAAGATTCAGAATTACACAGCGAATAAGAGCGAATGAGAAAGAGGGTGGCTTCTCGTTAAGATTTTAATTCAGAATCACCACTGAGCAATTAAAAAGATAAAGCAATCATTTCAGTAATCTGAATCATGAAAGAGGGTTTGAGGTCTGACACGAGTCACGTACAAAGGTAAAGGAATCAATACAGCAAATAAAAAAAGATTTACCTGGAAGAGGGAGAACAAGACAGAGACAGCAAAAGGGTCTATTTGTTGAGATTTCATGACTCACAGAGTGTTTTACTGGATAAATGAATCATTTAAAAGAAATGAATTTAAAGAATGAGTTTTTCAAAGTTGGTGATGCAGAGTCATCATCGAATCACTAACAAAGAAAAGGATTCAGAAGATGGAAATGGAAAAGAAAAGAGAGAAAGAGAGAGAGAAAGAGAGAGAGAGAGTGAGAGAATTCAGATTCACCACTGAGTCACTTAAAGGATAAATGAATCTTTTCAGGTATCATAATTCAGAATCCTAAATTGACTCACATTGTAAGTGAGAGATTTTGAAAAATGTTTACCCTCTTCTTAAGTGTTCCTCGAAGGTTCTTCTGTGTGACCTGCCGTGTGTGTGTGTGTGTGTGTGTGTGTGTACCT